>CP025644.1:5749343-5781893 GCA_003576665.1 Ipomoea trifida
GCACCTTTACCTAATTTCAGCTGCACAAATGCGCCTAGCGGGCGCGTGCAGTCCACGCGCCCGCTGAGCGTGTCAGGCACGCCTGACAGTAACTTTATTCTATTTTTTTTAAATCATATTTGTTTATTTTTTTTCTTCTCATCTCATTTTCTCTTTCCTAATCACACTTACAAGAACTCCTCAATTACCGCAAAATATCCCTACTGATAAGGATGCCCTTACAACAATTGGCTTTTCCAAAAGCTAAAATCGTCTCCAAACTTCTAGGGTCTTAGTGGACCTAGCTTTCGGGCCAACTAAAGAGGTAAGTCATGAATGTAGGTTAGTGGAGGCTATTACTTACAAAGAGTATGTATAATTGAGGTTTGAACTTTTCACCGTGTAACTAGTAATCTTGATAGGCATCACTCTCACTCAGGGCCGTTCCAAAAAAAATTGGGGCCCTATGCCATATCTTAATTTAGGCTCCTTTTTTTCGAATAATTTCTATATATAAATAATTTGTTCAAAAAGTTGTATCAAAATATAAATATTGTATAAAAATATATATAAAATTTTATTTTAAAAGTGACATGCATCATGGACATTTAGACGCAAAATTATCAATCAAACTTTTGATATCAACTTCTTCCAAAAGCTCATTTTCAATGGAGATTAAAGCTAATCCATTGAGTTTGTTTTGTAATGAATTTTTTAAGAGCTCCCTTTTTAGATTGAATTAGTTGCACAATTCTTCTTTTCTTTTTACGCTTCTCAGACCCAGATGTATATTTTCTAGAAGAAATAATTATAAAATCTTAAGAAAAAATAAGAATTTATTTAGAAACTCTATGAATAAATAATTAATCAATAAACAAATTCTTGAATATATTGGTCTAAAATCAGAATTATTAAGTCAGGTAAATAAAACAATAAATAAGAATTGTGAAATATTTAATAATTTTAATTACCTGTTAAGAGAATTGAAGAACTTGAGTAATCAAGAATAATTGAAGAATTCTGAGTGCGTATACGGTCTATCGTCTACTGCATCAATTGCGTATTTGCTTTCTTGCTACAGCTTTCGTCGTCTGCTGATAATATTTGCATCAATTAAAAAATTGCCTAATAGGCTAGTTGTGAGTTGTGAGATTTGTGTACATATAATATCACTTATATAAACTTTGCTGCTTATCAATTTGAATATAATTTTAGTAAGGAAAGGAAAACAATTTGAATTTTAGTAAGGAAGTGAAATCAATTTGTATTTTAGTAAGGAAAGGAAAGCAATTTGAATTTTAGTAAGGAAATGAAAGCAATTTGTATTTCAGTAAGGAAAGGAATGCCTAATACCAATTAGCCGCTGCCGCAGTACATACACAATTTTTTTTTTTTTTAATAAATATGGGCCCCCAAATTTTGGGGGCCCTGTGCAACGGCCCTGGGCAGACATGCCCAGGGCCGGGCCTGCTCTCACTTATCCTTTCAACCACTAGCAGAGTATACGCGTTTTGCAGAAACTGCCATGCACACAATTATTGATGGTTTCCCGATCTTCAGGCGATCGGCCGGCGGGCCAACACTACCGGAAAATTACAAGAACAATAAACAAAAGCAAGAGTAGACACAGTATTTTGACGTGGAAACCGAAAGGGTGAAAACCACGGGCCTTTTTGGGCGGTGCCAAGCCAAAACTCACTCATTTTATTGATAGAATACTTGTACATATGTTGTTTTGCTGTCTTCTAGTCTCAAGAAAAATGTCAGCCTCTCCTCCTGCTGAAAACTCCTCCTCTTCCTCTCTGATTCTCGCCTCTTAAATCAGCCCCTAGGTAGGGAAGGTAACAGCCATTTGATGACTAATTAATGGGATATTATGGGTAGTTAACTATAGGGGTTATGGATAATAATTAGGATTAGTGGAAGAAATGGGTAGTAATTAGGATAATAAAGGCACATTAATCGTATAATAAATTGCGGGTAATGGAGGATAGTTAGGGAGCTGAACGGCCACGACTCGGGTGCCGAATGCCGAGCCCGAGTGCCGTGCCCGACTACTTGCTAGGTAATATCGACCGGGTGCGTATGCTAGGTATCTATCAATTATGATCCTTGACAAAATCTTATTACTTTGAAAAATTAAATTAAAAAATGAGTGTATAATGTTATTGGCAAATAAGATCTAACATTATTATTTGTAGGCACGGACAAAGAAGATCTTTCACATATGATGTGGCGAGATTGCCGGCGTGAATGGTCATGAACTCGATCGATCGGATCAAATCGATCGTCTACGTATACATCATGCATATATGCATGCCGACGATGATATGATGAAACTTACAGTCAAATTAAACGCCGTGGGGTGCAAGGAATTGTGATGGATAATATGTGGTATTTGGCAACAACCTCGTAGCTTCCATTCCCCTTCCGGCCACCACCTCAACTAACAAAAAGCAAGAAATTGGACGCTTTCTATTCCAACAAAAATGTTGTCCTATATATAGCAACAACTCCATGAAGGTTCTATCGTAGGAAAAGGGGAATGGTAGTCCAGTCAAAATTTGAAGCATTTTCAAAAAGAAAAAACAAATCACATCTCCTACCTAGTGAAGCGGTAGAAAGAGAATGAGCAAAAAATTTCCAACTATTTATGATTGGAAATTCGTGAATGCGTAACTAATCAAAATTATTAATAATTTTTTGGGTGGTGGGTAATTGAGTAGAGTGATTGATAATAGCAATAAATTAAACAAGTTTTATGATCCTTAAAGTAGTAAGAAAATTCATTTTATATTAAATACTTTAAAATACTTTCTTTTAACACTAGTGTTAAATGGAAAATTTTAATCTCTCAACGTGTGACGACCTATAGCAAGGTGCATAACCTCCTCAGAGAGAGAAGAGATGAGCATCAACATAATGGCTTGATCTTGTGGCACCCACACGGCGTGCGCCAGATTCAGCATAGGAACTGCAACATTGTTGCCAGACAAGACAGTGGAAGGAAGACAAGGTACAATACTATCAACAAATAAAACCCCATCAAATTTTGACCATATAAAAACGAAACCAATTGTGTCCTCCAGTACAAAAGTCAATTTTATACTAACAAAATGGTGAGCTGTGGACAATGAGTTCGTAGCCATGGGCAACGAGGATGCAACAACAACAACGTAACTGAGACAGAACCGTCATTGGTTGAAGATTGAACAATCATTGAAATTCTAGACGGTTGATACCAGATAAGAACTGTATTTTCTAAAATAATAGTAAGATCAGCAGCAGGATACAACAATTATATACATTAGAAGAGTTACAATATAATCATAATATCCCTAATTAACATGACATGCATGTGTTGAATGTTGACAAGTGAGCATGCAGTAATGCACTAGAAAAGTTGAAACTCAATTAATGCAAAAAGTAGGAGGTGGTCCACAATGCTAAAAGTTATTGGGGAAGTAAACATGACTATTGACTCCATATACGCCTACCAAATGCCATAGATAAGATAAGATCTCATCTATATATAAATCAATTCTCACTGCACATCCATCATACCCACCCACTCATATATCTTCAATTCCTATCAATCTTTAATTTCTTCCTCAACCCAAGATCAGAGCTCCAGCCATGGCCAATGTTCGCATTGCAAGGTTCATAACAGAGGTGGCGCCGCCGCAATTGGTGACGGTGATGAGGCGGCGCAGGGCAGCCAAGATGCTAGACCCCATCAAGGAAGACGAAAGTTTTTCTCCCAAGATCACCACTGATACGTCCCCTTCTTGCTCTGCGCCTAATAAGTACTCTTCAGCTTCGTTTTTAAGCGCTACTGCTTCAGCCAAGCCCAAGTTTTTCTTCAAGGACGACGCCGCCGCCCGCCGCCCTTCTTCGTCGTCCGTCGTCTTCGGAAACTGAAGGTGGGTTGCCGGAAATTTATATGGTTTTTGGCTTCTCCGGCCTGCCGGTTTCTGCAAGTTGGTTATTGCGAAGCTGCAGAAAGAAAGAAAGAAAGAAAGAGAGTTAGCTATATAGCTTAGGTTTTCATGACTGTATTTTGTTATTTACTTACGTTTGTAAATATTCTCAGCAAGAAATCGTCATGAATGCCTCTTTTGAGTTTTGAATAGCTAATCATTTATTTTATCAGTACTTTATTTTGAGAAAATCACATTTTGTCCTTGAATTCTTCTCTTTTTAATAAAACTAATAAAGGAAAATGGTCAAATAGTCTCTCTAACTTTATTCAAATACTAATGACGGGAGAAGACGACCAACTTGTCGCCCGCTACCAAATTAATCGCCTTCTCCGGCAAAGAAACGGTAGATCAAACTGATTGCCTTC
The DNA here is from genome assembly GCA_003576665.1 of Ipomoea trifida. NCBI lineage: Eukaryota > Viridiplantae > Streptophyta > Magnoliopsida > Solanales > Convolvulaceae > Ipomoea > Ipomoea trifida. Next base: position 5,753,671 of record CP025644.1, read on the forward strand.
TCCTACGTTGAATAAGGTGATCAATTTGATCTCCTCCTCCAAACGTGATTGGTGATTGAATTATTGTTGGTAAGAAATGTGGGAAAATTAAGGAAGGTTTGCTGAAACCTTTAGTAATCTGCAATAATGAAAGGATAAATTTATTGTAAATTCTTGTTCAAGTTTCAAAAGAATAATTCCATTTTAATTATAATCAACTAAAATTTTAAATACTGAGTAAATAAATATTGGGATACAAGTTTGATAGAGGAATTGGGCCTAGTTTCACATACCAATGAGGTCTAGCCGTCTAGGGGTGGAGGTTTAGAGGTTAATTGGGTCTAGACTCTAGAATCCGATTGGGCCGGTTTGGAAATCAATTTATACAAGGTCGTAAAATATGCAAGTTGTTATACTATGGATTCGGATCCACCTTACAATGTCAACTCAGGTCCATGTTCACAATTTTAGAACTCTATATTTACAATTTTTAAATTATATATTCACAATTTTTGAACTCTACGTTCACAATTTTTTAATCTATATAACAAAATTGTGAATATAGAGTTCAAAAATTGTTAATTTTGAGTAATGTAATTTTGTATATTGAGATTTAAAATTGTGAATATAGAGTTCTAAAATTGTAAACATAGAGTTCTAAAATTGCGAACATGAACTTGGGTACACCTTGCAAGGTGGACCCGGGTCCATAGCATAATTTGCCAAAATAATTGCCTATTCGGTAATTTATATCATGGACCAGACTACTAGGGTTCACATAACATTATGAATCTTGGATTGAAAAGATACAGAATTCATACGTTCAAGGTACAAAATTTCATAACACAAGATATAAAAACCATACACAAGACACATACATATGTTATATGTTTACTTATTTTTCAAATCTGATTTAGGTACATACATAATTTGTCCAAAACGACGAGGTACAAAATTAATACTCGTAAGATACAGAATTTCATAATACAAGATACAAAAATCATAACACAATACACATACATACATTATATATTTACTTGTTTTCCAAATATGATTTAGGTACACTATTAATGTTCATAAACGGAGAATTTTACAACACAACACATAAATTTATAACATGAGACACAATTACTAATTTGTTTCAAGCACAGAATTTATACTCTTAAGGTAAAAAAATTGTATAACGCAGGACACAAAAAATTATAATACAAAACACATACACATAAACTAAAGTTCACAATGTAGTGTGAACACTGGTCAATGGTATAAGGATTGAAAGTATTCTTCCAGAGCCTCTCATGTTTTCCCATTCGTAATCTCAGCAAATTATTTGTGGACCCAAGACCACCTTGTAAGGTGAATTCATGTTCAAAATACACAATTTACATATTGAATGTTCACTATTTATATACTGAATGTTCACAACGAAATGCTCACAATTTACATACTGAATACTCACAATTTGAATTGTAAATATTCAGTATGTAAATTATGAATATTTAGTATATAAATTTTAATGGGTCCATCTTGTAAAATAGATTCGATCTATAGTATAACTATTGTTTAATCTCAATGTCCTACAACATTCTACCTTGGAAGGTTAGTTAGTTAGTGCCTTAGTGGGTTAATCAAATGAGCCATTGTTTTGGGCCTAAGTAGTCCAGATTATCTATTTATTTCATTGTAGCCAGAAAAGGGTTCTTTAACGGTCTTTTTATCCAACTAACTACTATTATTCATTCGTTGACAGAATCACCCCAATATCCATTTTTATGACGAGTATATGGTCCAACAAAACTTTTTTAATTTTTCACTCTTCCTTAGGTTTTTTTTTTTTTTTTTTTTAAATGGAAGAAATATTTCTTTAAAAAAAAATTAAACAGTTCATTTTTAGTAGAGGCACCATTTTGAAAAAACTAACATGATGAGCGAGGATTATGGCTTTTATGGGATTCGAAAGAGGAGCCAATGAAGCATGATTTTCATACCTGAATGGTTACGAGTTTAATTTTTGTTAATATTCTATTGATTAAATCTGTCAGGATTTCTTATTACATAATAGTAAAATTTACATATATAGTCAAATAATAACGGCATATTTTTCTTGTTACCCATAAAAATGGGCAAGTTATACCATAGAGGAGGGTTCATAATGCGTGTTCACATTGCAATATGGACCATGATCTAAAATGACATGCATTCAAATTATATACTTTTCAGAAATCGTTTTCCAAGTTTCCAAACACACCCTTGAACTCAATTGAGCTCTAATTTTTTTTAAATGCAACAAGAGTTCAAGAAAATGTAGCAACTTTTATTTTATTTTTTACACAAAAATTACAATAATAAATATTTTACACGATTATAACATTCTATTATATATACAAGGGCTATATGGGGGTGGGGTGGGGTGGGGCAGCTGCCCTCATGCTGGATCCGCCTATGATTCATAGACACAAAATTTCACAATATAAGACACCAAAATTCATAACATAAGATACAATTACTAATTTGTTCCAAGTACAAAATTCATACATATAAAGTATATAATTTTATAACGCAAGACACAAAAAGTCATAACACAAAACACAAATGCATGAATCAAAGATTCATAGCAGTTCTTATATCGTGGACCGCGATCCCCAAAACGACGTCGTTTTGATTAATGAAACAGACGGATGAATTCGCGCCACTCACTTTCTTTTCATATATATTGCAGTTTCTTTTCATATATACTGCAGTTTCTTTTCAAATATACTGCAGTTTCTTTTCATATATACTGCAGTTTCTTTTCATATATACTGCACTTTCTTTTCAACATAACTGCAGTTTCCTTTCAACACAACTGCAGTTACTTTTGGATATAACTATAGTTTCATTCGATAATATACAATTGTAGTTATATCAAAAAGTAACTGCAGTTGTGTTGAAAGGAAACTGCAGTTGTGTTGAAAAGAAACTGCAGTATATATGAAAAGAAAGTGAGTGACGCGAATTCATCCGTCTATTTCATTAGTCAAAACGACGTCGTTTTGGGACCGCGGTCCACAATGCATTGTGGACCACGGTCCACGATATAATTTGCGGATTCATAGTGCAGCGTGAATTTTGGTTCGTCGTATAATGATTTAAAAAAAAAAAAATGAGGATGGGCTTGACGGTCGATGTGAGGAGGCCCAATTTTTACGGCCCAAACTTTTTTTGTTGTTGAAAAATCTCGTTTACCAACTAACTTCTAACTTCTAAACATCATTATGTACACAGTAAACGTACACTGACGTACAAACAAATCTAACGACCTCCTCCTCATCATTCGTCACACACATGTCGTGTCCATTATTATTTTATATTCCTCCTCACAATATAGTCCATAATTATTGGTTGCAACATGTTCCTTGTTTACTAAAATATTACTTCACGTTCTATTTACTAGTTTTTTTATTCATTCAAGATAATACCTTTTTTATTTTTTAAATTTAAAAACTATTAACATAATATTTTCTCTAAGTTATCCTTTATTCATTGCTAAAGATTTTGTAGTCTAGTAGTACCTGGTTGCACTCCACATGGGAGGCGATGAGTTCGAGCTTCAGCAGATGCGATATTGACTCTTTGTGCTTCCTTTGATTGAGAAAGTAGTTATGAACAGATAATACATTGTTACAGAGTCGATACCACATTATTACAAAGTCGATAGTACTAAAAAAAATGTACTCCAATTATCCTTTTTAATGTTTGGGGTTCCCTTCCCCTAGATATAATAAAAATATACTCCAATTACCTTATAAAATTGTTATTTTATATATTATTTAAATTAGCGATACATCACAACCCCTAAAGGTAAACTTTTAAAATAAACTAAATAATAAAAATCAATCACAATTATTAAACGCTCAACAACTGTATTAAAGTCAATTGAGTAATCGTGGGGGAGGGGGGTTGAATGTGAATCCAAGGTCAAGAGTTGGTGGCTTCAAAACTCTAAAATATGGTACATCAAAATGTGGAAAAAAAAAAAAAATTGAGTTGTCTATTATGTTGTATACTTTCTTTGTGTCTTATTAATTCGTTATTTATTGTGTGTTTTAATGAGTTTTGAATACACTTTATTATTAAATACATAGACTATTTTTCTTGAACAATTTATCTAGTGTGTTTCTCTAAAAGATAAATTGAGAGTTGTGCTGTTGAGATGAGTAAAATGATAGTACCACTTGGGGCAAGGAGGAAGTGTGTTCCATGAAAACCTTTGATTCAATTTGAGGAATATAGATTAAGGTTTTGGGGTGACCAATTGACGAGGGTACAAGTAATATTCATCTTGTATAAATAGACCCATACATGGGGAGAGTACAAACAATATTCATTAATACAAAATACATATTTTCTTTATATTCCTCTATTTTAACAATAGCGTTGGCCCGCCGTTGACTGCCCCAATCATTATTGTGCAGACCATATTAACAAATAATGTACATTTAATATAAAAACAATATACTTTTAGTATATTAAAAATGTACATTGTATTAAGAGAATGTACATTATTTGTGTGCTGAATGTACATTATATCATATAATGTACATCCAGGACACAAATAATGTACATTTAGTATATTAAAAATGAACTTTTTATTATGGTCCACACAACACAATGTGGACCATGGTGCACAGAATAATTTGTCTTACTGTCCAAAAGTCATAAAATCAACAAAGGTAATAAATATTTTATTCTTAATTAGTATTATATTTTTTTAGTATAAGTATTATATTTTTATTTTTACCCGACTCAACTCACGGCCTCACGGGCAAAGATCCATGAGATAGTCTTACACAAGCTTTTACCTTTTAATAATTAATTAGTGGTATTCTCAAAAAAAAATAAAAAAAAATTAACTAGTGTTTTACCCGTGCGATGCACGACAACAATTATGATATGATGAATTAAGGGAGAAATTTACAAAATGGAAAATCATTGTAGAATTGTATGAATGAAACTATGTTGAAATATTATAATAACATTTTACAAATTTTGAAAAACCTCTTTTTTATACCATGTTTGTTGTGGAATTACTTTGGGTGTTCTCCTTATCACAAATCAAAAATGTTATTAATAATCTGATTCTCTCTCATCAAAGCTAAGACTCGTGGACCTTTGAGATAAGTGTTGCATCACGGTTGAGTTTCATTACTGTGAAAGAGCCATGGTAATTATTTCGCTGCTCAGACTTCACTTGCACTTTAAATAGGACTTCCTTATCAACAATCCCTTACATCTCAGGTGGAAGATCATTTGCATTACCCTTCATGATAAATGCAAGTAAAATAATTAACTTATTGATTTTATAAATGAATTCTTTGAAAATATTATATAACTAATCTATATTATAGTACATTAACATAATATAGTAATAAATTTTATTAATACTATAATATACATCATATAGTAATTTAATTGTTGGAATTTTTATTTTTTCTGAATATTATCATTAGAGGAATTTAATTACGTACATTAACATAATATAATAATATCTTTATTGAATACTATAATATACATCATATAGTAATTTGATTGTTGGAATTTTTTTTTAATATTATCACGAGAGAAATTTTATTACGTACATTAACATAATATAGTAATTTTTTTTTGGAATACTATAATATACATCATATAGTAATCTGATTGTTAGAATTTCTTTTTCTTTTTTGAATATTATCATGAGAGGAATTTAATTACGTATATTAACATAATATAGTAATATTTTTTTTTGAATACTATAATATACATCATATAGTAATTTGACTATTGGAATTATTTTTTGAATATTATTATGAGAGGAATTTAATTACGTACATTAACATAATATAGTAATATTTTTTTTGGAATACTATAGTATACATCATATAGTAATTTGATTGTTGGAATTTTTTTTAATATTATCATGAGAGTAATTTAATTACGTACATTAACATAATATAGTAATATTTTTTTAATACTATAATATACATCATATAGTAAGTAATTTGATTGTTGGATTTTTTTTGAATATTATAATGAGAGGAATTTAATTACGTACATTAACATAATATAGTAATATTTTTTTTGAATACTATAATATACATCATATAGTAATTTGGTTGTTTACAAATATAAAATAAAAAAATACGCAAGATTACAATATTTTTGAACCATAATTGAATTGCATGGTATAATAACTATAATTTTGTTTAATAATTATTACTTTCTGTATGACTATTTTGTTAATATATGTACATAAATAAGGAATCTATACAGGAATAGAATTGAATAAAATATTTCATTAATTTTCGTGTATAATAAGGAATGGAATCATATTTTGAATATTTTGTCAATTTTAGTCATAAATAAGAAATGATAAGGAAGGCTAAAATTTTTGATATGAAATTTTTATATAATATTATGTTGATGGATTTCAAAATTTTTAGACTAAAATGAACGGAAAAGCTAGCACTTCTGTTTAATATATATATATATATAGATGATTGCATTTATATTAATCAAAAGAAAAAATTATATTTATAACTCGAAAAAATTGGTAGGACAAAATTACGATTTGCCAATTAAACAATACAAATTTTATTTAAGCAAGTAAAAAATATCATTATAAAAATAAGAGGCAAGGAGGAGTGAAGTGGGGCCCACACTCAATCAGCAGGGGGCCCACAACAGTGAACAGTGTAAAACAGTTATCGCCTTCCCTAGTTGAAGACTTGAAAAGTTCATTTCATTCTTCCTGTAGTCTCTGTGTCATCAAACCCCACGCAGCCACGCCTCTCTCTCTCTCGTCAAATCTCCATACCCCGCTTTCTTCTTTTCCATGATCCACCCTTTTCACCGCCAAACATAATTTACCCAGATTCCCAAATCCCCTTCCTATCATTTCTTGCCAGTATCCCGCCATACCCCGATCCCAAATTCCGTTATTCTTTCACGTATCATGTGAAAAAAGAGGATCTTTACGACACCCCTTTATACTCATTGGTACATTCGGCGTTTACTTTGTGTGTATGGCGTCTGTATCTTCTTTTTCACTTCTTGAATCTCCGCCGCCTTTTGGTCTTACCATCACTCCCTTTTGCCTCGCCTCTCCGTGATCCCGGATCTCTCTTTTCTTTTCTACTTTCTGTTTATTTGTTTGCTTGTGTGAGAATACTAAATTAGCAGAGATGAATGTTGCCAAGTCTCAAGTGTGGCAGCCCTGTAAAAAGAAGAGGCTTTAGTGTAGAATAATTGGGGGAAAAATATGGATGGGATTTGTATTTAATTGATCTGAGCTAATGAATTGAATTCATTTACATACTCTGACCCGCATATAGAAACCCTGTGATTAGATATAAAGATCTTAGGAAACAAAGTGTGAAGATGGCTTCGAGTTCAAGTTCAAGTGCTGGGAGTAGAAGAACTAGAGTGGGTAGGTATGAGTTAGGGAGGACTTTGGGAGAGGGGTCATTTGCAAAGGTGAAGTTTGCTAGGAATTTGGAAACAGAGGAGAGTGTGGCTATCAAGATTCTTGATAAAGAGAAGCTTCTTAAGCATAAGATGGTTGGCCAGGTATGTACTTTGACTGCTTGTATATATATATCTGTGCATGAATGAATGTTCATATGTTTCCAAGTGCTGGGTTTCTTGAAATCTTGTTTATTTGGTTAATTTTATGTGCATTTTGTTGGATCTTGCATCTACTGACATTTAGAGTAGGCTTTTGATTGAATTTGGTTAAAATTTGTTCTGGATGTTGCATAATCATCTGCAAGAACTGTTTCTAGTCTTAAGAGAAAGAGCACTTTCATCATCAAGAATAGAACAGTACTATTTCTTACTTTCTACTTTGAATGTCTGTTTTTACTGTTGCAATTTGATCCTTAGGGAATGTTTTGGAACTACATTCATATTTCATATTGATGCTCTTCTTTTTTCATTTTGGCTGCAGATCAAACGGGAAATCTCAACCATGAAATTGATTCGGCATCCCAATGTCATTCGCATGTTTGAGGTTAGAATTCAAATTCTTTGACATTGCTTTTCAGGATTTGCCTTAACATGATCAAATGAATACTAAATGTGAATGCTGGGTTTTTTTTTTTTTTTTGGATACAATAAATGAGAATATTGTAGCTGAACTTATACTTAGAATGCTTATTTATTTGTTCTAGTTACTAGTTGATGCTGGTAAGTTGTACTTTTAATTGATTGATGCTATACATTTGGGCAGTTTTATAGTTTTTGATTGCTCCGTTTGGCCGTTTATTTAAACAATGCAGGTTATGGCAAGCAAGTCGAAGATATATATTGTTATGGAATTTGTTACTGGTGGTGAACTATTTGACAAAATCGTAAGACTGCTTTGTTCTTTTAGCTCCTATGCATGTTCTATGCTACAAAAACAATGTCTGACCAGGTAATGTTTCATGAATCAGGCTAGTAAAGGGAGGCTGAAAGAAGATGAAGCAAGGAAATATTTTCAACAGCTGATTAATGCTGTCGACTACTGTCATAGTAGAGGTGTGTTCCACAGAGACCTCAAGGTAAATGATCTTGATTCTCCTTGTGTCCCCAGCAATCTCAATTTTTGGACCATTTAAAGTGAGATATACGGTGGTTAGAAAGTTTAATTGTTACCTTTATGCTCTGTGTTTCATAGCCGGAGAATTTATTGTTGGATGCCAATGGAGTTCTCAAAGTCTCTGATTTTGGATTGAGTGCACTTCCCCAGCAAGTACGGGTGAGTCATACTCTTGTAAAGTTTACAGCGCCAATTGTCTTGTTTCCAAAATGACATTAAAATTATTCTTTGATATCTAGTAAGATTTTTGTAAGTTGAACCTGATTTTAATCTGTCCCCATAGGAAGATGGGTTGCTACACACAACGTGCGGTACACCTAATTATGTTGCTCCTGAGGTATGCTGAGTTTTTTGCGTAACTAAGTTCATCTCCCGTCCGCAAGTGTTGGTTTTAATCCCCTACTTTTTGCTTCTTTACTTACCAAGGTGATCAACAACAAAGGTTATGATGGAGCTAAGGCAGATCTTTGGTCATGCGGTGTAATACTTTATGTACTCATGGCTGGTTACTTGCCTTTCGAAGACTCAAATCTTGTGGCATTATATAAAAAGGTGAAGTCTTGGTTGTTAAATTGTTGATTAGTTAATGCAATGTCATGAAACAAGAAACTTGGGATGACTGAATGCAATGTCTGCTTTTATCCAGTAATGTATTATTTCTTTTGCAGATTTTCAAGGCTGATTTTGCATGTCCACCATGGTTCTCCTCAAGTGCAAAGAAATTAATCAAAAGAATCCTGGATCCCAATCCCCAAACGGTATATTGATATCCTGCAACTCTAGGAACGGAAAACTTTTTTTTTTTTTTTTTTCTCTCAACTTTCAGTAACAAATATGACCTGAAACCAAATGATTTTCTATAATGAAACAGCGCATCACAATTGCTGAGGTCATTGAGAATGACTGGTTTAAGAAAGGTTATCAGCCACCAGTATTCCAACAGGAAGATGTTAATCTTGATGATGTCAATGCCATCTTTGATGAATCAGCAGTAAGTGTTTATCCATTTCTGCTAAATGTATCCATCAAAGTTTTTGAAGATTTTCTATTGAGCTTAAACAATCTTTTTTTTTTTTTTTTTGAAAAGGACTCGTCAAATCTCGTTGTGGAGAGAAGGGAAGAACTGCCTAATGCACCACTTGCGATGAATGCTTTTGAGCTAATTTCTAGATCTCAGGGCCTCAATCTTAGTTCTCTTTTTGAAAAGCAAGTGGTATGCTTTCTGAAAGCTTATTATATAGAATAAAATGATGCAACATTTGCCAACTGATTGTTGCCTTAGTTTCTTTTTCCTTTTTTTTTTGGGTGTAAACTCGATATTTGATATTTATATTCATGATAAATTATCTATGCATAATCATTAGATATCACTCGTAGTTCTTTCATTCTAAGCCTGATTGATCAAATCTTTTATAAACAGGGACTTGTTAAAAGGGAAACAAGATTTACATCAAAATGTCCTGCTTCAGAGATAATCTCAAAAATTGAAGAAACTGCTGTACCTTTGGGTTTCAATGTGAAGAAAAATAACTATAAGGTGAATAAGCACAATATCTCTCCTGTTCTCCTCCACTCTGATACTTCGCTTTTCTGTATCTTTTGGTACCATCTTTTACACAAGTGCAGGAGAATTAGAATGTGTTTCTCTTTTCAAGTTTTCACTGGATTTTTATACAGACTGGAAACCTCAAATCTACTTCTTTAACTGCCAGTGCTTTATTCTCCACTGATTATGTGCTTTTATCATAATTTTTTAATCTCATAAAGTCCGTGTTACACTTGTCCACTTCAACTTTTCTTAGTGAAGAACTGGTGAATATAGATACATAAGAAAATTGAAATGGTTCTTGATTAGCTGTTTTCAAGTTTTACTCATCTAAACTGATAAAAACTGCTCATTTCCTTTATATCTTTACCAGCTAAAGCTTCACGGAGAAAAGACTGGCCGCAAGGGTCATTTGTCCATTGCAACAGAGGTACGTACATTCATCCTCATCGCCTCCAATACTAATAATCTTTTAGATGCTTATATATTAACCGGTAGAATCTCAATGCAGGTTTTTGAGGTGACTCCTTCGCTTCATATAGTAGAGCTTCGCAAGGCTGGAGGAGATACCTTGGAATTCCACAAGGTGCAGAATAATTTACGGGTCATTCTTATTGTGCTCGAGCATCAATATAGCGAATGTTCTAATCATTTCCTCTTTTGCTTCTGTGTGCAGTTCTATAAAAACCTGTCAACCGGGTTGAAAGACATTGTTTGGAAAACAGAGGAACCAACAGCAGAATTAGAAGTTGGTTAGTACATTATTCTCTTAGTCGATGAAACCTTAGTATATCTGTGTAGTGTGGTTATTATTTAAGGCGAGTTTAGTTAACGTTTATCGCGATGAATTCTTAATGGTTCTTCTTAACACTTGTGCAGGTTCAAGCAGTGGGTTGGCTTAGACTGGTGTGATGTGTGCATATATAGAGCTATGCCTGGAAGTGCATTGCATTGAATTGAATTGAATGGAATTGTCACAACTGTATTCTTTTTTTCTTTTTGATTTTGTTGGAAGTAATTATTGTTTGGTTGTTGACAGTCTGTAAAACTGAGACTAAATTTAAGTGGTTTAAAACAATTCTCTGAGGAGGAAGCCATTTATCAGTCATCTCTACTTCATACCGAGTATAATTGTATAATTGTCTAGGAGTTATTATTTGTAGTCTTGCATTTTGGGTAATCCGTATAGCAACCACTGCCGCAAAAATTGGCTTGAAGGATTTTACCCTTAGGTGCGGCTTAGGCGCCCCTAGACTGAAGGATTTTACCCTTAGGTCAACATTAGTCGGCCGATTAGGCGCCTGAGTTGGCAAAATGGTGCCTGAATTGGCCAACTGAGTTAGTCAAATTAGGCCCCTGAGTTGGCCAACTCAGTCAATTGTTTTTTTTTTTTTTTTGGTGTGTTGTTTTTCTTATTATTATTATATTATATTATTACTCGGCCGCTTAGGCGTTAGGTGCCCGACTAAGACTAAATTCAAGTTGGTTTAAAACAATTATGAGGAAGTCATTTATCAGCCATTTCTACTTCATATAATTGTCTAAGAGATGTTATTTGTAGTCTTGTAATTTTTGTAATCCGTATAGCAACACTGTTGCACAAATTGGCCTAGGCGCCAGTTAGGCGTTCCTATGCCAAAAGAATTTTACTCTTAAGTCGACGGCCAATTAGGCGCTCGAGTTAGCAAACTCGGTGCCTGAGTCAACCAACTCAACTCGGCACCTGAATTGGTCAAGTTAGGCACTTGAGTCGGCTAACTCAGTCAAATGTAGGCACTTTGGCTAACTCGGTCAAATGTTATTTTCTTTTTTTGATGTGTTGGTTTTCTTCTTATTATTACACTAGCATCTTCTACAACATCGGTTCAGAACAAGGGGAAACTTGGAGTGAGTTTTTTTTTAAAATTTTTTTTTTAAAGATAATGTTGTGTTCTGCAAGTAAGGGAGCAAAGCAATCTCAACCACCCAATCTACACAATCATGTCTGGGCCAATAACTTCCAAGCAAAATGCCAAGTGTCTTTGAAGAATGAGATAAAGTAGGAAGAAATATGATGAGAAAAAGAGAATTGTTTCTCACTTCCATTATTTCTCAACTCAAAGAAAATGCCAGCAACAGCCTTGTATTCCCCCTCCCCCTCCATGTGTTCTTTCTCTTCATGCTCCTCAGACCACCTATCCAACAACAACCTCTTATCCTCAAAACCCAAAACTCTCCTCCACAAACACCCACTCTACCAACCAACCCAAAAGAACATCTCCCACCAATTCAAGGAGAAAATCCTGTCCCTAGAAATCATGGGTGTTGATTCTGGGAGAGCCCTCTCCCAGAACCCTAATCTCCACTCAGCTCCCCTAAATTCCATCCACTCCATCATCCTTTTCTTGCAGTCCAAAGGGATCCACCAAAAGGACCTGGGGAGAATCATAGGAATGTGCCCCAACATCCTAACCTCAGACATCAAATCTGACCTAATCCCTGTCTTCACTTTCCTCTCCTCTGACCTTAAAGTCCCAGACCATGATTTCAGGAAAGTGATCAACAAATGCCCAAGATTGCTCATTTCCAGTGTCCCAGATCAGCTCAAGCCTGCACTGTTCTATCTCCAGAGACTTGGGTTCAGAGACCTGTATTCCCTGGCTTATCAAGACCCCATTCTCTTGGTTTCCAGTGTGGAGAACACACTCATCCCTAAGCTCAATTATCTGGTTAGTTTGGGGTTTTCAAGAACTGATGCAGTGGGGATGGTTTTGAGGTGCCCAGGGCTGTTCACTTTCAGCATTGACAACAATTTCAAGCCCAAATTTCACTACTTTGCCACTGAAATGGAGGGCAAGTTGGAGGAGTTGAAGGAGTTTCCTCAGTACTTCACTTTCAGCTTGGAGAATCGGATTAAACCCAGGCATATGGAGGCTGTGAGAAGGGGTGTTTATGTTCCATTGCCCTTCTTGCTCAAGACTAGTGATGAAGAGTTCTGGGAATTGATAAAGCTGCAAGGTGATGGACGAAGAACACCATAGTTTCAACTAATCTAAATGCCCAAATCTCTGTATAAATCCCTGCTTTAGCTACAACAATGTAATGTGTTCAACACTAAAGCTACATTTTTTCCTCCTTGGGTTGGGAATTGCAGATAGGTGGAAATTGCATTCAAAGGTTTTCAATTTCAGTTCAATAAATTATAAATCACTTTGTTCTCATTTGCCATTTGTTTCCTATTTAACCTTTAGGTAGTTAAATGAGTTAATCACTATTTTGATCCCTCGATTATTTTCTAATGGTCAAAATAATTCATTTCAATTTTAATCTATTTGGCCATCGAATTGTTTAAAATTTTGTCAATTAAACTATTCCAGGACCAAAATGGTGATTTTCACATTTTTAAAATTTCGTCTATTTAATCCCTGACCAAATTGACGAAATTTTAAACAACTCGAGGACCAAAATTAGTTGAAATTGAAAATAAGAGACTACTTGACAATTTGGAAACAATTGAGGGACCAAAATGATAATTTTCCCTAGTTAAATTTTTGGAAAAATAAATGTAATTTTAATTTATAAACTCAATATCAGCCTCCATTGAGGTTTAAACCCATGTCTTTTCATATGAGAGTGCAACCAAGTACCACTAGAGCACAAGTTCTTGGCAACTCGACTCAATTATTCATTGTGGTTCTTTTCGGAAAATGACCAATTTCAGGTGAATAAATCACTTTGTTCTCATTTGCCATCTGTTTCCTATTTAACCTTAGGTAGTTAAATTATTAAAAAAATAAAGAGTAAATTTCATTTTTAGTCCTAAATTTATTTGTGACAGTTCACTTTTAATCTTTTTTTTTTTTATTAGAATATCCTTATTTGGTCATAGTATTATTGTGGCATGATCAATTTTTGTCATCCATCAATCAAATCGTTGAAATATCGTTAAATGCAAAAACACTTTAATCTTTTTTATACAAAGTACGTTGAACCGTTATATATTTTTTATGTTTATTTTTTGAAAAATTTCATAATTGAAAATCGAAATACCCTTGTATTTAATAATATTTAAACTATTTTGTTGATAGAGGACTAAAAATGATCATGTCACAATAATACTAGAACCAAAAGTGGATGTTCTAATAAAAAAAGGACTTAGAAGTTAGAACTGTCACCTATAAATCTAGGACTAAAAATGGTCATGCCATAATAATACTAAAACTAAAAGTGAATGTTCTAATAAAAAAAATTTAGAACTGTTACTTATAAATCTAGGACTAAAAATAGAATTAACTCAAAAATAAATGTAATTTTAATTTCTAAACTCAACTGAATTAGTCATTCTGGTTCTTTTGAGAAAATGACAAATTCAGTATATACATTGTATGGATATAACCGATTAAAATTTTAAATTTATTGTCATCGTCACTTTTAAGATTAGTTCTTGAGTTATTTTCAAAGTGTCAATTTTTGTCCCAAAGGTTAACTTATATTACCTCCATCTCATTTTATGTGTTGAGTTCGATTAACGAGACTTGACTGAAATTATTTACAATTTAATTTCTCATAATATTCAATTTAGAATTAGTATGTGAAATTTATATATTTAAAAATTATATTAAAAGTACTATTAAACACACAAAAAATTATTAAATTTATAAATTATAAGTCAATACTAATGAAAAAAAAAGTAAAAAAGAAAGAGTTGATTTGATTAATGAATAATAAATGAACAAATAAAATGAGACTATTAGTTAGGTTTGGTTAAAAAATCTATATTTACATAATTTGACAATCAACATGCAAATGCAAAGAACCTCATTTGTTCATTATCTCAAACCAAACAAAATGATACTGTTTGTTTTCTGACTACTGGTCAATTAGCAGATCAACATGACTGACTAGATGAGAAGTAAAATATGAAAGAGCATAAAAATAAACAAGTGAAAGGAAAAAAAATAAAGGAGACACAATAATTTTTAACGTGAAAATCGAAAAGTGAAAACCATGAACCTTTTTAATCGGTGTCAAGTCAAAATCTATTATTTTTGTAGGGAATCTTATACATGTACAATTGTGTGTTTCTTTAGAGAGATGTAGAGGTGAAGATTGCATGTTGATTGAGCTCCTTTCCGGGGAATATATAGATGATCCTTCTTGTATTTGATTATGGTCTTTTATAGTAGAAGAAATACAAGACATATAGTAATGTATGTAATCTCCTTACGGTAATCGGGTAGATACAGTAAAGGAGACTATTTTATGGATGTAGTGAGATTTAGGAAATATAAAGGGACTTAGGGAATATAAAGATATTTAGGTAGTAGGAGATGATATAGGGAAGAAAATAATATTTAGGAAAATAGTTTACATAGGTTGATTGACTTGTCATAATTTGCCACTTTAATTCCTTCTTTCACTGCCAAAGCTGACTGGTCACATGTCGAGTGCCAAGTGTTGGGTCCGACTGACTGACTATCAGGCCTGACTAATTGCTAGTAGCTCCGACATGATACCCACTACCCATGCTCGGTATCCAACCGATACAACAAAATTAACACATCAAAAGACACTCTTAAAAAAAAAAAACTAAATAAACAAACAGAATTGAACAAGGATACTTAGTTTAGTTTAGAAGGAACATGGGATAGGTAAGAAACAAGTTTTTTTTTTTTTTTTTTTTAAATTATTAAAAAAAAGAGGATCATAAATCCCTTTTGCTTTTGCTTCTTTACTTGGTTATGTTTTGGGGAGACAGGCAGCCTCCAACCGAATCCAATAACTCAATGAAACACTTCTCCTAACGTTGGAAAATCATCATTTTTTCCCAACAAACCACTCCAATGAGGGGAAAAAAAATTAAAAAGAGAAAATACATGAAAAAGAAAAGGCAACTATATGTTTATTTTCCTCCTTTTTTGTTTTTTGTTTTTGTTTTTTTTTGGTATTATCATACTTGCACCTCATCAATATATCCATATCTACGGATCAACACCACCACCACCCCCACTATCTTCATTATCGTTATTGTCTAATTAGTTTCACATCTCGTCTATTTATATTAATTTATTACAACTTACTTTCCGCTATTATTACAATCATATCACAACTTAATGAGATTGTCATTTATTTCTCATATTACTATTTTCGTATAAGAAAATAATTAGATTTTAAACATCTTCATATTTTATAATTTTTAAATAATTAAATTTGAGAATGCATTTTTAGCCTTTCAATGAAAATTTTAAAAATTGAAAATGAATAATGAAAAACAGTTACAAGTAACTAAAGAATATGGTGAATCTTTTAGATTTCTCTCCTTATTTTATATTTACTTATAAAAAATAAAAATAAAAACTAAAATCCAATCAAAGTAATATACAAAAATTTGTAACTATTAATAAATACAAATAAACTTTGAAAGGGGTGCTCAAGTGAGTGGAACATAATTTTTAATTTGTAACAAAATGTCACGAATTTAATTTTTGTCAACATTATTGATTTGTAAATTACTACGGATTACATAGAAACGAGTTTGCGTACTCCCAACCAAGAAGGTATTTTATATATAAAGTGAAAATGCTTTTACTTTGAGTTGGTAGTCTGGTAGATATGAATCTCCTCATTTACACCCCAAATTAGTTAAATTAATATTAAATATACATAAAAATAGTTTTGTACGTAACATTATTACAATTTTACAATTGGAGACAAAGACGTTTGTGGTGGTGGAAGGGGTGAATTTGACTATTTACGCTTGTATAATATATTAATATTTATTTATTCAAGTTAATTTTATTTTTAGTTGTCGTTTATTATGGCAAATAAATGAGGTGAATTTGTTCTTTTTTATTTACTATTTTACTATTGTTATATTAGAATTAGAATACTATAATATTTGGAGAAGAATTAGAATATTATAATATTGGATGGGGGCAGAGTTAGGATTTGACTTCAATAAAAATAGGGTAAAATTAACTAAATTAACTAACTCATACACATGATTAATTAACTCATTGATAATACAAACACAAATATGCCAAATACAACTATTGAAGTTAGTTATTCGCTTGAAATTTAGGATGCTTTGAAAATTTTAAATCGATTATCTTATATTATCAAGAAATTTATCTCAACAATGTAGGACAAAAACTTGCTTGTTGATGACAAAGGTGCAAAGCCGTTGTGGTTGTTGTTGAGAAAACTTTGATTCTTGAGAAAACTTTGATTCTCAACATTAATAATATTGACATCAAAAACGCATTTTCAATTCTTGAGAAAACTTTGAGCTCTGATAGGGTGATGGGTTTCAACCAAAGTACGTGCACATTCACAATGCTTCTTCCCAATTTGTTGGCACAACTCTTCCGATCCACATCACCATATAATCTCCTTTCATATTTTCTCTCTTTTTTTGTGTGGACCATACTCCTACGCCATCATCTATTATTTTATTTACTTATCTATAATTAATAACTTTAACTTTATAATTATAATTTCTAATTATGATTTTAAATAAAAATAAATTTAGGTAAAAATATTATTTAAAAAACAAAGATTAATCAGTAAATTAAACAAACAACTAATAATAAAAAAGTTATACCTTTCGAAAATCTCTGAAAGGTTAAGGTGCCAAAGCAGGCATATTCTATCTATTTTATAATATGAATTAATATTTTACTTTGCCAGGCAAATGCAATATAATATTAATTAATATTTTTTATTTACTATTTTACTATTCTCATAGTAGATATATATGTTCAACCAACAATATATTTTACACAAATGACAAAAACTATAGATAAGAAAATAGCTCACAGTTTACTTTGTCAAATACGGTGTTGACACATGCATTTTGACATTTACATATTCTATCTATTTTATACATATGTGTGTCGCTTAATTAATTAGATTTTACTCAATTATTTTTTATAATATTTAATATATTGTTAATACATAACATTTATATATTCAAAAATTACATCAAAATATTACTAAAAGAAAAAATCAAAT
This sequence comes from Ipomoea trifida, assembly GCA_003576665.1. Lineage (NCBI taxonomy): Eukaryota > Viridiplantae > Streptophyta > Magnoliopsida > Solanales > Convolvulaceae > Ipomoea > Ipomoea trifida. Next base: position 5,771,787 of record CP025644.1, read on the forward strand.
TTAAAATTCATAAAAATATTTTTAAAAAAGATTTGATTTAACCCATAAATAATAAATAGAGCAGGTAAAGAGAGATATATGTCTTAATTTTATTATTTTCATTATAAATGATTTGAACATTGATCATCATTATCATTTTCTCCTAATTTTAATTTCTACGTGTTCACTAAGAACCACACTAAAGATTCATACTTTTTACCTTTCTGTTAATTCTGTTGAATACGTAAGTTTATTATTAATTCAGTGTGAGAGCCAATCAATTCATATGCAAGTGACAAATATGAAGTGATAATTTTATCATTTTATGGGTAGAAAATATTTTCCTTTCAATAAATATTATATTATTATATCTATCACGTCGAAATTAAGGAGAATCAAGTTCGTTTCACTCAAATCTTGAGTTGTTGGTAATTAATATCATGAATAGAAACCAGTTGTTATACCATGGATCATGGTTCATATTACATTGCGGATCCTAATACAAAAATTCTGTACCTTCAGCTAACACATTCTGTGCCTTTTTTTTTTGTACATTTAAACAAATAACTTAATAATTGCTGAAACATAATATGATGGTTACATGTACAACAACTGTCAACGGCAGATAGTGTCAACTACAAATATAAAATCTGAAAATTATTTTTAGACCAGAGTCTATAAGGTAAACGCTGGTCCATGGTGTAATTTGCCAATATAAACATGCACATATAATAGAGTATAAAATGGAGCATTTAATTGCTTGGATTACAAGAAAAGCAAAGTTAAAAAACAAAAAAGAGATGTGTTTGTTGGGAAAAAAACAATGAGAAAAGAATAGGCAGGAAAAACTCCAACAAAGGAAAGTCTCCAAGATTTTGCTGAGGCCAAACTCCCCTCCCATTTCCCGGGGGCAAAACCAAACTGTTTCAGGCCCATAATATACCGACCCGTATTTCTTCCTTCTTCAGCAACCCAGGGAATCTGTAACCTTGCTACCTCCGACATTGATCCCTTCCATTTTCCCCTTAGAGGCATCCCTTGGATGCATTTCCTTTCGTTAATTTCTTACGAATACTACTTGATCATTGTGTGGTTGCACTCGCAATTTCGTTTTGATTTTGGTTTCAATTTCGGATTTTGACGGGTGGGCTTTCAGTTTCTTGGGATACTTTGGGCGATTACGTTGATGTGCATTGTTGATTCTTGAATTTCAAGGGGGGGTTTGTTGGGGAGTTTAACTGTCTGGGCTATCTTAAATGTGGATTTTGAGTTTGTAGTTTGATACTTTGTAGTGTGTGAAAGTAATGGATTGGAAAGGCTTTCAGCATTTGCTGTAATTTTTTTATTTTTATTTTTTTGTGTGTACTATTTTTCTTGGGTTATTAAGATGAAGAGGTTGAAAAATGAGGCTCAGAATGTGAGGAGGGTGAAGTTATCATATGTTTTCTTGTGTTTAGGTGCATTATACTTGATTCTGATTTGCCTCAAGTTTCCTGAGTTTTATGAGAGTGCCACAGCCTTGGGTGGTGATGACAGTGTTCATGGATTGGATGCATTCTTAGATAGGGGTGAAGAGGGTGGAGAACTTAGTAAACCGCATTTAGGTTCAGCATATACAGATGGATTGCACCGGATACTTCACAATAATGTTAATTACAATGCACCACAGACCCCAAGGGAGGAAGCTTTACCACAGAACACTGATTTGTTACTTAAAAAGCCTCGTAGGCTTGGATATGATCAATTAGCTACTGGTATTATAAGGCCACAGAATATGACTAGCAACTCCTCTGTATTGGAAAGAATGGCAGATGAAGCTTGGGCGTTAGGCTTGAAGGCATGGGATGAAGCAGATAAATATGATGAAAAGGAGGTGGGGGTGAATTCAATATTTGAAGGGAAGCCTGAGTCGTGTCCTTCATCCGTTACCACGACAGGAGAAGAGTTGGCTAAAGGAGATCGCATTATGCTCCTTCCGTGTGGGCTTGCTGCTGGTTCTTCTATCACAGTGATTGGTACTCCACGTTATGCACATCGTGAATATGTGCCCCAGCTTGCCAAGTCAAGGAAAGGCGATGGAATGGTTTTGATTTCCCATTTTTCATTTGAGCTACAAGGATTGAAAGCAGTGGTTGGGGAGGATCCACCAAAGATTTTGCATCTAAATCCTCGAATAAGAGGAGATTGGAGTGGCAGGCCAGTAATTGAGCATAATACTTGTTATAGAATGCAATGGGGGACAGCACAAAGATGTGATGGTATGCCTTCCAAAAGAGATGAGGACATGCTTGGTAAGTGTTCCAGGTTAATTACTCCATTACATCAATCCTCTTTCGTTTTAATTCAGTGTTGATTTCATAAATTTCAGTTATGTTGCTTTTACATTGACATATATGCTGAATGGATGACTTTATGCTATTGTTTCCTTCCCCAAGGGTAGTCTGCATCCCTGCATACTTTTGCTAGAAAAATGCTGACAGTTACTCTTATATGATATTCCTTATTTAATACTCCGTAATAATGGGATTGCTATCCCAACCTTTCCACAAAAGCTTATAGGCACTGCTTCATTGAATTGACATACTCACATACCACTAAACATGATGCCCGCTTTTCTTGCAGTTGATGGATTTTTTAGATGTGAAAAGTGGATGCGAAATGATAAAGTTAATGCGAAAGAGCCCAAAATATTTGCATGGTTTGAGCGATTCGTAGGACGTGCAAAGAAACCAGAGGTGACCTGGCCTTTTCCATTTATGGAGGGAAGAATGTTTATTTTGACTGTCCGTGCTGGTATTGATGGGTTCCATATAAATGTTGGTGGTCGACATTTGACTTCATTTCCATACCGTGTGGTATGTTTGCTTACACCATTAGTGGATTATTGAATAAATTATCATGATGATTGTATTAACTCTTCCATAAGACAGCTTTGAAATGGCCTTGAATGTTACCAATTCATCATTTTAAGTGTCTAAACCTTGTTTACTAACCAATGTTATGAACTGATAAAAATGTTAAACTAAATGTGCAAGCTCCCACGTTGTTCCCAGTTTGTGGAAAGAAGACATAGACAACCAAACCTCTATTGAATTAATGGAGTAAACCAATTCTGGAAAGTTGGAAGGTGATATTAAAACTGAGCTCGACATGTTAGCTTGCCAAATAATTCCCAAAAGAATTCCTCTGACACCTTGATATGGCCTATACAAAATAATCCCTTTCCTTTTGTTCCATTTGACACATTCATTTTTCTTTTAATCTGTTTGTTCAACTAGATTTGATAGCTACAACTGTTTGGACATTATACTTCAATTTACTGCACCTTCATTTCAGTTTCCTTTCTTAGAGGGTTTTCTGTTTCTTCAGGGCTTCACACTGGAAGATGCAACAGGATTGGCCATTGCAGGTGATGTTGATGTTCACTCAGTTTATGCTACAGCTTTGCCAACGTCTCATCCAAGCTTTTCACCTCAAAGGGTATTGGACTTCTCTGAGAAGTGGAAGGCCCTTCCTTTGCCCCAGAATCCTATTAAACTTTTCATTGGAATTCTATCTGCCACCAATCACTTTGCGGAACGCATGGCTATAAGAAAAACTTGGATGCAGTCTCAAGCAATCAGGTCTTTACATGTAGTAGCCCGTTTCTTTGTTGCATTGGTAAGATTGCCACTTTCTTACAGAACTATCAATTATTTAGCTATTTGCTTAATACTTACTATATGGCAGATATGATGAAAATTTAAAGCACTGAATCGTTAAGTGGAATACAAAGTAAACTTATAGGCTAGAATTATTTCCAGCTTTAGTTGGGTACTAAAGTGGAATATCACTATATTTTGGGGACTAAAATTGGAACTAGTTGTATAGACTGTACTTAGACACAATTATTGATTCATTCCATGTCAATATTAATGAATGCAGACTATATTTCCTAAATCTCTGTGTTCTAAGTTCATTGTGAAATGGTAATTGTTTGTTAATTGTCTTTATGGGATAAGTGCCGTAAAGTGGACAAGTCTTGTGCATGCACAGACATGGGCTATTATCTCTATGATGTTGAATGTGAATATATCAGGAATGGATTAGCAAATATAGAAAGACTTTTCTGTTAGGTAGCATTTGGCCAATGCCTGTTCTTGATGATTGTAGTATTGAAGAGAATGAGTTACTATATGGAAAAGTAAAATAAAATAAAAGAGATAAAGTTTGCCTCTCTACCTGAGGACAAGATCTTGGTGCCTGGTTAAATATTGGGCTAAACATTTAGATTTAGGAAGGATCCTGCGCTATTTAATGGCTAATTTGTGTGGATATCCATTGATTATTGGATGCCTAAAACAACAAAGGAACAAATTAATTTTCGTTACTTGGATAAAGATAAAATCCTAGTGACTTTGCCAAGTAAATCAATATAGGAACAATTTTGGTTGCTCTTAAGACATTGTTTAGTAAATCTGGCTGAAAAAATTTCGATTGGGAGATTTAAATATGGAGGGAGAGAAAAGGATATAAAAGAAAATTGGAGGGACATAAAAGGAATTTAACACCCTACCTCTGCAGGGTAAAACAAATTTCCTTTTATTTATTTATTTATTTTTATAATGAAAATGTGGTTTGGGTACCATGTTGAATATCATGAAAACCATATTTAGTGGTTCGGATATCATGTTTAGAGTCTATATCAAGAAAGTCAAAGTTAGATGTTGGAGCAAAATTCTCTTCTCATTTTTCTGCATACAGCATTCCTTAACAAATAAACTGAAACAGATGAAGGAATTCTAGTCTAGTACAATAATGCTACATACTTAATCTAGTACAATTAAGGTTCTCTATATCCCAGTTTAATTAATCAAGGCTTCAAATCAGCCATACAAGACAAATCTAATGATTCTGGAAATATTGATTTCTCCAAGTTAATACATATTTTTCATGAAGAAGCTAGAATCCTAGGCAGTGGGTAGAAGATTTTCTTTCCTTCCCAATGTAAACAATGATTATTTAATGCCCTTAAATGGGCGATGCTTAATATATGCTAGAGTACCATAGTCTGGTTAATGCAACCTAAGTGGCAAACCTTACTTAATACGACAATATAGATTACCACTGCACAACTGTATGTTCTTCTGACCTTGATTTTTCCATATTTTATACTCAGCTTGTAGTCAATATTCATGTATAAATCTATTATTGGTGTACTTGTCCGTGTTACTTGTATACGGGGAGGTTCTGTGTACATTTATGTTTGATTACAGAGCTCGGTTGAAATTGTAGTTTTGTAGAATCTGAGACTCTACTATGTACTCTGTAATTTATACTTTTATTGTGCAGAACCAACGAAAGGAGTTGAATGCAATTTTGAGAAAGGAGGCTGAGTACTTTGGAGACATAGTGATTGTGCCATTTATAGATAGATACGAGTTAGTAGTTTTAAAAACTATTGCCATATGCGACTATGGGGTAATTACGACCTCTTTTTCCTAGTCTGCTGACTTCTCTGCTTCTAATTGTTACTTTCTGCTGATTACACGGCCCCAAAATACTCATTGCAGGTTCAAAATGTGACTGCTGCTTATATTATGAAATGCGATGATGACAATTTCATCAGATTAGATGCTGTTCTTAAAGAAATTGATCGTGTTCAATCTGTAAGGTCTCTTTACATTGGCAATCTTAACCTCTTGCATCGGCCTTTGAGACATGGAAAATGGGCAGTAACCTTTGAGGTAATAGTGGTTTGCCCGAGTATAAAAATCCAAAATTATTTATCTACATCCCTTTCTCTCGTGCTTATTTAGTATCCTTACTGATCACACGTAACAGGAATGGCCCGAAGATATATATCCTCCTTATGCTAATGGACCTGGATATATTATATCCAGTGACATCGCCAAATATGTCGTCTCTGAGCATCTAAGTAACAACTTACGGGTTAGTAAATTCAGATCCCATTTATTTCTCTCGGGATCGTGATTATAGCAAAATTTCTTTACCCTTTTTCTGAATCTCTTACCGGCAGCTATTCAAAATGGAGGATGTGAGCATGGGAATGTGGGTTGAGAATTACAACGGCACGAAACCCGTTCAGTACCTGCACAACTGGAAGTTCTGTCAGTACGGATGCATGGAGAACTATATCACGGCGCACTACCAATCCCCTCAGCAAATGTTTTGTCTGTGGGAGAATTTGCTCAAGGGACAAGCTCATTGCTGCAACTCCTAGAACACACAGATGAGTTAAGTCTCGATCGGTTCGGTTTTGTATTGGTGGCCCTTAGCTTGGGACTTTGATCAATTTGTGATAATCTTTTGGGGTTGGACCAAACTCCTTTCTGGGCATTTGCTGTATGTGAGTTTCTATGATCTACCACCATTGGTGTATCAGGAAAAGTGTCCAAGATTTGTGATTTGTGTGTGCATATATGCAGGCAGGGATTTGCAGATGGGTGGTGAAGTTGAATTGGATAGTGGGTTTAGTGTGATGAAATGTGTCCATAATTGTGTCATCAATATAATCAAAGCCAGGGGTTAAGTTGTACCACTTTTGCCTGGCCATGCCCAAGTAAGTGTACAGTACCGTTACACTTTGTAAAACAATGTTAGAGATCTTGGTTTTAAGTTAGGCCATTTTGATCTCTTGACTTTTTTTTTTTGTGGAATTTTACTTGTCATCTATAAATATATATATCAATTTCCATTCCAAAGAAGTTTTTAAAAAGTTTTACTCCATATATGATTTATATATTATATTTATAGGAATTTTCTATGGTATCGATAGTGTCAGGTATAACTATAAATGTTATTTTTACTTTTTTTAATATTGTCAATACTGGTGTTAATAGTATTTGTTATAACTAGATATATTATGCATGATTGTACATGGTATTATTAGTATCATTAAAAAGTCTTACATTTATGTACTCCGTAATATATATAAATATATTACATAATAATATAATTAATGAGAGTATAATGATTCTCTTGTGAGATCGTCTCACTGATCTCCATTTGTGAGAAGTCAAGTCAAGATGAAATGTACTCCGCAATACTTATTCTAAAAAATGTAATACTATTCAGAAATGAAGTGTTCCTTACTTGTCAAAGGCCTTGTGGTCAAGCGGCATGAAGTGATTCTCCCAAGTGGGAGGTCATGGATTTGAGCCTCAATAGGTGCAATGTTGACTTTGTTGGGCTTCATTAGGTTGATAAAGTATATGGACAGATACTACATGTAACGGGTCAATAGTATTCAAAAAAAAAAAGTGTTCCTTACTTATAATTAAGGGAAAATGTAATACTTTTAAAAACATTACATTTAATAGAAATGTGAAAGTATTACATTATTCTTAAAAAGTATTACACTTTTTAAAGTAACAACTAACAAGCACTTTATTCTTAATATTGTATTTACTAGTATTAGTATTACATTTTTACACATTAACCTGACCTGTCTCACTGACTTATAGAAGTTTTTGTCAATTGATAATATGATTAATACTATGATAGAATGCTTCACTGATAGGCGTAATAAGTTTCATTTAAAAGGAGTAATATTATAGTTAAAAATTGAGTAGAGTTGATAAATTCACGATAAAAAGAATTTTATTATAACGAAAAAAGGGAAAATAACAGCAAATGATTGGATTTGATTGCAAAATCAATGGAGCAAATGAAAATGTGTGTTACAACTACCATATCATATTTCTTTCCAACACGTACATTTCATGCCCATCCCTGCCTAGCTTTATAGAAAGAGTCAATTTATTATATCATGGAGAAGGCCGGGTTTATATAACATTATGGAACCTTGATCAAAACGACGAGGTACATAATTTATACTTGTAAGTTAAAGTACATAATTTCATAACACAAAATATAAAAAATCACAATACAATACAAAACACATACCCATGTTATATATTTACTTATTTTTCAAATCCGTTTTAGGTACATAATTTGTGTTCATAGGTATAGAATTTCTCAACACAAGACACAAAAATTTATAATGGCCCTGTTTGGTAAATGGCTGTTAGCTGATACTGTTAGATGATTGGGTTAGAAGGTATAATTGATTGACAATATTAACTGATTGTAGAAAAGTGTTTGGTAAATTAGCTATTAGCTAATAACTGTTTGGTATAATTTCTTTTCTCAAAAGCCTAATTGAAAATGTTGCTTTGGGTAACATTTTAAAATTTAGAGTGTGTTTGGTTGGTGGGTTTAAGCATAAGGTATGTGTACCAAAGTGATTATTATTATTTGCTTGATAGGTTTTTGTAATACTACTATATGAGTTTGGAATACCTCATTAATTGAAAAATCCATACCCTAATGAAATACTCCGTAATTGGCTAAAGTGGCATCTAGCACCATGAACTATATTCAATTATTCATGCCGCACCCTGAACTTTCATATCGTATATATCGAGCCGCAAACCAAAACAAAAAATTCACCTAGAACTTTTAGCAGGTTTACAGGTCTTCTTGCTGACATGGCGCAGGTTTTCAAGTGATGTGACATTTCTTTTAACCTTATGTTGTCCATGTAAGCATTTACATATTAAAAATAATTTTTTTTTTTTAAAAAAAAACAAAAAATACAAACAAAAAAAATTAGCATTTCTATACATTTGGAAAATTGAAAAAATACTAAACAATAAATTGGCCAAAAAATATAAATTCTAAAAAAAAAATTGAAACGTTGAAATTGCAAAATTGAAAAGTATACATTATAAAAATAAAGAGAATAAAATTCTGGTTATTTTAATATAATAATTTTGTTTTTTTTTTAATTTTAAATATTTAAACGCTTACATGGTATGCCGCATCAGATGCCATGTCAACAAGAAGACCTGGAAACCTGCTAAAAGTTCTAGGTGAATTTTTTATTTTGGTTTGTGGCTCGATATATACTATATGAAAGTTCAGGGTGCGGCATGAATAATTGGATATAGTTTATGGTGCTAGATGACACTTTAGCCTCCGTAATTTTATAACTATGTGATGGTTTTAACGGATCGGGTCCACCATAAACCGGATATGAGAGCCGGGTCTAACAGACTAGAGCCCAGGCGGTTACAAAAGTGACTACAGGAATCGAACCCGTGACAAGGGGTTGAAAGTGAGAAGCGATACCACTAGACCATAGTATCTGCCGTGTTTTTGATGTCATTGATGACACCTGGGCCCCTCTATTTATACCGGCTCCCCCCTTCAGATTCGCCCACGCGTACGCTGATAAGTGCATATTTGATTATATTTTTACCCCATGCTTAAGCTTATTTTTATGTCACTAATCATCACATTTATGTTCATATTTTCCTCATTGAGATAAATAATTGTAATTTGATCAAAGTTGAAGTAGGAAATATAATTGAGCATAATATTGGGTAGTAATCTTATTGTTTTTATTCTAATTAACTACCTAATTATTTTGTGGTGATTATATAATGCAAAGATGATGAAAGTGGCATTTGTGGACAAAAGATGATGGAGATGACAAGAGGACAAGAAGAAGAGACAAAAGGAGGAGGATTTTAAGGAGAAAAAGATGGTGGGTGGAATATTGCATCGAAAGTGGAGATGAGATGGCAGAAATTCTGGAGCAGACAATAGGCGTCTCTTTTTGCGCAGAAACAGACGCCTATTGTCAATACAAAAGATGCAAATGCTGGCAGCTGGAGGATTCGAACTAGTGACCATAGGGTGGCGGAGAATCTTTGCCTTTTTGACCCAACCAGCAAGGCTAAGCATCCCATGTGACCATTTACTGTACACATATTATTTATTTAATCCTTTCCTCATCCTATAAATACCCCTCTCCTCTCCCAAACTAGAACAAGCTTGCAAAGATGTAGAATGTAGAGCAAACCTTCCTTTTCCTTTCTTTTCTTCTCTTTCGAATTTTCTTCTTTTTATTTTTATGTAATGTTATTTTATTTTCCTTATGCAATTTAATTTCTTCCTCTTTTAATTTATGCATTTTATGTTTATTTAGTTTAGTTTGGATTTGAGGTAGGAATTTATTATTTATCTTGATGCTACCTTGCTAATAATTTCATAAGGGGAAGAACTATAATCTTGAATCATAAGCTTGTACAATGAGGTATGTTTGTATCTTGTTAATAA
>CP025644.1:5798024-5873504 GCA_003576665.1 Ipomoea trifida
ATTTTATACAAACAGTTTGAAATTTGCCTTGACATAATGACATGAGTGTTTGGACTCAAACCAAGTGGCTAGCCCTATCCCAATATAGTCTGAAACTTGGGGCCATGTTATCTCATTTGGGGGAATTAGGCACAACTAGAAAATCTTAGACTGATATTAAGAGATGGTTTTCCTTAATTTTGGAGCGCAAATTATATCGTGGACCGTGGCCCACAATGCATTGTGGCCGCGCATCAAAACAACGTCGTTTTGATTAATGAAAGCAGACGGATGAATTCGCGCCACTCACTTTCAGTTCATACACACTGCAGTTACATTTTGATATAACTACAGTTTCATTCGATAATATAAAAACACAAATGTGAAACTGTTATTCATTATCAGTTCATATACACTGCAGTTACATTTCAACACAACTACAGTTACATTTTGATATAACTACAGTTTCATTCGATAATATCAAAACAAATGTAAGGCAGTATCTTTTGAGATGAACTGTAGTGTCAATTATGGGTTCCGTCTCCCACGTACTGAAACGACGTCATTTTGGGACCACGGTCCATAATGCATTGTGGACCGCGGTCCACGATATAAGAACTGAATTTTGGAGATGCTTTCATTATATATGTTTTAGAATTGAAGATAAACTTGTAATTAATACCCTTGATGTGAGGGATTTCTTTTAATATTCAGTCAATTAAGTTCTTAATTGATAGTTTGAGCTATATAAATATTTGACTTGTGAAAGGTGAACAATCTTTTTCACTCCATATGCAATAACAATACCCCATCTTTCGATAGTGACTTATGTTGCTTCATCTTTTCTAGAGATGATTAAAGGTTTTGGTTGCATCTCTCTATCTACATAATGTTCCTTTATTGGCTACAATAGTAACTGTACTAGTTTGTTGTATGGTGCCTATTCTATCTTGATTTTTAAAGTTTTACCTTTATCTTTGACTTGAGAAATGTCAGACATTTAGGGGAGTACCCTGTGCAAATTATGTTAAAGAGAGATTTTTATTATTGTTGTCTTTGGGGTTTGATCAAATATATATATATATATATATATATATATATATATATATATATATATATATATATATATATATATATATATATATATATATATATATATATATGCTAAATGGAGAAATTGTTAGTACGAAAAACTTAATATTATTTGTACTAATTTTTATTAGTTGGTATAGGTTGGTCTAAAGAGAATCTTTGTCACATTAAGAGTCTAGACTTTGTTATAATTCCTATATACTCCGTATTAAGGAATTCTAATGTGGCCAAGAATATTGATCAAAGAAGTGGTATTTTTTTCTCAATAAAAGTGTGGTTGTAATTTATCTCAGTAGAAAGAGACATGTGATCATGTGAAATCATTACAAGATAAATTTCCAAGGTTATTACATCGAGTGAATCCAATCATACGTATAGAAACTTTAAGGGTCAAAAAGGAGTACTATCAAGCGTAACACTCTATGTTTTTTAGAATACAAAGAGTGTTGAAAAGTCAAGTTGGTATACAATTTGTATCAACGAATTAGATGCAATTTTAAAAAAAATGACGCGGTGGCATTTTGTAAATATCTAGAAATTTGGTGCACCTAGTTTCACTTACAAGTGCACCTAGTTTCACTTAAAAGTGCACATAGTTTCACTTACAAGTGTACCTATTTTTGCACATATTTTTACTTACAAGTGCAAGTAATTTACCTTGTTAATATTCATGCACCTAGGTGCACCTAGTTATAACATATATGCACCTACCTAGTTATAACATTAGGTACACCTAGTTATAACATTAGGTGCACTTAGTATTGATGCTCAGTGTACAATTCACTTGCACCTGTAATAAATTTTACTTGTATCTGCAATACATTTTACTTGCACTTGTGCAAGTAATTTGCTAGACACTATTTTTTTAATTTAAAATTACTAAACAGCCCAGGCCTACAATTGGCACTCATAAAATAACCGTTCTAAGATATGGCAATATGCTAGACACTATTTTTTTAATTTATTAATTTTAATTTTCTTAAAAAAAAAAACTTTAATCATCGTATGTGTCGAACAACGATTTGTGAGTGAAAAATATGGGTATGTAATATGGTGCTTTATTTTATTACTCTCACGCTACTCACTGGGGAATAAAAATTGTCAACCAATAATTGATGATAGAATAATTAATATGCAAAGGAAATGGTCAATTAGGTGCCTTTTGCGTATCAACTTATAATCAATAAAATTTTATGAAGAATTGACAATGAAATTTTGGTAAATAATTTTATATTTAAATATGCACTTAAAAAAGACACTAAAAATGACACTTTTAAATTAAATTTTGAATTTTATTTTTTTCTTTGTTGATTTTTTATGCATTGTATTTGAACAAGAATTTTTATTGCATTTTTATTTTTGTTATAAAATACAATAACTTAAAGTCTAAATATATTTGGACTCAATTACCTCAGTTATAGAGATTTCTATATTTCAATTGATTTAAAACTCATATATGAATGATTTTTTTTTGAGGTTATGGTAATTATCATCTCATCAATACGTCGTCTTTGTATAACGGGTGACCGTCTGTTGCCTTCGGGTCAGTGCTAATGATTTGGGTTGGGTGCTGCATGCCCAATTATCCTGTCACCAGCCCTCCTACTCCCCAGTTTGCGAGTGTAGCAGAGTCTACTAGGGAGTAACAATAGTGCAGAAGAGAGATGAATTTGTTTTTTTTTTAAACGGTAAGATAATTGTGGCTGTGGCTGAGGCAGAGGCACAGGGCCTCGGCCATTGTGGCCGAGGCTGCTTCATCCAATCAAATTTTTTTATTATTATTATTATTTTGTTTTTTTTTTTTTTTGTTTTTTTTTTTTGTATTTTTTGTTTTTGTTTTTGGGCGTTCTGTCTGCGAGCTCACTTTGACCAGCAGTAGGCTCGGTCAAAGGTCAGCTTCTCCCGTCAGGTAGCAAGCAAGATCGAATCTCATGCCGGCCCTAAGAGAATAGAGTGTTTTTTTAATATAATCAGGAGGGACTGTCAACGAATGACATGTTTTTTACGTTGTAAGGGCTCCTCCTCTATCTCACTGTCTCTTCCTTCCTTGCCCTAATCGCACCTTCTCTTCTTGGTGTTGGAGGCTGAAGGCTTAGGATCCTCTTCCTTTCGCCACACATTGTCGGTAGGCCTTGTTGATGCTGGTACTGCCCCGGATACTTAACGAATTGAGTAAAGTATCCGGTATGCACCAGTTCCTCTACTTGTCCTTTTAAAGTATGGCACTCGTCAGTATCATGTTCAACCTGTCGGTGGAACCGACAGTATTTGGTTTGGTCCTGGCACGTAGAAATTGCTATACACTCTGAGGGAAGATGCACCATTCCCATTTCCTCAGCGTGACTTAGAATTACGCTAACCGGGTGAGTAAGCGGTGTTAAGTGTCGCGGTGGGGCGAGACGAGACCTTTCTTGAACTTTCCCCTTCGTTGCGGATAACTGGTTTGGGCGTGGTGCGTGGTTGGCCGGACTAACTTTGTCAGGTCACCCACTCCTCCTGCCCTCTTCCTCATCTTTCTTCTTTCTATTAGCCTCCTCGACCTCGGCATAGCAGTTTGCTATCCTCATTAGCTTCTCATAGGAGCGTGGATGGTGAGTGTTCAGTTGTTTATGAAAATTTCCTAACCTCAATGCCTGGATGAACATGAGGATTGCCGCTTTAGAATCGAAGTCACACACATTGTTGACTTCTGTCTTCGTCTTCCATTTGCTTAAGAAATGTTTAGACAACCCCGCAAAGTTCTGGATCGAACCATCCGATATCGTGTTGAACCAATCTTGGGCGGTTTCGTTCAAAGTGGACAAAAACGCTCTGCACATTATGGCGTTGCCTGCCCCAGTCATTACCATGGCTGCCTTGTACCTTGTCATGTGGACACGCGGGTCAGAAGTCCCGGTGTAGGCCTTGATAGTGGGCAACCTAAAATCTCTTGGGAGGGGCGCATCCATTATACTAGGAGAAAATGAAGCGGCCATCCTCACCTCAAGTTCTAGTGAATGTTCTCTTGCTTCTACCCTTTTCTCTAATTCTTCTATCTGTTTTTTGAAGTTTTTCCACCACTTCCTTCTACATGTTTGGGGTTTGCTTGAGCGCCGTGGACTAACACGGAGTTGGCCCCCTAGACTCACCCATCCCTTCCATCCGGTGCGACTGCTCACCTTGGTGTGGACCCTTGGTCCTTTTGGTCTTCGGTTGTGCCCACAACCTTGGTTGGATAGCAGCCCTTTCACCCCACCGTCCCATGGCGGGCATAGAAACGACCAGCCGACGAGTTGCATCATGACACAGATGCTGGGTCCTTTGTTCCTCTATTTCCTCTTTCTGCGCGGATGCCTGGGCAGTTGAGCTTGAATCTTTGCCCCCAATTAGGCTAAGGCTGTCGTTGCCTACTGAATGACACAGGTCGCCGCCTGGGGGTTCATAGGTGGTTTTCGTGCTTTGGCACTTGTTGTCCTCCACTGTGATTGTTACGTTGTTGCGTTGCTGGTGATGACCATCATCGTGACCACAACCGGTGTTGCCACGATTCTCGTGATGAGAATTGTGGGAATCGCTAGATCTTGATCCAACCATCTCCACTGACAAACTGAAATTGTTGTTATGTGTAGAGCTTCACCTAAGACTTTGGCCTCAGCTCTCAATGAAAGCACCAATGATGGTAAATATGGTTACCAGTGTAATATTAGATAAGTGAGTAACAGTAGTTGCGTACAATAGTAAGTGAGTACAGTGTAATGTTCGTGTGTAAAACTCAGTGTCCCCCATCCTTTACCACAAGTCTGCTACGTATACTATGTCTGCAACGGCTCTTCTTCTGGTGAGTGTAACGGACTCCCAGTCTTGGCGAGCATGCATTGAGTGCTAGTAATGATAATCATACATTGAGTGCTAGTAATGATGAGCATACATTGAGTACTGGGTAGTAATAATAGAGAGCCGTTGGAGTAATTATCATCTCATCAATGTGCCGTCTTTGTGTAACGGGTGACTGTTTGTTGCCTTCGAGTCAGTGCTAATGATTCGGGTTGGGTGCTGCATGCCCAATTATCCTGTCACGATGATTTTGCAATTCTGAAAATATAACAAGTGGGATTCTTTGGCAGTTTGCTATGATAATTCATAAATCAATAAATTAAAACTCAAATCAAACTCGGTTTGTTTTGAACTTTTAAGTTTTAACTGAGAATTCGAGTTTAAATCTATTTAAACTTTAAATTATTGTATTTTAAATTATTCATATATGGAAGAACTTTATGTGGAGAGCTTTAGTGGGTGTGTTGCCTAATGCTACCTATTTGTGGTGTTGCGTAATTACTAAATTGCCCATGATTTTAACACTAGTTAGTAAGAAATCTGACTGAAGGGCAACATTGACTAAGATTTAAGGTTATTAGGGACCCAATTACATAAAATTGACAGTGAGGGACCACATTGCAGATCGGGCAACAATTTAGGGACCAAAAGTGTTATTTTCCTTAATAATAATAATAATAAATCAAATTGAACTATTAAACATAACTCATACTTTTTTATTGTAAATTTTACTGTGGGCCGCGTATCAAAACGACGTCGTTTTGATTAATGAAAACAGACAGATGAAACGGCCTCCGTTCCGCGCCATTCACTTTCAGTTTATATACACTGCAGTTACATTTCAACACAACTGCAGTTTCTTTTCGATATAACTGCAGTTTCATTCGATATTATACACTCAAATATGCATGTGAACTGTTATTTAGTTTCCTTTCAACACAACTACAATTTCTTTTATAATACACAACAGTTTCATTTCAACACAACTACAATATCATTTCGATATAACTACAGTTTCATCGACAATATACACAAAAAAATGTGAAACTGTTATTCAATATCAATTTATATACACTGCAATTACATTCAACACAACTATAATTACATTTCGATATAACTACAGTTTCATTCGATAATATAAAAACAAATATGAGGCAGTATCTTTTGAGATGAACTATAATATTAGTTACGGAACTCCGTTACGATTTACGGTTGTCATTTCTCCAACTTATTAAGACGACGTCGTTTTGCAACCATGGTCCACATGTGGACCATGATCCACGAATGCTTTTTTATGATCTGCTATAATGAGTTTTTTACAAGTAATATATATCCTCGACCAAACCAGATTAAGAATACTATTGCTTTTTATTCGTTCTGACTTTCTTTCTTTCGTTTTTTTAATCCCTTGAGCTAAGTAATATATATACTCCATCATCAACTTCGGCATCAATAACGAAGGTAGTTGGTGCACAAAATTTTCATGTAACCCCTTCAACAACGAAGGTAGTTGGTGCACAAAATTTTCATGTGACCCCTTCAACAACGTTGGTCGTTGGTGCACAAAATTAATTTCCATAATCAGGACGAACATGGCTCCCACTTTTTAGTGCCTTATATATATTGCAATTATAAAAATTTGTGTGGGTTGAATCGTAGATAAATGGAGGTATTACAATTTTAGTTATAAGTATTATAATATCTATTATTAGTAACAATTAATTTTACTTTATATTATCTATGATAAGTAACATTTATTTATAATTCAAATTGTCAATAATTTAGATGTTTAAATGTATTACTTTCAATTTTCAATTTAGTGTGTACATTAATTTGCTGATGACATATAATTTATTAACAACAGTTAGAAATTAAATTATTGTAATATAAAATAATAAAAACATTCCATATAATTTAGGATTTTCCTACCAACAGTTGGAAGGAAATTTACAACATTTAATACTCGAGTTTTCTGTATGTTGGTCGGAATTTCCGTCTAACAGTAGTTGGAAGGAAAATCACATAATATAATACGTGAGTTTTTCGTCCAACGTTGGTCCAATGTTTTAAGAATGGTGGGTTACTGTACGAAATATCCGTCCAATTTTTATTTGTTGGCTTGACGCTATTTTTTAACAAAAATTAGTGTTGGACGGAAATTCTGATGAGAGTTTTTTTGGATCTTCCATTTGATTTGTATATTAATCGGAAATTTCTTTTTCGACCAAAATATGTTGTATAGTTGATCGGAAATTGCAAGATTTATAGCACTGTTTCAATAGTAACATTTCACATGTAAATATTACAATATTTACATTAGAATTACACTTTGTAAGTATCACAATTTCAATATAATTATAAGTATTACAATATTTACCTTCAGTACTAATCATTTTACCCTAAATAGTATCACAATTTACAAATACATATTATAATATCTATTATAAGTAACAACTTATTCATTTTAAATTGATATTAAATTTTTTGTAATAAATATTATGATTTCTGTCAAAATATCAAGCAATGAACTATCCTAAATTCGACTTGCCTCACAGATTATCTCACACAAGTGATATATATATATATATATATATATATATATATATATATATATATATATACACACACACACACATACATACAAACACTTTATTATTTTATATTTAATAATAATAATCCAAATTGAACTATTAAACATAACTCATAATTATTTATAATCTGTCATAATGAGATTTTGATAAGTAATATATGTCCTTGACCAACCCAGATTAAGAATACTATTGTTTTATATTCGTTCTGACAATTTGCCCTTTTTTAAATCCCTTGAGCTACACGTTAAGGCATAATAATAAATTGTTAATCAGCAGCAGTGGATTAGTACTTAAATGGCACTAATGGTGCAAGTACTTTTACTCTGTTTGGCCGCGCTTATTTAGAAACTTATAGCTTATTTTAAACTACTAATAAGCTATAAGCTTTGTTTGGTAATGTTCTCAAAATAAGCTAATAGTTTAAAATAAGAGCTTATTTTGAGACGCTACTTTAGATATCTTTTCAAAAATAAGCTAGTAGTTTTTTAACTTTTTTCCACCTTTATCGTTATTATTTTAAATAAATGACATCTTTTACTCCTCCCAATTAAAATCCTTTTGACATTTTCTTCAAATTATGTTTGGTTGTAATTTCAGTTTGACATTTGTGTTTGAACATTAATTTTTGTATAAACTAATTTCACGAATTACAAACATTTTGTTTTATTTTATATATTTTCAAATGTATGCTCGTTTTACTTTATATATTTTCAAATATATGTTCTTACTTTATATTTTATTTAAGTATATTGATTTCATTATTTTATATTTTAATATATAAACAAACCTATTTAAATTTAAAATTATTTAAATTGTATGAAGATGCCCTTTTTAGTCTTTTTACATTTATCAGTTTATCAAAAAGCTAATTTTACCAAACACTTTTAAGCATAACAACTCTTCAGATTTCAGCTTCGAGCTTATAACTTTTTAGTTTCCAGCTATTTTTCAGCTTTCAGCTACCTTTTTAGCTAGGTTTGCCAAACATAGCCTTTTATATCACATTACTAGAAGTACAAATCATTTAACCATAAATAGTATCACAATTTACATATAAATATTATAATATTTATTATAGGTAACAAATTATTCATTTTAAATTAATATTAAATTTTTTGTAATAAATATTATGATTTCTGTTAAAGTATCAAGCAACGAACTATTCTAAATTTGACTTGTCTTACAGATGATCTCACACAAGTGTGATATATATATATATATATCAAAAGTTTGTGTAAGACCGTCTCACGGATCCTTATCCGTGAAACTAGTCGGGTCAAAATGAAATGTAATACTTATACTAGAAAATGTAATACTAAATTAAGAATAAAATGCTTATTATTTATATGAGAAATGTAATACTTTTGAGGAAAAATGTAATTAATATTTTTATATTTTAATGTAAAATTATTACGGAGTAATTTTTTTATCAACATGTAATAATATATATATATATATATAGAGAGAGAGAGACACACTTTATTATTTAATATTTAATAATAATAATAATAATCCAAATTGAACTATTAAACGTAACTCATAATTATTTATGATCTGTCGTAATGAGATTTTGATAAGTATTATATCTCCTTGACCAACCCAGATTAAGAATACTATTGTTTTTTATTCGTTCTGACAATTTGCTCTTTTTAAATCCCTTGAGCTACACGTTAAGGCATAATAACAAATTCTTAATCATCAGCAGTGGATTAGTACTTAAATGGCAATAATGGTGCAAGTACACTTTCATGTCACCTTACTATCAGACTATTCGTTCAAATCATTTTACCCTAAATAGTATCACAATTTACATATAAATATTATAATATCTATTATAGGTAACAAATTATTCAATTTAAATTGATATTAAATTTTTCGTAATAAATATTATGATTTCTGCCAAAATATCAAGCAACGAACTATCCTAAATTCGACCTGTCTTACAGATTTTCTCACTCAAGTGCCATATATATATATGGCAAAAGCTTGTGTAAGACTGTCTCACGGATCCGTGAGACGAGTCTGATCAATATGAAATGTAATACTTATACTAGCAAATGTAATACGAAATTAGGAATAAAATGTTAATTATTTATATGAGAAATGTATGTAATGCTTTTGAGAAAACATGCAATATATTTTTTTACAATTTTAATGTAAAAGTATTAATTTTTTTTGTCAAAATGTAATTTTATATATGCGTGCGCGCACACACACACATTCATACACACAGACAGACTTTATTATTTTATATTTAATAATAATAATCCAAATTGAACTTTTAAACATAACTCATAATCAGTGTTGCAAAAATCTCGCCTAGTCGCAGATTAATCCCCGCATAGACGCTAGGCGCTAGTCAGCCGCCTAGCGTATCAGCTTAAATGATGGTTTAGGCGGCTGCTCTGGGCGGCTAGGTGACCGCCTAGGCCGCCTAAGCACCGCTTAGGCGCTGACCGCCTAAGCCTCTTAAGCACCAACTAGGCCGCCTATGCTGCCAATTAACTATTGTTCTTTTTTTTTTAATAGGTTATTTCACTCAAAACAATATCGTTTTGAGCGAAACAACCTTAAATTGTACAAACTCTATATATTTTTTAGGGTAATATTTAATATTTTAGTATTAACTATTAAAGTATGTTTTCAAAAAAAAAACTATTAAAATATTATATAATTTATAATTATTAGTCTTTAAAAAATTAAAAATACTTAAACAAATTTTTTAAAAATAAAAAATAAAATAAAAAAATACACTGGCGGCTAGGCGCCGATTAATTCCCACCTAGGCGTCCTAGGCACTAGACACTCCCTGAGTGCCCGGGGAGAGCCTAGTGATTTTTTCAACCATGCTCATAATTATTTATGATCTGTCATATTGAGATTTTGATAAGTAATACATGGCCTTGACCAATCCAGATTAAGAATACTATTGTTTTTTCATTCGTTCCGACAATTTGCTCTTTTTAAATCCCTTGAGTTACCCGTGAAGGCATAATAACAAATTGTTAATCAGCGGCAGTGGATTAGTACTTAAATGGCTATGGTGCAAGTACATTTTCATATCATCTTAGTATCAACCAACCTAAAATCTCTCAATGGCCTCAACTTCTGCAGATAGAAGGTATGTAATTAATTTATTTGATACTATGGATTTGGTGTGTGCTCTTAGTCAAACGCAATATTTCGATGTTCTTACTATGGAGTGTGGATAAAATAACACAGATTTCTAGCTTGTGCGATCGTAGTTAACTGGTTATTAATGGTTATTTTCTTGTTTAGACTGGAAGGAAAGGTTGCCCTCGTAACGGGCGGCACAAATATAATTGGGGAGCCGATTATAAAGCTCTTCTTGAAACATGGAGCTAAGGTGGCGTTTACGGACACCGACGACAAGCTGGGCGAGAAACTTTGCCAGGATTTGGACCCTGCCGCCGCCGTTTACTTCCACTGCAACGTCGCGGAGGAATCCGACGTCGAAAGTGCGGTGGACGCCACCGTGGCTAAGTTCGGGAAGCTGGATATCATGGTCAACGCAGCCACGGCGTTGGGAGTGACAAAGCCCGGCATCCTCCACGATGACAAGTTGGAGTTCGAGCAGGTGAGACCGTTTCACGGGGTTCAATTCCATCTTTGATTAATAAGTTAAATCTTTTATTAGTGAGTCAGACCTTTGACCTCTATCCCACAGATCTCACAGATTGAGAACCACCCTTACAAAAGTTTTTGCCATATATATTATTTCTTCTGTCTCATTTTATGTATCTACTTCAGTTAGTAGACTGAAATTATTTTTAACTCAATTTTTCATAATTTTGAATTTAGTGGTAGTATGTAAAATTTATATATTTAGAAACTACACAAAAGTACTATTAAGACAGGTTTCAAAGAACAGAAAGTAAGACAGATAAAATGAGACAGAAAGTGTATATAGTAAAAGCTTTAAGTGCCAAAAATCTTATGGTTTAATGATATCTGGTTTACACTCCCACGTTAATGGAGTGTGTTCGAGATGAAGATCAACATGGCTTCTACTTACCTGGGAGACTATTCATTAATGTTAGACTACATTATACCTAACAGGTGATGAGCGTGAACGTGGTGGGCACTTTCCTCGGGACGAAGCACGCGGCGCGAGTGATGATCCCTAACGGCGCCGGCACCATCATCAACCTGGGCAGCGTGGCGTCCACCACGGCGGGGACCACGCCCCACTCCTACACCAGCTCCAAGCACGCGGTGCTGGGGCTGACGAAAAACACGGCGGTGGAGCTGGGACGGTGCGGGATTCGGGTCAACTGCGTTTCTCCGTTCATCGTGTACAGCCCGGTGGGGATGAAGGCTTTGGGGTTGACAACCGATGAGGATCTCAAGAAGCTTTACAACAACCTCAAAGGGGAGGTGCTGAAACAGGAAGACGTGGCGGAGGCGGCGCTGTACTTGGCCTCCGATGAGTCCAAGTATGTGAACGGGCATAACCTGGTTATTGATGGAGGTTTTAGTGCCATGAATTCCACTCTATGCATCTTCCCACCAAAGTAACTTCATTTCAACCACCTTAAATCGTTCATAGTTAATCACTCAATCTCAATAAAAATAGAACTTCAAAGCTTGAGATTATGAAGTTAACAATTTGACCAATTTAGTTGGGTTGCCTCAGGTTGTTTACTTTATGAATTATTTATGATATGTGTTTTTTTACTTTTTGAATTATCTCAAAATAATGTTAATGAAAAAAAGATAATCATGTGTCTTTATCGAAAAATAATGTGTTTTTAATCTTTCAACCTGTTTATGCGTATTTAGATCATAATAATGTGGATTACTAGATTTTTCCTAAAATGATGTGGGAAAAAATTTTCCTACTTATTTACAAAAATATAACCGGATCTTTTTATTTAAATTACTACATATTTTAACTGGTTTTCTTTAAACCGGTGTTGTATTTTTAAAAAAGATATTATTTCTCACCTAAACAATGTAATACAAATTTAGTATATGTGCAAAAATATCATCGCAGTTTTTATTTAAATATAATTTTCATGTGTTCATTATTTTGATGGACGGTATAATTTATACTAATTTTTCATAAATAAAACTAATGAGTGAGATGGATTGTGAAAATAATGACTTCCCGTGCAACAATACAAAATGTGTAATTTATAATCAATACGCATGTATTTTATGGGAGTACTTTTGATTGTGTAAGTTACAAATTTAAACATTATTAAATAAAAACCATTTGAGTTCAAAAAAAAAATAAAAACCATTTAACCACTTAATTTGAATAATCAATATATATCAGCGTTCAAATGAGAACATCTCTTACTCTCAGTATAAAGTATGAATTTATCCAGAACTTTCATTTATATTAATATTATATTGTGGACCATATTTATGAATTAATTGTTTCTTTTGAAATTAATTTTAATATATATATATATATATATATAACGGATCCCGTGCGAAGCTTTCCTTAGGTAAAAAATAGGATTTAATATCATCCATTGATCCAATCCAGATCAAGGGTCCAGAATGAAGATATTTAAAAAAAAAAAACAAGTAGTATTATGATAATTTTGTGTAAGTTAATTATTTTGTCTTTTAGTACATTTTTTCCTTCTTTCAGTGCACATTTTTTTTTTTGTTCGAGTGTGCATTGTTGTCTCTTCTGAAGCAACAATTTCTCCCTTTGAATGCACATTGTTTTGTCTTCCAGTGCACAGTTTTGAAGATCGTAGATTAGATTCTTTAAAAAAAAATTAAAGAGTTTTATGTTGATCTTGAATGAATCTCTGAATCTCTAATTACTAATTTGAGTTGAATCTTGTATTGGTTGTTTATGATTTGTTATCATTTATGATTTGTGTTGAAGATCCTGTATTAAATTTAGTCTTTTCAATAATTATATTAATCATATCGTTTCAATAATTGCTTCACATCTTTGTACCTTCCATTGCACATTATATTGTTATTTTCTAGTGCACATTGTTGTGCCTTCTAGTGCACATTTTTGAAGATCCTCTTTTAAGCATATCGTTTCAATAATTGCTAGCTTCACATCTTTGTACTTTCCATTACACATTATATTGTTGCTTTCTAGTGCACATTTTTGTACCTTTCAGTTCACATTTTTAAAAATCGTAAGTGGTAAAAATAAATTTTTAATTAAAGAGCAGTTGATCATTTACACCTGATTCTAATAAACCTATATTATATATATTACGACGCTAACTAATCACATGATTGATATTCAACAAATATGCTAGTCCGTAAACAGTTCTTATATCGTGGACCGCGGTCCACAATGCATTGTGGACCGCGGTCTCCAAAACGACGTCGTTTTGATTAATGAAACAGACGGATGAATTTGCGCCACTTACTTTCTTTTCATATATACTGCACTTTCTTTTCATATATACTGCACTTTCTTTTCAACGCAACTGCAGTTACCTTTCAACACAACTGCAGTTACTTTTTGATATAACTATAGTTTCATTCGATAATATACAACTGTAGTTATATCAAAAAGTAACTGCAGTTGTGTTGAAAGGTAACTGCAGTTGTGTTGAAAAGAAAGTGCAGTATATATAAAAAGAAAGTGCAGTATATATGAAAAGAAAGTGAGTGGCACGAATTCATCCGTCTGTTTCATTAATCAAAACGACGTCGTTTTGGAACCGCGGTCCACAATGCATTGTGGACCACGGTCCACGATATAATTTGCGGTCCGTAAAGGGCTAGGCAAAACAGCCGTTTTCATGTCTCCTGTTATCTTTTGAACTAGTTAGGTATGACTTTCTTCCCAAACTAGTTAGGTATGACTTGATCGTACAATAGACAATAGTTGTTGTGATTTTTTTAATTTACTAATTAGTTAAACAAGGATCTTTAATTTCTAATTAAATAGGTTGCTAATATCTAAGCAATCACCTTGTTTGAGATTTGTTTTGTCGAGGGAGTACGGGAAAATTATATTTTGGACTATGGCGAACATGGTAAGTTGGATTATTAATAAATATTTAAATTTAATATATAACGAAGATTCTTTTTTAATGTAGTATAAATTTATTTTAAAAAAATAATTGTCATGCTCTATTATTTTAGATACATGATAAATAAAATTAGAGAGTGAAAAGACCAACTATACATAACTATAAAGGTAATTTTAGATGTGTCTCGTAATTAATGTACAATTTAGTATCAGAGACAATCTTATACCAAATGTTAATGTTCATATGTTATTTGAAGCCCATCAAGCGTGTTAAGCATATAATATAACACATTCTTCAATTATTTTGAGACATGATTATATTTTTAGTGAACTTCACTAACAAATTTAATTAAGTTTAAATAAATTCAATTATTTGGCACTGAACTTTGATTTTATGTTAGATTAATGTCAAAGGTCTGATCCCTACTCCCTTTAGTTGTATAAATAAATAAATTCATTTTTTTCAACCTAAGAGTTTATAATCTATGTGCATTTCCTACAAAAGATTTTTGGATGGATATGGGATGAATGTTTAATAGGGATCAAAATTTGACAGTATTATATAATTGAGAGAGCGAATGACCTTATTGTTTAGTGACACGAAAAGGCTCTCTCATAAGTGAGGTCATAGGTTTGAGTTTTGATGGGGTAATATTGACTCTTTATGTTTTACGGAGTAGTATGTAAATAAAATAGTTATGAACAGAAACGGAGAATATTTTTATTAGTTTATTCACTGTAATTTAAAAAAAAAAAAAAAAAAACAGCAAAATGCCTACCGATTTAGTTGCAAAGCATATTTATATCCTTAAAATTATGTATATCAACGTGGGAGAAAATGACAAAGTTTTACATTTATTCTTCATATTCATATTCATATGTACATCGATGTCTGAACATCACGTGACCCCTACTACAATGTCTCTGCACAAAACAATAGTTTCAATAATGCATTTTCCTAAACATTACCTATTTGATGAATAATAAAAGATAGTGCCGATGAGTACGTACAAGATGAACTTCGTTTTTTAAAAAAACTTTCTTGAGTTAATCTTTTTAAATTCTAATGATTGGTTTTATGGCTGCGAGACAATCGTTTCGGCTGATTAACACTATCGTAAAATTTGAAGAAGAATATTTAAACTTTAAAGAGAAAAAATAATTGTACTCATATTCCGATTTGAGATAAAAAATGAGCCCCTTTACAATGTGACTTATGAGTTATTTATACAAGAATAATAAGTAAAATTCTTAACAAATATGATTTATGAAGGCGGTTTAGGGTTACCATATTCTGATTAAGGCAAAATTCCTAAGTCTCGCCCCGAGTTTCCTAATTCTGCGCATGGTAACCGCCTTTAGGAACGCACCCGGTCGGGCACCGCCTCCCGACTGCCTACTCGGCCTGAGCCACATAGATTTAAACAACCCAGGCTACACATTCCCTAGGTTGGGTAGTCGGCGGCTCCAGATACCGATCTTATTGGGTGGGGTACTATAATCGGGGTATCCATCACTAATACATCTTCATACAAGTTCAAATTCAAGATATTTTAGTTTTTAATGCATGCTTTTTTTTTTAATACAATGCATGATTGTTAGAAATAATTGTTAATAGATTTTGATGTTGCAAAAGATATTGTATAGGCATAATAGGATTCTCATTTTTTTGTTGTAAGTTGATTTCTCTATTTAAAAGAAGAATAGATTTCAACAACCATATGACCGGAAGAAAGTAGTTTTGAAAGGAAAGGCTTCGGAAGAAAACGATCGGGAGAAAATTAAAGGATCGAAAAAATACCTTTGGAATCAAGCTAAGTCAATGCTATCACCAAAGTTCAAGGAAACTTTAATGAAGATATTCTATGGAAGGTCATCCTGGCAAGAAGGTCATATGAGGAAGAATAAAAATAAATTGTTAGACACGATGTAACTTGTCTAACATTTATGAGTCTATGCACAAGACAAATTGGTGATAAGCAAGAGAGGCTCTTTGAACCAAAGTGTGCCTATACACGAATAGTGAAATTTCTCAAGTTGCACAAGTTAAGGGATATGACAACGAATTTTTGAGGATTGTGGCAGCTTTTGGACAGCTACTACTTGCTGAGAGATAACGGGCAATTCAAGTTGGCGGTCACCTCTCCTCATCTATAAAAGCAGGGACCCTAAGCTTAGAAGAAAAGAAGCTGAAAAATCAACTATTGCAATCTATTGTTGAAAGTTATCAAGAGAAATTGGTATATTGCAAAATCTAGCCTTCTAACCCGAAAGAAGAATCATTATGATTCTTTTAAAGTCCAACACACAAAAAACACCATCTTTCAAGCTAGAGAAGTTGGAAGATCAACTTAGTAGAGTGAATTTGTGATTAACCATTGGCTAGATCTGATCAGACAGTGAATGACAAGTCGACAAGAAGTCCGTGATTGTCTCAAGGATTGTCATCCAGAAGAAGCTGCAACCTTCTGTGATCTGTCTTACTTGTATTTTTGTAATCCAAAATACATAATAGAAATCCTCCTTAGAGTCTAAGGAGAATAATTGAGTACGAATTGAAGTTTAATTTATTCTGAACTATTATAAATCTCTTTTTTATTCTTTACATTTAATTTCATTGCTATTTATTGTGTCACTAGCCCTAGTCCCTACTATACTCTACACACACTCTCTTTTTCTCTTACAAGTTTTAAGACTACCGCTGCATCAAAATAGGTTAAGCAGGGGGAAAATGACATGAACTAATAATGTAGTTAATTACACTACTGGCAACAAAGTATCACATTTATTCTTCAGATGTTGATCGATATCTAAACATCATGTGACCCCTACTGCAATGTCTCTGCACAAAACACTAATTTTTATAAACGCATTTTCCTAGAAAACATAAATAAACTAAACAAGTAAACATTACATATTTAATGAATAGTAAAAGATAGTGTGAGTACAATATGAACTTACGTTTTTTACTTTTCTCATAAGTTAAATCTTTTTAAATTTGAATCTTTACATCTTCATACAAGTTGAAATTTAATATGTATTAAGTAGTTTATAATGCAGGATAACTTACCGATTCTAAATCTTCAAGCTCATAGTATTGAGTGCATATCTCAAACATATATCGCAAGACATAATATCCGCACTCTACACTACCGGGTTGTTTCGGACACTACAAATTATAAACTTTTTAGAAGAAACAAATTATAAATTTATATATATATATATATATATATATATATNNNATACTCTAATTTTGATATATACCTCAATTTCCCTCTATTTTACCCAATTTTTAGCTCTTTGTCTTTTCAAATTTGTTGATGACCGAAATGCCCTATAATATACTCTCATAAAGTAAATTCAAAAGAAACAATAAAACATTATTAATAACCTTATAAAATATATATTAATACTCTAATTTTGATATATACCTCAATTTCCCTCTATTTTACCCAATTTTTAGCTCTTTGTCTTTTCAAATTTGTTGATGACCGAAATGCCCTATAATATACTCTCATAAAGTAAATTCAAAAGAATAATAATAGTTAATAATAATAAATAAATATATAAATAAATAAATAAATAAATAAATAAATAAATATATATATATATATATATATATATATATATATATATATATATATATATATATATATATTATTAAGGAGTTACTTACACATTCAATGGGACCTTAATCTCTAGGTCGCGGTTACATGGCATTGGGTCTAATACATAGACTGTCTTTGATTTAACGCAAATGACCAAAAGCAACCAATGACTTCTACATTATTTAAAAATAAATATGTTAACGCAATTCACAAATAAGTCAATTAATTTATATAAATAACAAAAAATATAAATTTAGTTTTCTTACTCTTGATGGTATGGAGCCAAAATAAATGTCCGATCTCTCTTTAAGCATCGCATGCATGAGATAAAAAGCGACCGCGTTGTTATTTGATATGATACTACCCTTTGAAATCTTCCTTGGGCATACAAATCCAATTGATGACACTCCAATTTTCTTGCATAGCCGATAAAGACATCTAAAATGTAAATAATTAGTAAATCAAATGATAAAAGATAAAAGACTAAAGAAAAAAAATACTTACACTATAAAGACTTTTATTATGGACACATCGAGCCAATTCATTGTCAGCAAGTCTTTAATGTTGTCAAACAACACGATATCAGTCTTATTTGAATGATGGAATATTTCATCCGCCTCATCTACCTCCAACTCAACATAGTCTAAACTGGCTGGCAAGTGTCTTAGATATGAAACCATCTTCTTTGATTCATCCCCAAGTGCTCCAACACATCTTCAAAAACAATGGCGGGTTGTAACTCTATGGCATATTGATCATCACTTTGAAAACTCATCATATTTTGAGCTTTTGGAATTTCCTAGGTGCCAAGAAAATTTAAAAGCTTAACAACAATTAGAAGATATTAAATTGAACAAGATATTAAAGATATTCAGTATTACCTGAAACTCGTTCACTGGATCAACAGACTGATAACTACTCCAAAGCGGTGTGCCTAACCTTGGACTAGCTTGTGCATTCTTCATAAAAGATTGGAGCTGAGATTGCAACTGATTAAACTTTTCCTCCATTTTTTCCCTTGTTTCTTTTCTTATTTTGTCAGCCAATTTTTCATAAATATCTTTCTCCATAGCCTCAAGATCAACACTTGAAACACCCCCAGATGATTTCCCACGGCTAGGCATACCAAACACATCCCGAATCTTACTATGCACTCCAACGCCTCTCACATAGCCACCGTGCTCATTGGTACCTAGAGCTGCTGATAATATATCATTTTGACGGGCTGGTTGGAGTGATCCTTGAGACATCTCTTCACACTTCTTGATCTATTGCAACACAAGATATATAAATTACATGTTAGCATTCTCATTAATAAAACATATATATATATATATATATATATATATATATATATATATATATATATATATATTTAAAGTATTTGTATTACTTAGAATTTTACCAAACACTCCCATTATTTTTTCGTTCGAAATGTAATAACTTCCATCTTCAGATTTTTTAGATCGCGCTCGAACCCAATCCAAGCTACGATCACTTAGCTTGCTGCTATTTTCGATGTAAAAGAAGCGCAAGAAGATTGTGAAGACATTAGGTTAGACACCATCCACTCAGACTGCTTTCCAATATAACCTCAGGAGCCTAAGTAGTGAGGATGCTCATTTCGAGCTTGCAACTCCCTATACTTCTGACTTTTGGCCTAAAATACAATTTGTTATTATTAAATAATAGCACGTTAATAGTAATAAAGCATTAAAACTAATAAAACATGATTACTAAGTTTACCTGGAACTCCTCAATTTTATGATTTTCTACAAATGTGTTCCATTTTTCTTCATTCATGAAACTATATAACTCAATGGGAGAGTTATATTTAGGATGCTTTTTGTTGATGAAGTTCCATTTTATTTGATAATTATTTATTTGTTAGGTTATATAGTTTATTTTATTTACTTTTTTTATTGATTATTTTATTTAATTATTTACCTATATACTTGAATTTGATAATTATTTCTTATTTATTAGAAACTTTGTTAAATTTGATTATATACTTTATTTATAATTATTTTATTTACTTATATACTAATATTTATATTATTTTTTATAATTTTTCACTTTCTTTTTTTATATATACATAACATATTGTTAAAACTAAGTAGTGAGGATGCTCATTTCGAGCTTGCAACTCCCTATACTTCTGACTTTTGGCCTAAAATACAATTTGTTATTAATTAATAGCACGTTAATAGTAATAAAGCATTAAAACTAATAAAACATGATTATTAAGTTTACCTGGAACTCCTCAGTTTTATGATTTTCTACAAATGTGTTCCATTTTTCTTCATTCAAGAAACTATATAACTCAATGGGAGAGTTATATTTAGGCTGCTTTTTGTTGATGAAGTTTTATTGATTATTTTATTTAATTATTTACTTATATACTTGAATTTGATAATTATTTCTTATTTATTAGAAACTTTGTTAGATTTGATTATATACTTTATTTATAATTATTTTATTTACTTATATACTAATATTTATATTATTTTTTATAATTTATCACTTTCATTTTTTATATATACATAACATATTGTTAAAACTAAGAATATATACATAACACATAATACACAATATACAATTTTTATATGTATATACATATACACATATACACAATATACAATTTTTATATGTATATACATATACACATAAACACAATATATTTTTATAACATTATTTTTGAAATTAAAGTATCACAATATTAATACCTAAACAATAATAAATATTTCTTAAATATAAAACAAATAAATAAAATAACTTACCTCAGCGGCAACCGGCGAGCAGCAGCGGCAGGGTTTGGCGGCGAGCAGCAACGTCTGGCAGCGAGCAGCAGCGGCGACAGGCTGCGAGGAGATTGGGCGACTGCGTGAGGCGACGGGCTACGAGGAGAGTGGGCGACCGGCAGCTGCGTCTGGCAGCGAGGAGCGGGGCGTGAGGCGGAGACAGCGGCGACAAAGGTCGAAGACAATGTTGTGAGCGACGGCGACGGCGGTGGATGGTGTGCGAGCGTCGATGGTGTGAGCTATGATGGTGATACCCTCCAGGCCAGATCCAGATCTAATTCAATAACTTAAACATTTTGAAAAAAAAAAAAAAAGGAAGTTGCGTCCGAAGTTACACAACTTCGGACGGAGCTGGTTTAATCCTATGGACCAGCTGCGTCCGAAGTTGTAACCCCGAGCGCAGCTGCTTATATCATATGGACCAACAGTTACTTCGGACGCAACTAGTTTTTCTTTTTTTAAAAATAATTAAATTGTAGATATTTTAATTACAAAAATGCCACCGCGTCAATTTAGGCCACTTGTCCTATATTTTTGGTCATTTGTACTAGTGCATCTAAGATTTTCTAGTTGCACTTCCCACAAATGAGATAACATGCCAACATGCATGTCCCCAAGTTTCAGGCTATATTGGGCTAGGGCTGACCACTTGGTCTGAGTCCAACCACTGATGCCAAGGCCGTATATCAAACGGTTTGTATATAATAACTTATCAAAAATTTTCAAAAAAAAAAAAAAACTTATCAAAATGTGTTCCATCATAATTAAAAATCTAATTAAGATGAAAGTTGATTTCAAATATATTATTCATTATATATTATTCTTGCTGGCATGGGCAGCTCCACGAATATTACACTTAATAGGTAGAACTGGAATAAATGACCATAAATGACAATTAAAAAATAAAAAAACACGCACACACCAACATTCAAACAAATAAAAAAAATCAATTAATGAGTCATTAAAGTTGCATTGAGCATAGAAGTTGCATGGTCTTGAATCAGCTTCCAAGCCATCTCCACATGCCGGAATTCGGTTAATGGTGCCCCGACAGCGAACCTCATCATATACACTCCTCCCACCACTGCATGAGTCATGAAAATTTTCCCACTTGAATTTATGCTCTCCAACACCTTCTCATTGAACTCATTCACTTCTTCATCCCCCTGTGAAGCCTTGAGATGCTTCTCAATTGCTGTTGGCGACACTCTAAAGCAAACCAAAGAAAAATTCCTTGGCACCATAATCTCAAACCTCTCGTCCTTGGCAACAAGCCCTTCAAAACCTTTCGCCATATTCACCGCGCCACGAATGAAGTTTCTGAGATTTGCCACGCCATAACTCCTGAAAATAATCCACAACTTTAGAGCTCTAAAGCGTCGGCTCAACGCGATTTGCCAGTCTTTATAATCAACCACTTGATTCGACTCGGTGGCGTTGTTCCTCAACAACTCGGGGTTGGTAGACAAAGCCTTTGTTAGATCCGTTGGATGCTTCACCCAAAGGCAGCAACAATCCAACGTTGAAAACAACCATTTATGTGCATTAAGGCTGAAAGAGTCTGCATTTTCAACCCCATCAAGATAATGCTGATATTCTGAGCAAATACATGCACTTCCTGCATACGCCCCGTCTATGTGCACCCATATGTCGTGTTTGCCGGCGGTTTCACACAGCCGCGCAATTGGGTCGACGGCGGTGGTTGCTGTTGTCCCTAGCGTCGCGCATAAATACAAGGGGATTAGGCCTTGTTCTATGTCACAGAGAATAGAGGATTGAAGTGCTTCTGGGGATAAAACAAACAGGTCAGCTTTAGTAGTCTCGATGACACGAATGTTGTCGGGGGTTATGCCGGCAATCTGTGCCGCCTTTTTTAGTGAAAAATGTGTTTGATCGGATGAATAGACAACAAGCTTCCCAAATTTGTCTCTCCCAATCTTGCTCAACATTTTTTCCCTAGCGGCCACAATAGTGCACACCATGGCTTCGCATGTGGTGCCTTGGAGTACCCCTCCACCGCCGCCGGAGAAAAGGAAAGAAGTGGGAAGTCTCAACAACTTCCCAAACCAATCCATCACAATGCTCTCCAGCTCGGTGGCCGCCGGCGATGCTATCCAGCTGAAGCCGACGACGTTGAGGCCAGAACAAAGGATTTCGCCAA
The DNA here is from genome assembly GCA_003576665.1 of Ipomoea trifida. Classification (NCBI taxonomy): domain Eukaryota; kingdom Viridiplantae; phylum Streptophyta; class Magnoliopsida; order Solanales; family Convolvulaceae; genus Ipomoea; species Ipomoea trifida. The sequence goes on from CP025644.1 coordinate 5,821,061, forward strand.
GAATGCCGGGGGTGCTAGAGATGCAAGGAAAGTAAGCAAAGAAATTAGGACTTTGCCAATGGGTAATCCCCGGAAGTATATCCTTGTAGACATCCCGGAGGATGTTTTCAAGGGGTTCCGGGGTATTGGGGGCAGCTTCCGGTAGAGTTTTCCGGAGATAGCCTGGTTGGACTTGACTACGAACCGGATACTTGCCAACATTGTGGAAGTAATCAGCAAGGAAATCAACAACCATGTGGCCTTGTCTCCTGAACTCTTCAGGATCCAAAAGGCTTGTGGTGTTGAAGATACGCTCATCATCAAGCTCAGATTGGATGTTCTTGACGGTACCCATTAAGGAATTTTTTGCAGAAAAATATATTTTATTGGGTGCTGTGCTTGAAGATTATGGTGAGCAATATAATTGAGCATGAGGAGCTAGTTATATAGACTATGTTTGGCAAACCTAGCTGAAGAGGTAGCTGAAAGCTGAAAAGTAGCTGAAAGCTGAAAAACTATAAACTAGGAGTTGAAACTGAAAAGCTATTAAGCTAGCTGTTTATGCTTAAAAGTGTTTGGTAAAATTAGTTTTTCGATAAGCTGATAAATGTAAAAAGACTAAAAAGGGCATCTTCATAAAATTTAAATTGGTTTGTTTACATATTAAAATTTAACATTTGAAAATAAAACTATTAGCAAATCATGATCTAGCATCCCATAATGAAGTAGTAATATTGTTGCGAATCTCCTTCATCTTACTACTTGAACCTTGAAGTTCATCGGGCAATATATAATCTGGATGCTGCTCAAGCACATTAAATATCAAGTCATCTTGTGAATTCTTTCAACTATAATTATGTAAGACAAATGTGGCCATAATAACATCAATTTGGTCTCCATTATCCATATTATCATTTGTTGAAGTCATATTACTAATTTAGAAATAACAATAATAATAATAAGTTAAAGTTTCAATTTAATGAGGCTAAACACATCAAATAATTTAAATAATCCAATTTAAACACGCATTAATAGTTGAATACTTGAATAGAAATAAAAAATAAATATTAAAAAAAAAAAAGCAAAAGGAAAAGGTGGTTGAATACTTGAAAACCATTTCATATCTTTAATATATATATATATATATATATATATATATATATATATATATATATATATATATATATATATAGGGTCATGTTCAAGTGTGGCCGCGTCTTAACGTGTGAACAGTGCGGCCTCACCACTATGTATACAGATATACACCACTCAGTGTTAGAAAATGCACCACACAAATATGCATCGTTAGGAACGCATCACCAAAAAACACACCACTAGGTATGCAAATATACACCACACAGTATTAGCAAATGCACCATTAGGGACATGGGAGTTGTGTTCAACAGATGTAGTTGTGTTGAACAGCAGATATTATTGCAGTTGTGTTGCAATTCCCTCCAACCAAGGAGTGTAGTTTGGAAATTCATTGAATTGCAATTCCTCCCAAACTACACCCAACCAAACAAACCCTTAAAATTTCTGCACCACCCAGGCGGTAGGTATATAATTTGGCAATCCTTAATTATACCATGGACCAGTGTTGCATGTCAATATGTGTCCAGGGTTGCATGTCTATCTATGGATTTATGTTTAGGTATATAATTTGGCAATCCTTAATTATACCATGGACCAGTGTTGCATGTCAATGGGTTTATGTGTCCAGGGTTGCATGTCTATATATGGATTTATGTTTAGGTATATAATTTGGCGTTTTCAAAAAAAGGTATATAATTTGGCAATCCTTAATTATACCATGGACCAGTGTTGCATGTCAATGTGGGTTTATGTGTCCAGGGTTGCATGTCTATCTATGGATTTATGTTTAGGTATATAATTTGGCAATCCTTAATTATACTATGGACCAGTGTTGCATGTCAATGGGTTTATGTGTCCAGGGTTGCATGTCTATCTATGGATTTATGTTGTGAGTTTTTGGCCCTGTTTGGTAAATAATTCGCCTATCAGTCAATTTTGATTTATTTGACCACTATTAGTTGTTTGGTTAATAAGCTTTTTGTAACTCCAAAATACTAAAATTCAAAAGGCTACTTAAAGCAGTCTTTTCAATTAATTTTTGAGAAAAAAAAATTATACCAAAAAACTATCAGCTAATTTTACTAAACAACTTTCTACAATCAGCTAATGTTATTATCTAATCATAACTTTTAACTCAGTCAGCTAACCGCCATTTACCAAACATGGCCTTTGTGTCTTTGTGTTATGAAATTGTGTATTTTAAGAGTATAAATTATGTACCTGAAACAAATTAGTAACTGTGTTATATGGTCACATTAATTTGGTCCCCATTAAAAAATGTGAATTTGAATTTTGTGACATTTTTATTTTTGGTCCCTAAAATGTATTATTGTTTATTTACTTACAAAGTAGAGATAATATAATGAAAAAAATAACATTTTTTTTTAATACAACTGACCCTATCCTGTTGAAGCACAAAGAGTCAATTTCGATATCTCCTCCACTGAGGCTCGAACTCATGACCTTTCATTTGAGGGAGGTCACTACATGCCATTTGAGCACAAGGTGCTTGGCAAAAAAAAAAAAAACATTTTTAGTCACTTAATTATGTCATACTATTAAACTCAATCCTTTGATTATAAGGGGGATCCTATTTAATTAGTTCCTAAATTCTTTGCGTAGTGATCATCTTAGTCTCTCACATATGTTAAAAAAACTTATGTGAGACTGTCTCAACATGAGATGGGTCGGGCCGAGCGGGGTCAAGATGCAAATGTAACACTTATATGCACAAATGCCATACTTATATGCTCAAATATAATACTAATTAGGAATAAAAGCTTTGTTACTTATAAGGGTAAATGTAATACTTTTATAGAAAAATACAACTTTTACATTTTGATTTAAAAGTATTATAAGTAAGGGGCACTTGTCAACATTACTTATTATGAAAAATGTATTACTTTTTCTCTTATAAGTAACAAAAAATGTATTCTTGATTAGTGTTATATTTGAGCATATAAATATGGCATTTGCACATATAAGTATGACATCTGCATGGCGCTTTGACCCGACCCGACCCGACCCGACTCTCGTGAGACGGTCTCACGAGTAAGGATTCGTGAGACGGTCTCACACAAGTGTGACCCATGTTGATGTAATATCAAATCTTGAAATTCATTTTTTTCTCCCAAAACACAAGTCAGATAAATAAGGAGTATATAATTGAATATAAAATGTGTTCTGAGTATTTGCAATAGAACACTGGTCCATGGTATAATTAAGGATTGCCAAATTATATACCTTTTTTTGAAAACGCCAAATTATATACCTAAACATAAATCCATATATAGACATGCAACCCTGGACACATAAACCATTGACATGCAACACTGGTCCATGGTATAATTAAGGATTGCCAAATTATATACCTAAACATAAATCCATAGATAGACATTCTGCTGCTGTCTTACGTCGACGATCGGCACTGTTCGTCTGTACCGCTGTCCTCAGTACTTAAGCAAGGAAATTAAAGGCACATGCTCAAACAAACAAATGTGCCCCACAATAAATGAATATGGAGAGTGATAACGTAAAATACGGATGATTAGTTGGCTGTTAATGATAAGTCCTCGACTATAGTGGTTTTACTCAATGCAGTCATAATTAACTTTTTGTACTCTATTTAATCCTTGACTTTAATGATTTTACACACTTTAGTCCTCTGTTAAGGATTCTATTAGTTGATAAGGTTAAAATGGTAATTTCTTTCCTTTTATTTTTTATCAGATTATTTGTTAATTATCTTTCCTAATTTTTCTCTCTCCCTTATTGTTAATTATCTTTTCTAATTTCCCTCTCTCTCTTTTCTGTATAGTCTGTATTCCCTTATTCCCTTCCTTAAGCCCTAAAATCCCACTGCAAACACATTGACTCATTTCAAACCCACTGTTTCAATATTTTTCAAACTTCATATCTATTAGGACTCTACACATTTTGAGTTAGATTACAATTCTTTCTTCTAGTCTGATTATGACTTTGTTGTATATATACTTGATCTCTTGTATATTTGATAATTATTCAGAATAATACAAAACACAGTTCTCATCTGGTATCAGTTAGCTAGGGTTTTTCCTACCATGGCCGACGGATCTGTTAATTCTTCGGAACGGACCGTCTCTGATGTTGCTGTTTCTTCGGCTCCCTCGGTGCTCAGTTCTTTATCTGCTGCTCATCACTTTATCAGCATTAAACTGACGCATAAGAATTATTTATTTTGGCGTGCTCAAGTTGTTCCCTTCCTTCGGGGGCATGAGTTAATCGGTTTTGTCGACGGCACATATCCATGCCCTGCTGCGTTCCTTACTGCCGCCACCAAAGATGCTCCAGCCACTCCCAATCCGGCGTATGCTCCCTGGGTTCGCCAAGATCAGGCCCTATTATCCATGCTTGTCTCTTCCCTGTCTGATGAAACTATGCCGCTTGCTCTCGGTCGTGACACCAGTAAAGATGTTTGGGATGCTATTGAGACTTCTTTGGCTTCCTCTTCCCACGCACGAGCTCTGCATATTCTTGGACAGCTGCACAGTTTGAGACAAGGTGACTCCTCCGTCGCCGATTACATTAGTCGTGCCAGTGTTATTGTCGAAGATTTGGCCCTTGCCGGACGACCGGTCAGCCTCGTCGATCAGAACCTCTATGTATTTAGAGGGTTACGTCCGGAGTTCAAAGCCTTAACAGCGTCGCTCAATGTTCGTGGGCAACCGGTTACATTGCAAGAATTAGCTGATTACCTTGGAGCTCAAGAGTTTATTGCCGGCGACGACTTCGGAGGCTCTCCGCCGGCTGCCTTCGCTGCACAGAGAGGCCGCCATCCGGCTCGTGGCGCGCAGCAGTATGGTCTCGCCGGTCAGTCGTCGCGCGGCGGCGGTCGGTCTTCTGGACAGCAGTTCGCCGGCGCGGGGTCTGGGCAGCAGTTCGGCGCTGCTGGTTTCTCGCATGGCGGTGGCGGTAGGTCTTCTCGAAGCAGGGGGCGTGGCAGAGGAAGTAATTGGAGGCCCAAATGTCAGCTATGTGGTATCTTGGGCCATACTGCTCCAAATTGTTTTCAATTTATGAGAAATAATAACAATCCTCAAGCCCACATGATTTATCAGTCGCCACCCTCCACCGTTGAGCCAAATGCACAGACTTGGTTTCCAGACACTGGGGCTACGAATCATGCCACCCCGGACTTAGCCTCTCTCTCCGCGTCTGCCGAATATAGTGGCGATGACACATTGCGTGTCGGTAATGGTATGGGTTTAAATATTAGTCATATTGGTCATGCATCTTTTACTACCCGATCTAGGTCTTTTCAATTATCTAATGTCCTTCGTGTTCCTCAGTTGTCCAATTCCTTATTATCTGTTCAGAAATTTACATCAGATAATAACGTATTTTTTGAGTTTCACCCTTCGTTTTTTCTTGTGAAGGATTCCATCTCCAAGGAAGTTCTCCTACAGGGCAATAGTTCTGGAGGGCTTTACACACTCCCGGTCTCGGTTTCCAGTCCAACTGCTTTTCTGGCTGCTCGTGCCTCCCCTTCTATTTGGCATAGTCGTTTAGGGCATCCCCATTCTCGTGTTCTTAGTCACATTCTTCCACATTGTTCGGTTAGTAGGTCTAGTTCTAATATTCGTTGCAATAATACCTTATGTAATGCGTGTCAGCTAGGAAAATCTGCGCGTTTTCCTCTGCCACGTGTTGAGTCTTCTAGTTCGGCTGTTCTTGATTTAATATATACTGATATTTGGGGTCCTGCTCCTTTGTTATCCACAAATGGTTATCGTTACTTTGTTCTTTTTGTTGATGATTACTCTCGTTATGTTTGGTTTTTCCCTATGAAACTAAAATCTGATCTATATGCTATTTTCGATAAGTTTCGTTCTCTAGTCGAGCGGTCTTTTAATCGAAAGATTAAGGCTGTTCAGTCTGATTTGGGTGCTGAATACAAAAAATTGCATCACACATTTGTTCAGTTAGGGATCAATCATCGTCAGTCTTGTGCTTATACTCATGAACAAAATGGTAGGGTTGAGCGTAAGCATAGACATATAGTTGAAACTGGGTTGTCTCTTATGGCTCATGCTTCAGTTCCATCCAAGTATTGGGATTATGCCTTTGAAACTGCTGTTCATTTAATCAATAAAATGCCATCTCCTGTGTTGCATAACTCCAGTCCTCACTTCTTGCTCCATAAATCTGCACCGTCTTACTCGTTTCTTCGTGTTTTTGGCTGTCTGTGCTACCCTCATTTAAGACCATATAATCGTCACAAATTGGATTTCAGATCATCTCCTTGTGTCTTCCTAGGTTACCCGGAGTCTTTTAGGGGGTATAGGTGCATGGACTTGATGACTAATAAAATTTTTGTGTGCAGACATGTTCGGTTTGATGAGGAACGTTTTCCTTTTGCTGCTAAACAATCTTTGCAGGTGGCACCGAATACTTCTGTTCAACCCTGGGCTGAATCTGTGATGTTACCGGCTGTGCCTGACTCATCACCGCCTCCTGTACTCCCTACCACTACTGCTCGCCCGCGTGGCCGTCCGCGTGGCAAGTCTGTGCGCCCGACCACTCGTACTCATGGCATGGCTACTCGCAGCAAATCCCAGGCTCCTCCTACTGCTCTGTCCGCTCAGGTTTGTCCTGCTGAACCAACATGTTATACTCAAGCAGTCAAACATCCTGAGTGGCGTGAAGCCATGGATCAAGAGTTCAATGCCTTGCTCCAGAATCAGACATGGTGTCTGGTTCCTACTACATCTGACATGAATGTTATCGGTTGCAAATGGGTCTTTCGTACGAAACGGAAAGCTGATGGGACTATTGACCGACATAAGGCCAGGCTGGTGGCAAAGGGATTCAATCAGGTTCCAGGACAGGACTTCTTTGACACATTCAGTCCTGTGGTTAAACCCACTACTGTCAGGTTATTGCTCTCTTTAGCTGTCTCCTCAGGTTGGGTTGTTAAACAACTTGACATTCATAATGCTTTCCTGAATGGTACCTTGTCTGAAACTGTATATATGAAGCAACCGCCAGGTTATGTGGATGTTCGATTCCCAGATCATGTGTGCCTGTTAAAACGTTCTCTGTACGGGTTAAAACAGGCTCCCCGAGCCTGGTTTACTCGTTTACATACTTTTTTGCTTTCTGTTGGCTTTCAGGCATCCAAGACAGATGTGTCGTTGTTCTATTACTCAGAAAACTCTGTTTATGTTTATCTGCTCGTGTATGTAGATGACATTCTTGTTATGGGCAGTGATCAGACTCTAGTTTCTACTTTAATCTTGAAATTGTCAACTGCTTTCAAAATTCGTGATCTGGGTGAACCTGGTTTTTTCCTTGGTATTGAGACAGTCAAGAGTGATGATGGTATATTATTGTCTCAAGCTCGCTATATGAATGACATTCTCAAACGAGCTGGAATGTCTGAGTGTAAGCCATTGGCTACACCTATTTCTGTTTCAAAGTCAGTTCCCTTCAATGCAGATTTGTATGATGATCCGACACATTACAGAAGTTTAGCTGGTGCTCTTCAGTATCTGACAGTGACCCGTCCTGACCTGTCATTTGCTGTCAATCAATTGTGTCAACAGATGCATGCTCCTACAGTTTCGCATTGGGAACAGCTGAAACGAGTCCTCCGGTATGTCAAAAGTACTCTCTCTTATGGGTTGCGTATACGAGCCTCATCCTCTAGGGAGATTCATGCCTTTTCTGACTCTGATTGGGCTGGCTGTCCTCAAGATCGAAAATCCACCAGTGGTTATGCTGTTTTTCTTGGTACAAATCTTGTATCCTGGGTTTGCAAGAAACAAAGAACTGTGGCCAGATCCTCAACAGAAGCAGAATACAAGGCTCTAGCAGATGTTTGTGCTGAAGTAGTGTGGATAGTTTCTCTACTTCGTGAGCTTCATGTGCCAGGTATTTCTGTTCCTAAATTGTGGTGTGATAATCTAGGTGCAACCTACATGTGCTCAAATCCAATATTTCATGCTCGCACCAAACATGTGGAAATCGATTATCACTTTGTTAGAGACAAAGTTGCATCAGGTGAAATTCAAGTCAATTTTATCTCTACAAAAGATCAACGTATATAATTTGGCAATCCTTAATTATACTATGACCAGTGTTGCATGTCAATGGGTTTATGTGTCCAGGGTTGCATGTCTATCTATGGATTTATGTTGTGAGTTTTTGGCCCTGTTTGGTAAATAATTCGCCTATCAGTCAATTTGATTTATTTGACCACTATTAGTTGTTTGGTTAATAAGCTTTTTGTAACTCCAAAATACTAAAATTCAAAAGGCTACTTAAAGCAGTCTTTTCAATTAGTTTTGAGAAAAAAAAAATTATACCAAAAAACTATCAGCTAATTTTACTAAACAACTTTCTACAATCAGCTAATGTTATTAACTAATCATAACTTTTAACTCAGTCAGCTAACCGCCATTTACCAAACATGGCCTTTGTGTCTTTTGTGTTATGAAATTGTGTATTTTAAGAGTATAAATTCTGTACCTGAAACAAATTAGTAACTGTGTTATATGGTCACATTAATTTGGTCCCCATTAAAAATGTGATTTGAATTTTGTGACATTTTTATTTTGGTCCCTAAAATGTATTATTGTTTATTTACTTACAAAGTAGAGATAATATAATGAAAAAAATAACATTTTTTTTTAATACAACTGACCCTATCCTGTTGAAGCACAAAGAGTCAATTTCGATATCTCCTCCACTGAGGCTCGAACTCATGACCTTTCATTTGAGGGAAGTCACTACATGCCATTTGAGCACAAGGTGCTTGGCAAAAAAAAAAAAAACATTTTTTAGTCACTTAATTATGTCATACTATTAAACTCAATCCTTTGATTATAAGGGGGATCCTATTTAATTAGTTCCTAAATTCTTTGCGTAGTGATCATCTTAGTCTCTCACATATGTTAAAAAAACTTATGTGAGACTGTCTCAACATGAGATGGGTCGGGCGAGCGGGTCAAGATGCAAATGTAACACTTATATGCACAAATGCCATACTTATATGCTCAAATATAATACTAATTAGGAATAAAAGCTTTGTTACTTATAAGGGTAAATGTAATACTTTTTATAGAAAATACAACTTTTACATTTTGATTTAAAAGTATTATAAGTAAGGGGCACTTGTCAACATTACTTATTATGAAAATGTATTACTTTTTCTCTTATAAGTAACAAAAAAATGTATTCTTGATTAGTGTTATATTTGAGCATATAAATATGGCATTTGCACATATAAGTATGACATCTGCATGGCGCTTTGACCCGACCGATCCGACCCGACTCTCGTGAGACGGTCTCACGAGTAAGGATTCGTGAGACGGTCTCACACAAGTGTGACCCATGTTGATGTAATATCAAATCTTGAAATTCATTTTTTTCTCCCAAAACACAAGTCAGATAAATAAGGAGTATATAATTGAATATAAAATGTGTTCTGAGTATTTGCACTATACAAAAATGTCAAAGAAAAATGTTATAGTACTAACAGAGTAGAGCTGTGTTTGGTTCATAGAATAGACCGGGAATGGAATATCATTCCCGGAATAGACCTATTTTATCGTTTGGTTTGTTCTTTTATTCCTGGAATAGCATTCCAAGAATGAGCTATTCCTTTGCAGGAGAAATTGTCATTCCTAGGAGACCGTGATATTAGTTATTCTCAAGTATTTGGAATTATCTTTTATACTATAATACCAAACATACCCTTTTGTATAATACCATGTGGGCTTGTCTCCTGAACTCTTCAGGATCCAAAAGGCTTGTGGTGTTGAAGAGGTGCTCATCATCAAGCTCAGCTTGGCTGTTCTTGACGGTACCCATTAAGGTATTTTTTGCAGAAAAATATATTTTATTGGGTGCTGTGCTTGAAGATGGTGAGCAATATAATTGAGCATGAGGAGCTAGTTCATATAGAGATTAGAGAAATCCTCCAGGCAAGTAGCAAAAACTAGTGAAAAACGTGGATTTAAACGTAACATTGCATTAAGCGCCGTAAATGGGTAGTTTAACATTTTCTGCTGCTGTCTTACGTCGACGATCGGCACTGTTCGTCTGTACCGCTGTCCTCAGTACTTAAGCAAGGAAATTAAAGGCACATGCTCAAACAAACAAATGTGCCCCACAATAAATGAATATGGAGACTGATAACGTAAAATACGGAGCTGAAGTTATTAATCCGACTCTAAATACTGAATCAAGTTAATATCCAATATAGTCTTCGACTATAGTGGTTTTACTCAATTTAGTCCTAATTAACTTTTTGTACTCTATTTAGTCCTTGACTTTAATGATTTTACACACTTTAGTCCTCTGTTAAGGATTCTATTAGTTGGCTGTTAATGATAAGGTTAAAATGGTAATTTCTTTCCTTTTATTTTTTATCAGATTATTTGTTAATTATCTTTCCTAATTTTCCTCTCTCTCTTATTGTTAATTATCTTTTCTAATTTCCCTCTCTCTCTTCTGTATAGTCTGTATTCCCTCATTCCCTTCCTTAAGCCCTAAAATCCCACTGCAAACACATTGACTCATTTCAAACCCACTGTTTCAATATTTTTCAAACTTCATATCATCCCTTATCTCCTCATTCATCTAATAATCAGAATCAATAAAACTTATCCCTCATTCATCTAATAATCAAAATCAATAAAATTTTCCAAAAATTCATCATCACTATCACTTTCTTCTTCTTCATCATCTATAAAATCTCTGTCACTTTCTTCTTCACAACCTACAACCCAAATTTCTAACTCCCTAAGATTAGCTTCCAAACAATAGTTACCCAAAGACCATGTTTTTGCAGTGGGTTTTTAGGGCCTGAGGAAGGGAATGAGGGAATACAGACTATGCAGAAGAGAGAGAGGAAAATTAGGATAGATAATTAACATTAGGAGAGAGAAAAATTAGGAAAGATAATTAACAATTAATCTGATAAAAATAAAATGAAAGAAATTATCATTTTAACCTTATCATTAATAGCCAACTAACAGAATCCTTAATAGAGGACTAAAGTGTGTAAAACCATTAAAGTCAAGGACTAAATAGAGTACAAAAAGTCACTTAGGACTAAATTGAGTAAAATCACTATAGTCAAGAACTATATTGGGTATTAACTCATACTGAATCTATACACAACCTGAGCAGAGAGGCTCGGGTGGTCGGCAGTGGGCCTTCCTACCATTCGAGCGTTCTCCAAGTTGCTAGTCGAGTATCAGTCCAAAAGTCCCTCTCTCTCCTCATTAATGTCATATTTATAAGAGGGAAAAGGCTGTGCTCTGCCGCACCGGCATGATGAGCACGTGGCGGACATGCATCCGCCAACCTCCCCGCCAAGGCGAGAGGTAACACGTGACAACACCAACGGGACAGCTATCTGTCAATCAAAGGTCACAGCCGACCCCTACGGTCGGGCCAAAGCTAATCAGACAAGACATGGGATTACGCGTGGGCGGTCGGCTCCTGGAGGGCACCCGACCCTACGGTCTGGTCAGAACCGTCGGAGTATTTTTACTATCAGAAACAAAAAGAAGAAAATAATAACGACCACAATAACAATAACAATAGCAATAACAACAGCAATAACAACAACAACAACAACAACAACAACAACAATAATAATAATAATAAGTGGTCAGAACTTACAAGGTGTATTCCATCATGACTTTTGTAAACATTTAAAAACTTTTAAAATGATAGATTTTTAATAAACATTTATTTACTTTCATAAAGTCATTCAAAACTTTGTAAGACTATAAAAGTCATATATAAAAAACATTCATAAACTTTTATCAACTTTTTTTATTTTACAAAGTTTACAAAAGTCATTGAAATTCTAAATTGAATATATCATTACAAACTTTCAATGATTTTGATTCTTATCATTTATAATTTTCTTACAAAACATGTTATAAAATATCATTAAATTTTTCTTAGTATATAGTTCTTCACCTACATCAACATTATTATTTTTATCCATAGTATGGTGTGACTTATATGTTAATTACTTATACAGTGATAGGGAAATTACCCTCGCGTATCGGGCTGTTAGGTCGACGTAGGGGATTCGAGCCGGTAAGATCGGGGGACCGGGAAGGTTAGACCGATCTAAGGGTCGTTGCTCGCCACTCCGGACGATCACGTGGCCAATTGTGATCCCCCGACCTACCTGATATGATCCTTGATTAACATGCGGGTGTCCAATCTCGGTCACCACGTGTAAGTCCTCGTCTGGCCTAGGATCGGGCCTTTGCATGACAGCCACGTGCACTCCATACTGGAGTGGCGGAGCTTGGCTTTTTCCTCTCTATAAATACCACATTTATGAGCAGAGAAAGGGGACTTTTTTTGGACTGTTGCTAAAGAGTCATTCTTGAGCTTGGTAGCTAGGGAAACTCACTGCCGACCACACGAGCTCTACCGATTTATCCATTACTGCTGTACCGATTTTGAATCGTACTTAATAAAAGAGACCGTATTTCCCATTTTGCTCAGTATTTATCGTTATCATACAGTATTATGTGTCTGTAGTTAACATATTATGTGTTTTAGATACCATGCATGTTATGTGTTTGTAGTTAACATGTTATTTGCCTTAAATTTATTTACAGTCACATAAACAATTAACTGTATGTACATAATATAATATGACATGCACAATCTAAAATTATTTTGAATCAGGATTTGTATTGTAAACCCTAGTTTGTGGTGTAATTTTTCATCGAACTTCTGACAAAAAATTGACCAAAAATTGAATCGAATACTGAAATGTCCACCCCTACTTATAACGATGACTCCCAAAGTGCCCTGCAAGTTCTCGAGGGTGTGCAAATTAAATTTTGTTTTCTTTGTTTCCTGCCAAAAAAAATTCAAATATTTCATTTTTCTCTCTCTTTCCTTATCTTTTTAGTTTCTTCCGTATCAGTGAAAGAGCGAGTCTCATGTGGGATAACATCAGTCAAGATGGCAAGAGATCCACACTTGTAATCACAAGGTCACGAGTTTGAATCCTTTCCTCCTTGGTTTGAGCAGGTCAGCTATGGGTAACCTAATAGCTAGCTGGTTTACTTCATTGTGGTCGTCTTTTGTCGGCTAATATCATAAAGCGAGGTTTGTCAACACCCGAAAGGGTTTTGGGTTTCACTCGTATCCAAAAAGAAAAAAATGCGAGTCTCCTGTGGACGACATCATGATTAAATTATTTGTTACTTAGAGAAAATGTAATATTTTTTAGAAAAAATGTAATACTTTTAAATCACAATTTAATATTTAAGGTTTGAATAGTTACTTATTAAAAAAGAGTATAATACTACTAATCCTATATAAATTAATTAATTTTTATTTGTGGGAGAAAATGTAATATTTATGAGGAAAAATATGATACTTTTTGTTGGTCCCGATAGGGTTAGGGAAGAAGTCTAGAGGGGTTGGGGTAAAGAGACTTGTTAGATTTTGAAATTTTTTTACGAATCATTAGAGTACCCGAGAGATAACTCTAACATATCGAGAGTTATGTAGAGTTGAAATTTTATTTAACCCTTTTTAACCTAAAACACGTAAGTTTGTTCTTGAAAGGGTTAGGTTTGGTTCTTGATAAAATGTAATAGAAAGCAGTAAATAAGTAAAGAGCTAGAGAGAAAGGTTTTTATAGTGGTTCGGCTAACTCAGCCTACTCCACTCTTTTCTTTAGAACTTCTAGGAGGATTGAACTATCTCCAGTACAATATCATAACGTTCACGCTTTGAACACAAAGCCAGCCGTGAACTCCAAAGGATTTTTGAACTCCATAATGAGTTTACTCCGCCTCTTTCTACTGCTACTGAGTAGAGGGTACAAGTTCGAAGAAAATAATTCTTCTTTCTCCAACAAAGAGAGCTTGGCTTGATGATCTTGATCTTCTCTTTTAAAACAACTCAAGTCTCTTGTAATCTGGATGTAAACTTTGTTGCTCGTCTTTTTCTCTCACTGGTCACTAGATGTGAACATCCTTGAAAGCTTTGAACTTTTAAACGCTTAGAAAATTTATGTAGAATGACTAGCGCTTTCTTCAATCTTAGAATAAGATATTTATAAATGAATGAAATAGGTCTGTTGGAGGAGAAATCAATTTCAAACGGTTATGATGAGTAAAATGGTGATAGTGAAGAGAGAGTATAAATGTGCGTCTTTCCGTTGAGAATTGAGACTATGGCACGTACTTGTATGAATTGTAAAATTCTAGGCACTGAAGTATTGGAACTCACTAGAATTCAAGTAAATTGTAATTAAGGTATGAAAATAAAGGATACAAATTAAATGAAGAATAAACTATATGATAAAGGAATGGGTGAGATTAGGGGTATTGCAATCTTGATGCTCTGACAATTCTCAAAATTAGGGGAAAAACAATTAACCAATGGATTATTGGCAATGCACTCAAGAATTCAAGTTCAAGCTACTTTCGTAATCAATAAACAAGAATTAGGATAAGATTGTCCTACTTTCGTGATGCATCAATCCTAACCTTAAAACACATAAGCATTATTATAAGCCTCCAAATTATCTCTCTTCTAATAGTAGAAAAATTGGGTTTGATATTAGTTAGGCTTGAGTCTTTCACCCAACTTTCGTTGTGATGAAATCCTCTCCAAAACAAACTAACAATTGCTGACCATCGTCCATCAATCAATAACAAGAAGAATTCAAACATAAACCCTAGGTAAACAATTATTCCCCTTTATGCAATAATCACAAACCTAGCATCAAGAATAGCAATAGAACCCTAATCCAAACCGATAAGTGAACTACTCACGCATCATAATGGAAAACAAAGCAAAACAATAAACAATAGCCAAAGACATTACAACAAATCTAAAGAGAGAGTAAATAAAGGGAAAGAAAGTTGTACTAACAATGAAGAACAAAATCCAACTCAAATCCGGAATCCAAGCTTTAAATCAAAGTGATGTATGTAAAACTAGGCTAAACTAAACTAAGGAAATCTAAAGAGAAGAGGAAAAATAAGCTAAAACAAGTCTAGGGTTCATAATCCCCAAATATGCAGCAAATTGCGAAATAAATAGCAGGGATCGCAGAACCTCCCGACCTACCTCACGGCCGTGTAGGAGGTCGTGAGGAGGTCGCAGATCTAGAAATCTAGTAAGTGCTTCATGGGCTCCCTCACGACCGTGAAGGTGGCCGTGAGGTGCCTTCTAATTTGCTTCTTGTTTCCTTTTTGTGCTCTACTACTCCTTTTCATCCTTAGGTAGATTCCTTTGTTCTCAAAACTAATCCAAAATGTCCCAAAATCCTTCCTTTGTTGCTCGTTATGGACAAATTAAACCTAGGACAATATAGCACACAAACGAGTCTGAATTTCGCTAAGATAAAAACAATATGCACAAAAAAAAAACTAAAATAAGGAGTGAATTATGGTTCAGAATAAGAGATATCAAGCTATTAACTAGTGGGTAGAGACTAGCGAGTAATCTGGAGAGTAGGTAGCTTGTTAGATTTTCTAGTCGTTAAAGACTTAATTTGCGCTAAACATATCCTTTTGTTCTGCACAAAATGTCAAGGATTTTTGGGAAATATCATTCTTGGGAAGTGAACCTAGCACTCACTTTGTCTTTGATTACATTCACCAATATTTTAAGGTTTCGGACTGTTGGCTTCAAGTAGTCTTTTCGAATGGTTAACTAGGTTAACACTTCGAACCTTAAACCTACTACTACCTCTCGGATACGAATGGGTGACCTTACGATTTGTCGTTTTTACTCTTTGAAAGGTCAGTCCTTCCATCTTCTGACCTTTTGCAACCCTTCGGTTACGAATTGCTGCCCTTACCAATCATTCTCCTTATACTTCAAAATGTAGGTCCTTCCATCTTTTGACCTTTTGTAACCATTAAATCTTGTGGTCATCTACTCTTCGAATCTTTAGGTCTTCAATTCTTCAGTCTTCAACTTCTCGAAGGTTCTTTTCAGACTATTCGAAAGATAACCACTCAAGCAACTATTCGAATATTGATGGAGATCGAATGACCGAAACATAACCTTTTGCGTAATCATTCGAATTGACTAACCATTTAAATTATTTTGACTTCTCGAGTTACAAATTGGACCATTTGAAGTTTAAATAGAATAATTCTAAGTCTAAAAACTTAAACGGGTGGGGGTCTAAAATTCCAAAACGGTTGGTTTCATCAAAATCTAAATACATAGTGTTCCTAACACTTTTTATTTAAAAAAATGTAATACTTTTAAATTAATATGTAATATTAGGAGTTAAAGAGTTACTTATGAGGAAAATTATGTTATTTATAAGGAAAAATGTAATAATTATGAAAAGCCCAATCCACCCCACAGATATAAGATTTTGCCTAAACAAACTCTTACCTAGATAGTTATCAATTTGATTCTTGTCAACATCCTCTCGGTTGAGAATTGAGATCATTGAACAATATCTTCTTAGTATGAATTGTCTCTCTTATGTGGTTCGTGAGATATTAAACTATTGCAGAGTCAATGCACAAGCTCAAATAGTGATTGCGAGTTTCTTTATTAAAAATTTTTTTTTTAAAAAAAAAAAACCTTGAACTACTATCGGTAGGAAACAAGATAAACGTTGTCATATCTATGAGTCACATTCTGGTGGTCCTAACACAATATGTCCATTGCAATTGATGAGTAAAATGGTGATAGTAAAAAGTGTAAGAACAATAATATTGTCTAAAACTACACAGAATGAATCTACAAGAAACTTAACTCGTAGTAGCGGAAGTATAGATTGTGTTGATCTCCAGTCATAGTTGATGCCTTGTTGTGTTGCCTGTGTTAGTCGTTTTGTCTCACGCTTAACTCAGAATCCTAGATGGTGTATTGTTATTTTCTGAGCAATGTGAGTACTGTGTCTGTAGGTATTATATGATTGTCTGTCCTGCATCCCATCAATGCAGCTTATATTGCCATAATGTTGGATTGGACTAAACCTAGATGTCCAATCCAACCTATAGCTTAATGGGCCTAGTCTACTTGCACCACATTATTAAGGCCCATATTGGGAAAAGTCTTACAGTCTCAGCTCCCACTTGGTGCAAGTACTAGCACAACTCTCATCAAAGAACAAAACACGCGAATCATAGCGATATGTCCTCTGCTCGACAGAGTAATATTCTATGCATCACATGCATTTTATTCCCCAATGCATCATAAAAGTAAACGACAATGGAAAAAAATTTCCAGAAGTTGTTTTCTGGAATTTTAGCCTAATTTTTCTTGGTCAACGAAAATTGTTTTCTGTTGGCCGTATTTCCCAAGCACTCCCAAACAACGAAAATAATTTTCCGAGTTTCCAAACACACCCTAAGTGGAATTGTGCATTTTAACACACGTTGTGGTGCATTTTAATACGTAGAATGGTGCATATTTTAGAACATGTTTTTTAATATGTGTAATAGTGCATATTTATAATCTGACATGAGGCACGTTGTGGTGCATTTTAATACGTAGAATGGTGTGTTTTATTACGTATGTTGATGCATTTTAAGTGAATAGGTGCATTTGGTTATAGTGTGGAATGGTGTGTTTTAATATATTCTCTGGTGTATTTTATTAGTACGTAGAATGATGTGTATATATTTTAGCACATATATATTTAGCGTTGATTTGCTGTAATCTAATGGCTGCAAAATAGCCGCACGACCGCACCTAAGGAGCAGGTTGCACCTGAACTCTACTCTCTCTCTGTCACATTAATTTGGTTCCCATTAAAAAATGTCTGAATTTGATTTTTGTGACATTTTCATCTTTGGTCCTAAAATGTATTGTTTTTTACTCACAAAGTAGAGATAATATAATTAAAAAATGACTTTTTTAGTCACTCAATTATGTCATAATAGTAAACTCAATCCTTTAATTATAAGGGAGATCATATTTAGTTCCTAAATTGTTTGCTATCTTAGTCTCTCACCTCAAGTCTATATATGTTAAAATCAAATGTTGATGCAAAGACAAATCTTGAAATTCTTTTTTTTTTCTCTCAAAACCGAAGTCAAATAAATTCGGAGTAGTATATAATTAAATATGAAATGTGTTGTGAGTATTTGCCATACACAAAAATTGTCATAGGAAAATATTATGGTACTAAAAAGATGGATTCTCGAGTACCTTGTAGTCTAGTGGCATCAAACCCTTCCCGTTATACGGGAGGTGGTGGGTTCGAGCCTCAGTGGAGGCAATGCTGACTAGTATTCAAAAAAAAAAAAAAAAAAAACTTGTGACAATTACATGAGTCATTCTACTCTCACCAATTCAAATAGTGCCCATGGATTCACCTTCAATTCCTCTCCTTCCTTCTCCATTTTCCAAATTCTTACTTTTTAGGGTGTTTGGTTGGAATGAGGGAATTAGGGAGGAAAAAAATTGTAAATCGGTGGAATTGTAATTCAATAAATAAAGTAGGAATTGAAATTACATATTTTTAAAACATAATAAATTTCTGACCAATCTAGCTATGTCCATGCCAACCCGCCAACTCCCAACTTGAATATGATTATCCAGAAATACTATTCTATTGTCCTCCTCCTTTTGCTTGTACTAAACAACAATGGAGAAATGTCATGGACCTCTCGCGTATCAAACGCTAGAATGTCTATACCGTTCAAGAAAAATTATCTACAGTTAAATATTGTGCATTTTGTTCTTGTGTGGATTCATGCGTTTAAATTCTTGAACTACTGCATCTATATTGGCTCCCTTTTTTTTCCTACCACGTCTGACTTCTCATTAACCGTACCAATTTGAATCATGATATATCAGCACAATTTGTTGTAGTTGAAGTTGTAACCATTTCTTCTATATGAATGTGTGTGTGTATATATATATACACATTATTTCTTCTTTGTTTACTTTGTAATTTCATGTAAACGAATTTTCAAATTTATCCTTACATCAACAATAGATTTTAACAAATACCTAAGGTAAGAGACTAAAATTATTACCACTGCACCATGCGAGATTGCACCTAACTTAGAAACTAATTAAATGTGATCACACTAATAACTAAAGGACAGAGTTTATTATAATGGGAGAATTAAGGAACTAAAATAATCATTTTCCTCAATAATCATTTGCACGTATCGTACTCCCTACGTAGAAATATGGTCTATTGCTGCCCTCAATTTCTAAAACTTAAGAAACCCTAAACATCATGAAGACCATCTTCTACTTGCAAAAAATTTCAAGAGTTAAAGCCAGCCCCACACTAAATAATTCATTTGCAGGTTGATGCTCTCATTCAACTGCAACAGTAACTTATAATGTATACTCCGTATTATATTAGCTCAGATATCGATGTTAAATTTCAAGAGTTAAAAGCCAGCCCCACACTAAATCAACCACCATGTGTCCTTGTCTCCTGAACTCTTCAGGATAGACTACTTGTGGTATTGAAGAAGTGCTCATCATCAAGCTCAGCTTGGCAGTTGTTGACGGTACCCATTAATTAATAAGGAAACAGTGAATATACCATTTAGGAACATTTTTTTTGGCATGGGCGATAACTCCCAAAGGGCCCGGCAGGCTGCAGGTTTTTGTTTTTCAAGTTTCTTTTCTACCAAAAAAAAATTACATTTACCCTTATTTTAATCAATCTTAGTACTTAATTCCATTTTTTTTTTTTTGAATACTAATAACTCTATTAGAATGCAGTATCTACTTTCTCCTCCACTGAGGCTCGAACCCACCACCTCCTGTTTAAAGGGAAGAAGAGTTTAATGCCACTGGACCACAAGGTCCTTGGCTACTTAATTCCATTTATTCATGCTCAAATTAAATTATTATGTTGAAAATGACAAAAATACCCTTAAAAATTTTAAATTTTTGCACGTTTTAAACTGATGGGTGACTAGCGCAATGAATTTTGACACTAAATAATAGTCGTGGATGAAAATTGGTACTAAAATAATAGTCATGGGACCAAAATTAGTAAGAGTTAAACATATGGACCAAAATTGTCATTTTGTTAATAGTCGTGGGACCAAAATTAGTATTTGCTCTTTTTATCTTCCTACGACTACCATATTAAACACAAACTGATCCCGTCCTACCGGGAGAAGATTCGAGAAAGTTTTTGGGAAACGTGACTGGGGAGAGAAAGAACCTTCCCATCCCCGCACGGGGACGGGGACGAGGAAGACATCCCGCCCCAATTCCCGTCCCCACCCCCATTCCCCAATATATATATATATATATATATACACACACACATACAACGTGCTGCTGTGGTAGTAGATAAGTAAACAATTAAATATTTTATAAATTTTAAAATTTATTTATTTGTTAGCTTTAAATTATGAATTGAATTTGGGAATTATTTAATTTATATTATGATTGTAGGTTAGTTATAATATATTGTGATTGTAGATTAATTATGGTTGGAAATTTAAATGAATGTTAGACTAATTACATAATTAAAATTATAATATAATATTCTTCTTTGTTTTTTTTTATTGGATATTATAATATTCTTCTTGAGTCATTTCCATTTTTTGTCCTACTGTTATTAGGGCATTGCCAATTTTAGTCCACTTCATTAATTTTTGCCACATTGCGGCCAGTCTTATTTAGTCCTTACCACTTTTAGTCCACCGTTAAAATTTTCGTCAAATGGTCGTTCTAAACAGGGGTATTTTTGGTCTTTTCATGCTTTGGTCATCTCCTTGACCCTTTGCAGTGATTTTCCTTACACATTTTCATCGAATGAAGAGGTCCAGCGAAAGTCATGTAAGCCACATTACAAAGCCATGCCTTTCGCCGGACCCCTTTAGTGGATGAAAATGTGTAAGGAAAACTACTGCAAAGGGTTAATGAGATGATCAAAGCATGAAAAGACCAAAATACCCCTGTTTTGGACTGTTATTTGACAAAAATTTTACCGGTGGACTAAAAGTGGCAAGGACTAAATAAGACTGGCCGCAATGTGGCAAAAATTAATGAAGTGGACTAAAATTGGCAATGCCCCAATAACAATAGGACCAAAAATAGAAATGACTCTATTCTTCTTTGTTTTTTTTTTATTGGCATTATCCAACAAACAAAGTAGAGATTTCCCGTCTCCGAAAAATCTTTGCGGGGACGGGATGGGGAATGGGGCGGGTCGGGAAATGGATGGGGACCAATTTCGATCACGGGAACCCCATTCTCGGATCCTGCCCCGCCCCGTTGCCATTCCTAACCAGGAATTGGTTACAAGTTTGATTTTTTTAACATTCTCTCGATCGATTGAGATCGTGACACAAAATTTTCTTAGTGTGTGAATTATCTCTTTTGTATGATTTGTGAGTTGTTACAAATTCTTGAAAATTTCAAATTTAAAGCAGACAGACCCGTTTGGAAAGCAAGAAAATAACTTTCAAAAAATATTTTTTAGAAAATGAGTTGTTTTTTGGAAAACATTATCATTTCCAATGTTTGATTACATTATGGAAAATTGTCTTTGGTGTGTTTGATTCAATTTGGTCGAGAACATATGAACCGGCCATTTTGGCCATTCCAGAAAATAACTTAAGGAAAAAAATTCCGTAAATCATTTTCCGGAAAAATAAACTGATTTTCCTTGGTCAACGAAAAACATTTTCCGTTGACCGCATTTTCGAGCGTTACCAAACACCGAAAACTCGAAAAATATTTTCCGAAAGTCATTTTCCGGGTTACCAAACACACCCTAAATGTAACTATGAATAAGTTAATCACAGCAAGAAAAAGATTACTAGTATTTTGGTGGAAAAATAACATGTGAAGTAACAAGACCACAAGCCCAGCATCGTTCTTCAAATGCAATTACTATAATGGCAAGAAAGTAGAAATTTTTGACACCCTTTCTTGTTTCAAGAAGTGGTCAGAACCAAAACTATGATCCCCTGTTCTCTTATACTCTTTATCTTTGTCCCTGCTAGCATCAAAGCGGGGATGAGACTGCATGTTAGAACCCATTTTTGTCTCTATATTCTTGTGTTTGTCCTTT
Source organism: Ipomoea trifida (assembly GCA_003576665.1). Taxonomy (NCBI): domain Eukaryota; kingdom Viridiplantae; phylum Streptophyta; class Magnoliopsida; order Solanales; family Convolvulaceae; genus Ipomoea; species Ipomoea trifida. The sequence continues at coordinate 5,843,166 of CP025644.1, forward strand.
TTTGACTCCCTATTTTTGTGTTTGTGTTTTTTATGTTTCTTCTCTTCCCTGCCTTCACCTTTCAAGTTTGACCGATCAGAAGCCCTTTTCTTTGTCTATTGACACAAAGCCAGCAATTGTTAAAACTAATCAGATATCAACTGCAGAAGATCAAAGGATATTGCGCACACAATTATGAGGTCAGAGGTGGAATATTTCTTACATAAGGCAGGTCGGCAGAATTTGCTTCTCGCAGCTGAAAAGCATCCATGAGAACATCCAACTGAAAAGGATGCAGCGGTTTGTGTCCGCATCCCACACTAGTGGACTTTTGGAACAGCTGATCAAGTTCCATTCCTTCTCCTTTCCTAATTTCTGTCTCTCCCACAACATTCTGAAGGTACTGAGTCTTGGAAATTGACGACGGTAGTGACCTCTTGCAGAAAAATTCATGATGCCGCTCAAGTTTATAATAATTTAGAAGATCAATTGAACCTCCAAGCTCTCTAGGCCCTGAAAAAACTCGATTTATAGCTTTATGAGTCAACAAGGAGAAGTTTCTCCTATGAAAAACTATCTAATTCACTCAGTCCACAAAACAAAAATAAATAAACATAAACCCCTTTTAAAGTAATAAATCTTTCCGTAACTGACCCCTGATGGAAATTTTCTTTCACAATTTTGTAACATAGTATCAAGCTTTGTCAAAGCTCACATGCACATGTGGAATGCGGAATGTGTATCATAACACATCCAAATAGAAGTTAATTCCTTCTTCCATAATCATATATTTACATCCAAAAAAATCAAACTAATATTGAATATTTGAAATTATTAATGAGGAATTAATGTATAATTAGATCTCTATGAGTAAGGTCATATAAATATATATTTATGCTGATACTACTTCTAAGAAATGAGGCAAAATTGCACTTCACCAATAATCATTACAATTAGTCTAATTCAAGGAATCAGTCCTTCAGCCAAGGAAATCTTCACAATCCTAATTAAACCCACTTATTTCATCTTTTCTACTGAAAGAGGATATTATCTGTTGATGTAAGAAGTGAAAAGATGTCATCCTACAACTTCAATAGCTACCAACTAAGTCTGACACAAACTGGCTCAGATGAATGATGTTTTAGAATGTTCTTAGCTCTTTACATCAAAGGCTTTGAGCTTAGAGAGTGATATTAGTTGATGTGGGTATTTTTTGTGGGATCCCTTCAATATCTAGAATTCAAAATTGCATTTAATTTTTATATGGTCAAATGACTGTATATAAATTCCTCACATTCTGAAGACCACTTTAATTGACTAATTCTGGAAACCACTTTTATTGGCTAATATCACATGACAGCAAAAGATCACATTTCTATAAATAGTCAAAACTAATTAAAAAAAAAAAATCCAAGGAAAAAAGAAAAATACAGAAGAAAGACAGGTAGCAGATGTTAGAGCATGTAGGATTAAAAATTTCATCAACTGATCAGCTTTAGATCAGAAGCAAAACTGAAGCTCTAATGTCACTTTATCACTGGTTTAAACCTCACGAACCAATCTATCATCGTGAAGCTCTAATCAACAGTGACTAGAAAAGCACAGATTGGCCAAAAAATAAAGTGTAGTAGTACATAATAAAGGAATACTTTTTGGCTAGAAGTAATCAGCTGATAAATGTGCATAGTTTCATAGGTGACTACCAGCAAGAGGAAAAAGCAAAAGAACCGAGTTTTAAACAAAATGCATACTGTTCAAAAAATTAGGATTAAGCAGCATCTATAATAATGCAAACTGAAATAAAATAAGTGGGAAACAGTAGAATATAAGACACCCATTAAATAACAGTTGCTGTAACAGCTACAGCAAATTTATTTAGAAAACAATTACGGTTGCATAAAATAAACTTCGCAATGAAGATCTTACTACCAAGAAGTCGACAACTATCCAAGAAGCAAACAATAACATAACATGTGTGAATAAATATTGAATACATAAATAATTAATTAATATACATACATATTTGTATGTATGTGAACTGACTTACCTCTTCCAAATTTTCTACCTTCAGGATCCATTAGAACTATTGTATACTCACCAATCCTAACAAGTGGAGGAAAAAAAGAACATTGTAAAAACGATGGCATGTAAGCATTAGAAATTGTTTTACAATGATCAACTAAAGCATTAGAAGAGGAACACAATCCAATTATCACAGATACAGAAGCCCACCCACTCAAGTCATTTTGTTGTTCGAGATTGAGGAAAACTTGGCAATGTATGGAGTCAATAACAAAGATTAACATAGCAATCTAATATGTAACCAAAATCCCATGAAACTGAGAAAAGAACATCTAAGCTACCAAAAAACAAACTGCATATGCTATTTTTACTAATAATCATACACCAAGCTGCATTAAGCCCTGCTAGAGTCATCCCAAATTTGTGTCAAAAGATTCCTTGGTTAAAGTCTCCTTCATTCAGAAAAGCTGAGATGTGTTGTTAAAAGGATTTGAAAAGAAAGTAAATGAAAGTATCGGTGTAGAACAACAAGCATAGTGTAATTGATTAGAAAGGGAGGTAATAGAAATAATTAGAAGGTGGTGGAAAACTTTGAAATCAACTTTTTTTCAGAAACTACCCCTTAACTTTTAATGTACTATACTAACACCTCGCTTCTCCATATACTATTGGACAATCTTTTCTTTCTAAGATTGATTTCTAGGCAAATATGCTAAGCAATGAACATATAAGAACACCAACTAAACCAATTTTACTCTGCCTGCTAGTGCAAATGCAGATAGAACTTTAATTCACACAGAAACAAAAATTGAATGCTGGACTTTATACTTCACAGCATCTTTTCCCATTTTCCAATTTCCGTGCGGACTCAATAAGAAAGCAGCATTTTTTTCCCAATATTATAATGCAGCCTACAATCCAACAAGGACATACAAATAAATAAACACTGAATTTCTTCCTTCCTCTTTTCTTTGATTCAACTTGACATCTACAAAGTTATAAAATGCTGCAGTAGAGATACTCAAATACTCAATCCACAGATTGACATTAAATATGACTCATAGAGTTTATCAAAACGTTAAATTTCGATGACTTGCTTATTTTACTTCGTTTTTTTTTATATATGAATTCTACAATACCGAAAGAATTTCAATAAATTACACACAAGTGGTTAATAATGAAACGAGTTAGTATGTATTATCGCTAGGTATTAAATATTCAAAGAGTTAACTGAACTGTAATAGGATGCAGAGAGAAGAATATACAGTTCGGAGCTGGCACAGTCACCTACCGGCGGGGTGATTGACGGAGGGAATCAAAGCGGCGAGGAGAACCCCGATTCGATGTCTGAAACCCTGACGCCCAAAGCGAAGAGGGGAATTATATTACCTTAGGTTATTGCCACTTTGACCCCTTTATATGTTGAAAATAATGAAGTTTTCTTGCGGAAAAAGTCAAATAGCTACTTTACTTTAGTTAAAAAAAAATTAGACCCTTAAATTTTCATTAATTGTAATTAAACTTATAAACATGTTATTCAGAAGCATTGAAGCTCAAAAGCCGATTGTGAACCTGTAATTACAAGTTATCTAATATTTCAGCGACCCTTTCAACATTTTCCGGTCGCGTTTGTGAAGAAAAAGTTTACAAAAATTCTATTCTGATAGAGTCTATAAAAGTTGCTCCATAACAAATTTTTGAATACCAGTAGACTTTTAAATACTCAAATATAAGTATGCTTTTAAAGATTTTTTAAAAGTATGAATCAAAAATCAAAAGACTTTTAAACGGTAGAATACCACCAATCATTAAAAATTTATAAAATTCTTAATTGAATATATCTTTAGTGGTGTATTCAATCATGACGTGTATAGACTTTTAAAGAATATTAAAATGATAGATTTTAATAAACTTTTATTCACTTTCATAAAGTCGTTCAAAACTTTTTAAAACTTTGTAAGTGTTTATAAAAGTCTATATAAAAACATTTACAAACTTTTATCAACTTTTTTATTTTAAAAAGTCTACAAAAGTCATTGAAATTCTAAATTGAATACATCTTTACAAACTTCCAATAATTTTGATTCTTATCATTTATAATTTTCTTACAAAACATGTTAATCCGTATAATATACCATAAAATTCCTCTTATTATATAGTTCTTCACCCACATCAACAATATTATTTTTTTCTAGGAATGGCAACGGGGCGTGGAGGGTGCGGAGGATATATCCCCCGCACCCGCATTCCCAACCCACTCCACGCACCCCGCATCCGCGAAGGTAATGAAATTCCTACCCCATTCCTGCCCCAGCAGGAATTTTGCATGTGCAGGTAATACCCAACTCGCAACTCTATTATTAATATTACACTTAAATCTAATGAAATTATACTACAATTCTAATTATCCCATGGATTCTATTTTCAAAAAAAAAAAAAAAATCCCATGGATTCTTTTTATAAGTTTAAACATAACTCCAAAATTTAATAAGAGCCAATGATGTTAGACCTTAATTAGAACTAAAATTATGTTGGTAGTATAAATTGTATTAAGTGTTTGTTCATTATGTTATTTATAGTGTTCTTTTTCAATTTTCATAAACAAAAAACTAAGACAATGAGATGATAATTCAATTGAATTCCTAAGGCACTAGCCCATAAAGAAGTTTAATTCATTTCACATTTTTAATTATAAAAGATACATACACACACACACACACACACCTACACACACACACACGCGCGCGCGCACGCGCACACACACACATATATATATATATAAAAGTGCAGGTGCGGGTGCGGGTGCGGGTGTGGTGCGGGGATACCTCTCCCCGCACCTACTCCCATACCACGCGGGTATACAAAATTCCTCTATCCCCGTAGGGCAGGGATGCGAGTAACTCGTAGGGTGCGGGTATAATTGTCATCCCTATTTTTATCCATGGTATGCATGGTGAGACTTATATGTTAATTATAGTATTAATAAGCATCAACAACAAAAACAAAACAAAAAAATTTATTTCAAAACAAATTCATAACAATATTGAACACTAAAATTTATAGTAATAGAATTATTCAAATAAAATATTTAAAAATATAATTACTAGTTGCATAAAATTAAAAATATACAAATAATATATATATATATATATATATATATATATATATATATATATATATATATATATATATATATATTACTTGATATACTACTGCGCATCAAGCAAAGACCTATTATTTGCAATAGCAATTTGGAACTGCGAACAACAACAATGTGCTACTGTTTACAGACTCAAAATGCTATTGCGAAAAATAGTTCGCTATACGTAGTAGCATGTTGTTAAAAAAAAAAGATAAAAATATATTACGAATATAAACATAAAAAGAATAAAAATCAAAGTATACAAGTATTTATATGAATATTATGAAACATATAGTAAAATTTGACAGTGATAGATTAAAAATTTGTTTTGTTTATGTATTTAGAGAGAAAAAGTTTCTTAGAAAAAGTTTAGAAGTTATGGAGAAAATGTCGTATAGAAAGTTTAGAATTTAGGGATAAAAAGTTCTTAGAAAAAATTTAAAAAAATCAAAATATACTAGCAATAATGAAGTAAAAATAATATTATTTTGAATTTTTAGAGGAAAATTATAAAGTTTAAGATAAGAGAAAAATTGGTAGAGTTTAGGTATGAAGAAAATATAGAATAATGAAAGAAAAAATAATTTATTGAATTTAGGTATAAGGTTTATAAAGTTTAAATAGAGAGAAAAATTAGAATTTAAATAGAGAGGAAAAACTTTCAGAGTTGGTAGAAAGAAAATTTTGAAATCTTAGGGTTGAGGGTTAGATTTCAACTATTTATATTTGAGAAAGAAAAGTCTACAAATTAAAAGTCCTAAAATTAAAAAGTCTACACAGATTCATAACTTTTTGAATACCACATGACTTTTAAAGTCTCTTTAAAAGTCTTAATCGAATACCACCCGACTTTTAAAGACTATTCAAAATTTTTGATTGAATATTGCCTTATTTTTAAAGACTCCCTAAAAGTTTGAATTGAACACCACCAAACTTTTAAAGCTCATAAAAATCTTTAAAAGTTTATAAATGTCATGATTAAATACATCCCCTTAGTATCAATTTTCTTTTCAATTTATATTATTTGCATTTGAGAACTTGGTTTATTTATATATAGGAACATGAAACCCGAGTTTGGCTACTGTAAATTATGTTATGGACTCGGGTCCACCTTATAAGGTGGACCTAAGTCTAAAATGCGCGTTCAGAATAACGGTACTATTAGTAGCACCGTTTTCTCAGCCAATGATATTTTTTTTTTTTGTGAATATAGAGTTCAAAAATTGTTAATATAGAGTTTACAAATTGTGAATATAGATTCAAAAATTGTGTTATACTGTTGAATATGGAGTTATAAAATTGTGAATATAGAATTCTGTAATTGTAAATATAGAGTTCAAAAATTGTGAATATAGAGTTGTGCAATTGTGAATATTGAGTTCTGTAATTTTGTATATTGAAATCTAAAATTGTGAATATTCAGTTCTAAACTTGTTAATATAAATTTTTAAAATTGAAAATATAAAGTTAAAAAATTATGAATATAGAGGAGCGAATTTTGAAGATAAACAGCAAATTAACGACAAGAAAGAAAGTATTTTTTTTTAAAAGAAATTCAAACGGCATTGTTTTGGACCTGGGTCTATCTTGCAAGGTGGACCCAAGTCCATGGCATAACAACTGTTTAGCTATGGGGTAGCGCAATATGTGTGTTGGTGGAGTGATGATAGCATTATAGGTTGTGGGTTTGCGCAAATTTTACTGTGGGCTGCGGTCGACAATGCATGATAGTCCAAACATCAAGATGGTGATGTTTCTTTTAATGAAAAGAAATGGCACCTGTTTCGCGTCGTTCCGCAAAAAGTAACTTTGTGTGTATAACATATTCAGTTTTATTTTAAATACACTACAGTTTCCTTTCAACACAATTACAGTTTCTTTTTTATATATGTACAGTTTCATTCGACATTATACACTCAAATATGTGAAACTGTTATTTAATTTCATTTTATATACACTATAGTTTCATTACAACACAACTACAATATCATTCCAATATAACTACAATTTCATTGGACAATATATACTCAAATATGTGAAACTGTTATTTAGTTTCACTTTATATACACTGCAATTTCCTTTCAAGTTTCAACGCAACTGCAATTTTCTTTCAATACAACAACAGTTTCATTTCGATATAACTACAGTTTCATTTGATAATATAAAAACAAATGTGAGGCAGTATATGATAGTATTTATACTCACTCCGCTGGTCAGGTGGCGACTTTGTTTCCTTACGGTCGGCAGATCGGGTATGACCCGGACCCGACCGGTGGTGTGGTACGATCTGATCAGGTCGGTCGTGACCTTGATTGATTGATGGCAGTCACGTCGGGTCCGCCACGTGCTCTCTCCCACTTGGGCAAAGAGTTAAGTGGATGCATGCCCGCCACGTGCTCGTCATGCCGGAGCTACCGTTCAATTTGGTTCTACCGTTCAATTTTCTTATCAAGTTTCCTACCAACTATTGCTGGAATTTCAACAGAAAATAATATATATGTTCTAATTAAAAGAGTATTTTCGACCAACTATTGTCAGAAAAATTATTTTTCTTGTTAAAATTTCGGCAACAATTGGCCGAAAAATTGGACGGTAAAACCAAATGTGATACAAATTGCAAAGTCATGTATCTAATTTGAAAATATTAATAGTCAATGACCAAATGCAATACAAATTATATAATAATACACCTAATTTAAAAATATAATAGTTAAGAATCTTGATACATGTACCATAGTGAAGGGATGGAAAGTGAAATTTATTCTAACTAATAACATATAAATATAAGTTGTGTCTCCAGCTCTGATCTATAACTTGTATATCATGTTGAATCACATTCTTTCTCATTCATTCGAAGACAATAATATACTATTATTACATCGTCCACCGATGCTTTCTTATATTATTTCTTAAACATTTCTTTATTTGAAAAAGTAATATGAAAGTCTTCTCATTAGGTCATACCAATTAATAGTAAAATATAAAATATAAAACAAATCACTATTGAACACAATGTGACTAATCATAATATGATTACACTCTAATTTGGAGCGGTGAGACCGCTCGTGTCCTGACTCGGACAATATAATGTCACTAATCATGCACCTCCTCCTATTAATTCATACATTCATTCACACCATTTTATTACACACCAACAACACCAACACCAACACCAAAAAACTGTATTGTTCTTGGGTGCTTAGCTTAGATTAGATTTGAAATCTAAATGCAATTGATCGATCAACATATATGCATTTCCTAGCTAGAATCGAATCGAATCGAATCATGCTAGAACTGAAGGCTTGCGAGGATTGATAATCTCTCCTCCTCCTCCTCCTTTGGGTTTAACGCATTCCCCTTTCACCCCTCCGCCGCCATGTTTGGAAACCTGCATTTCGAAGCACTCGAACATGTGCTCCAGCTCCGCTATCTCTCTCTGGATGTTGCCTTCTTCTTCTCCTTCTTCTTCCGTGGAGAATTTCTCCTTGAAGCCGCGGATTCGCTCTAGGCTGGCCGACACTTTCGCCCCCATCTCCTCCATCGTCGCCCGCATCGCCGCGTTTTCTTCTTGCGCTTCCTTTAGTCTGCTCTTCATGGATCTGTACCCGTCCAGGGCTATCTGCACTTGCTCCGAAAGCGTCTTGTTTCGCTCGTGTAATGCCATGTTTCTCTGCATATCCTCTTCTGACGATGATCCTTTGCTGCTATTGCTCGATTTGTCCTGCTCTTTTTGCTCCGACGCACGTTCATGTGCCTGTAATTGCCCGGGGAAGACGACATTGTTGACAGCCAGAATACAATTAATCAACCTAAGAAGCTAAGATGCTAAAAGCAGCAACCATGTTTAATTTGAATTTCAACTCCCAATGACAAACCGCTTATTAATCTTCTTGATTTGAGTCAAGTTAATTAGCTATGACAATTTATGCCGATTTATTTTCTTATGATCCTTTGTTCGTAAAGGTCACAAAGTTGGATTTACCCGGTGTACACATAGTTGCAGGTTTTATTGGTCACCCAACAAATAGTTAATATGCAATTTAGTTCTGGACTATAGTAATTTTTCTCATGAAAGCTAACTTGGGTAAAACTTGACTAAATTGGATATTAAGAGTTAATTATTGAAATGATCCCTTGACTATAATGAAACTATAAACATTGACTATTTTTTGACCAATTAAGTTCCTCAACTTTAAAATTTTTAATCAATTTGGTCATCCATTTGTTTTGTCGTTAGACATCCGTTAATTTGATACCAAATTGGTAATTTTGCTATAGTCAATGAACCATTTCAGTAATTAACTTTTTGGGAAAAAAAGGGTGCTATGTAATGACCGAAATAGTCTCTTAACTATAGCACAATTACCAATTTGGTCCCGAGTTAATGGATGTCTAACGGCAAAACAAACATAGGACCAAATTGATTAATATTTTTAAAGTTGAGGGACTTAATTAGTTAAAAATAGTCAGGAACCAAATCGATAATTTTACTATACTCAAAGGACCATTTCAGTAATTAACTCAAATATTAATATTGATGAAATTACCAAGCTATCTCAATTGGGTAAAACTATAAAGTCAATTATCTAATTAAACACAAAAAAATCAGTTAGACTAAATCCAAAAAAACCACCGTAATTCGGAACTAAATTGGATATTAACTCTAAAAAAAAATCATTTAGGACAGAATGTAGAATGTACCTTCTCCAACAATGTCCGGTTTTGGGCTTTTAGATCATTGATGAGCTCCTCCATTCCGTTCAATTCGTGGGCCTTTCGCGACAGCTCCGCCGCCATGATCTCCTTCTCTTTCCCCAGGCTAGAGCACATGATCTCCATGCTCTTCCGCGCCGCCGTGCTGGCATTCAGCTCCCTCCTCAGCCTCGCATTCTCATCATCGCCCCCCGCCGCCTCCTGGTGGCACCGCCTCATCCCCGACCTGATATCCGTGTAGCTCCGCCGCGGCGGCACCTCCGACAGGACAACATCGGGCTTCTTGGTCCCGAACGATTGACACTTCTGAATCCTCGTCCTCACGTTGTCCAGAATCGTCATCATCGTCGCCACCCTCAGCATCCTCCGCCCATCTTTCTTCTCCTTCTTGCACGCGTCTTTGTGGTCCTGGATTAGCTTCAACAATAGCTTTACATTCGCCGCCACGCCTTGTATATTTCAAGAAAACAAGAAAATATCCACTGTCTGATGAACATCAGCCAGCCAAATTAAGACAGGGAAACAAAAACCAGAAAAGTTAACGACATTATTGACAACCTTCTAAAGCCGAATCATCGTACGCTTGTTCCGGAGACTGGCCAGACGACGAGGAAGGCGAGTCGGGAGTCGACGAAAGTGCCCAAAACTTACTCATTATTGTCTTTCCTTTATATATACTTTCAAGAATCTAAGCTGCTTTTCATGAAAACAATGAGGAAAAATTGCAGAGAATCAATGCAGGATAATTATATTGGATTGTGAAGAAAAGGGGGTTCTGATATGATTCTTCTGAATTCTGATCTTCTGTACTTTTTTATACAAAGATTTTGTTTTGTTTTTTTTGTTGTTTGTAGGTCAAACGTTAGCTAGTGAAATGATGATTTGATGGGAGAGAGAGAGATTGCTTAATCTGCAGACCCTCTCTCCTCCTCTCTTTAATTTTTATTTTTTTTTAAAAAAAAAATTATATTTTTGTTGTTTGGTTTTCTTGTTGGTGTTTTGTTTAAGGTTTAAACGTTTTTGCAGTTTTATTGTGGTCTGTCATAGTCTGTGTTTTTGTTGGCGTTAGCTCATCAGAGAGAATGGTTGGTTGATGGCAGTTATGTTCTTGCGTAATTATTGGTGATTTCTTGACTTATTCTACGGGTTTTGGTTGTTTTGACTTTCTTTAGACACATAACAGTTGGCTTCATGTGATGCCTCATGCCTGGCATCCAATGCATGCCCTCTTCTCACTAATCAATACTCTCAATTATTTTGCTCTCACTTATCCATATGCTATTTTTTTTTTTTTGGTGTAAATATATAAACAGAGTTTTTATCGTTGGACAGAATGACTAATTCAATTCCTCACTGGATTGTAAACACTACTAAAGATGTATCAAGTGATCTGAAAATTTAAGATTACTCTATACCCAAAGTCAATAATCGATCCCTTAGTATTTGATTATTCATATGCAATTTGAGGGAAGAAGAGTTTTTCTAAACAACAAGTAATATAATATTCACTTTTCTTAAAAAATAAATATTATCACATTTGATTGATAGTACAAACATTTCTAAAAACATAATAAATGTGAAGGAATGTTATACCCCTCATTTATGTCCGTTTTTTCCGTTAAGTTTTTTTTGTACATTATGTTATAAAAGTTGTACTACATAATATTTTAAACAAATATACACTACCGTTATAACTTCCGTTATCCTTTCCACTATTGTTACTATGCACATGCATCCACCATATATTTTCTTATCTTATTCAATAATAATAATAAAATATACACATTAAATATTAGAGTTATATGTTAGTTATTTTTTAAAATATAAATATCTAATTTATAAAAATATTTTACATTATTATTATTATTATTATTATTATTATTATTTACTATATTCAAATTTAAATACATTTACAATTTTAATATAAAAAATATTAATATTGGGCACCTAATTTTTGCACATCGCGCATAAGAAAAACTAGTTAATAATATAATAAGAAGACAACTTTTTTACTGACAGAAGAAATAACAATTTGTTAGTTAGAGAGTTTAACATGACTATTAAGCACTCAAAGATCATAATCTTACACAATATTCTTATAATCTTATGTCAATTTTTTCAAAATAAAAAGTAATATAATAGACATTAAAGCATTCAATTTCATGTTAAATTATTAAAATACTCTTTAACATTTTCTACATTTGAAAAAAATATGAGATAACGACGTTACTATTGACAATACATATACAACCTATACATATTTTATATTTTTTTTACATGACAATAAAATATTGAATAAATCTAAAATAGTATTGGATAGTACGGCTCGTTTGGTTAAGATTTAGACTTTAGAGTTGTCTTAAGGTATTCGCCCTTTTCTAACCACAAACTCAATACGAATTGCGTTTTCTCGTTTTGTATAAGTCAGTATTTCTTTATGCTTATCTAAAAAAAAAATTGGTACTTATGAATTTTTTTTAAGCCATAAATATTATATCAATTTCTATATAATACTCCATAGTTAAGATTTAGTTTAAGTAAAAGACTTGAATGTCAACCAATCGTATGAGTGTGGTAAATAAATTAATAATATATAAACGCTATGTGTTTGAATTACAAAAGCTAATACTCCAAAAAAAAATTATTATTTTGTGATTAAATGTTCGTATGTATAGATATTAAAAATTAATGAGAATATTTTTTTTGAGTACTACTGACTCAAAATGTAGTACATGTTCATAGTTACTTTCTCAACCTACTAAAGCACAAAAAGTTAATAATTGATTCCACTAAGACTCAAACCCACTCCCATCATCTATGTGGGAGTGTAAACTAAGACACCGAGTGCCACTAGACCACAAGGTCTTTAGTTATCAAATGAGAATATAATTCTTCTATAAAAAAGGTGATAACTGATCTCAGTCATCCTTCAAGGTTCTTTCATAATTATTAAAAAATTTTGAGAGCAGGATTCATTTTATAATTATTGTAAACATGAACATTTAGTAATGGTAAGATCCTAGATTTTTCAAGATGGAGGGTGTGGATGTGTTTACACTTTTTATATTGAATGTATTCTTACCTAACCCCTCCCCCCCCCCCCCTCTCTCTCTCTCTCTCTCTCTCTCTCCTGTGCGGTCGGTGCAGTTCACACCACTCAATGTTAGAAAACGCACCACAATAAAAATACACAAAAATACCAAAAAACACACCACACCCTCAAAATAATACAATGCACCATAACTTCTATGCCCCTAATGGTGCATTTGCTAACGCTGTATGGTTTATATTTGCATACCTAGTGGTGTGTTTTTTGGTGATGCGTACCTAATGATGCATATTTATGTGGTGCATTTTCTAACATTGAGTGGTGTATACTTGTATACATAGTGGTGCGGCCGCACTGAGCGCACGTTAATGGGCGGCCACACCTGATTATGACTATATATATATATATATATATATATATATATATATATATATATATATATATATATATATATATATTTGTATCTAAAAAACATATTAAGCCTCAATCTAATTTATATCCTTGATTTATATCCGCTTTTTGTATGTTAATAAAGGCCGGTATGCATTTCACTTTAAATGTTATACGCTTCAATTTTATTGGACTAAATTGTCTCTATTACATTTTTGTTAGATAAAAATACCCTTACACAATTATAATAACTCTGTTATTATTTAATTCTAATATCGATGACCTCCATAATTATTATCATACACTTATAACTATGATATCTTTTTTCTATTATTTAATTATCATTTTATTAAAATAATTATATAATTAATTTAACTTCTGATTATATTTTAATTAATTTTTTATGAATTTTAAATCATATGTATGTATATAATACATATATTATTTGCATATATATAACTTGAACTATAATTTTTAATTATTTAATTTATTAATATTTTAATATTGGACACAAATTTTTACACATTACGACCGTACAATATGCTAGGTATGTATATACACACATTGATAATTTGTATAAATTGATATGCACATGTAATGGAGCTTTCTACAAGCAAGTCATTCATGAGAGTACACGTCTAGTCTTTGTTTTCTTAGTTTGTTTCAAAATTATATTCAACACCATCCCACATTGGGTTGTCGGGAAGAATATCATCTATTCATGCATATCCATTGACAGCACGATAGCCAATAAGACAACCCTTTTCTTTCTTCCTTTAGTACGTCCTTTTTCAAAATTTGGCTGTCTTGGATTTGTTACACTTAACTTAACCCTAAGAGCATCTAACTTTTTAGAATGAGAAATGAGAGGGGAGAGGGAAGAAAATTAATTAAGAGTAAAACCAATAATGGTTTAAAAAATAATTGGGAGTTTATGTGAGGTGGAAGAAAGAGTAGATGGGAGAGATGGTAGAAGGTGGTCATCAGTAGTTATTTTTTTGTTGATTTCATTAAAACGAAGGTCAAACGTTGTTGTGTTTTGTGTGCACTAGCAACGCCTAACAGAGACATAAATTGATATTAATACATCTTTTTCCCTTTTCATTAAAACAAAGGTCAAACGTTCCTGTTTCTGCAAACGACCTACTAGCAAGCCAGCCATCATCACAGCCCGTAACCAACTCCGAAACCTCCAAAAACTCTCAGTCATAGGATGGTCTGCGCCGATCGACCAGACACCGTCGTCCCAATCCCAGGTACTCCGATTATGTTATCAACCAAATCATCGCTCACACCCTCGTCCCAATCCCAGGTACACCGTCGTCTACCGTTGCTTAGGCCCTAAAAGATGCAAGGTGGAGGAAAGCCATAGATGAGGAGTTTGACGTGTTGCACCGCAACAAAACTTGGCGTCTTGTACCTCGCGGAGCGGGTTTTCTGATCGGTTATAAATGGGTTTACTGTGTCAAGCATAAACCGGATGGATCGGTTGATCGATACAAAGCACGCCTTGTTGCTAAAGGGTTCCTGCAGACTTCTAGTCGGGATTACTTTGAGACCTGTAGCCCAGTCATGAAGCTTGTTACCATTCGTCTTGTTCTGTCTATTGCGCTAAGTAACCGTTAGGGTATGCGGCAGCTGGATATCAATAATGTGTTTCTACATGGGACGTTGCATGAGGAAGTCTATATGGAGCAGTCACCGGTTTACGTTGATCCACTGTACCCAACTCATGTTTGTAGGCTGACAAAAGCTCTATATGGGCTTAAACAGGCGCCCAGAGCCTAGTACCAAGAACTCTCCAATTTCTTGCAACAGTCTGGGTTCATTAAGTCACAAGCCGATGCTTCCTTATCTGTGTATTCAGCTCATGGTGTAATTGTTTATTTTTAGTATATATGCCTTGATGATATTCTGTTAAAAGGAAATGATACTATTTGGCATGATCAATTTGTGAGGGCCCTGTCCGCACAATTTGGCCCCAAGGATCTCGGTGCCCTGCATCATTTTCTGGGTGTAGAAGTCATTCCTATTGTTGGTGATGTTTTCTTGTCACAAAGCCAGTATATTACTGGAATACTGACATAGTTTAAGATGGATGGTGCAAAGGATATTTCTAACACCACTGGCTGTTTCAGAGAAATTGATATCATCATAGTCGTCTGATGTGTAGCAAAAATGAGTGATGGTGAGTGTACGGGGAAATGTCGTTCCGCTGAGTATTGGGGTTATGGAACGCAATATGCAATCACAAAACTAGTCACTAGCACAAGGAAATCAATAGGAAACTAAGCAAATGACAACGAGCTAGGTAGAACAAACACATATAAACAATAGATAAATACAAAATAAAGAAATAGGACTCAAGTTAGGGGCATTACCATTTAGATGCTTTAACACTTAAGTTTGGGGGAAGAACATTAACCTTATGTTCTTGAGGCAAGCACAAAGGAATCTAAGTTTCCACAAGGACTAGAACAGAGTTGCCCCATTTTCATGGTGTCTCAACTAAGTTCTTGAAGAACAAAAGCTATTTAAGCCCCAAATCTACCCCTATTTCCATAGAAAAGAAAATGAGTTTGAGATTGGATGTTGCATACTTTTTGATGTTAGTATTTCCCTTTGTTGTTCTTTCTTTCTTTGTTCTTCTTCTTCTTTCTCTGCTTTTTTAGTTGAATTTCTGTGGTGGATTTTGAATTTTTATAGCTAAAGCCAGTCATTTGATGCTAATCTAGAGTTTTTTTTTTTTTTTTTTTTATTTAGACCGAAACCTGCCTTTCTATTGTTTCTTACCACACTAATTGTTTTCACAGATTGAAAGGCTTCTGCAAATACATGGTGGTCTGCTTGAACACAATGATATATACTCTAGATGGCCTGTTATACTCTATAGCTGCAACTTCTGATGAAGTAATATATGTAGTATTGTTTTATGCTATTCTATTGTTTTTATACTATGCCAGTAATATTGTTGGTCATTCTGATTCTTTAGAACTTGTCATGAAGTTAAAGATGAAAATGACCCAAAGTCAAAGCTGATTTTGATTTTGTAGTGTTCGAGGTTAGTTCTCATCTAGGTTTTGCTTAACTTTGGATATAATGTTTTGATTCTTTGCTTTTAATTTCCTTTATTTAGTATGTCATTTTTGGTTTCTTCTTGTTTTGTATTAAGTAAATATATATTTGCTGTCTTTAGCTATTTGTCTGAATCAGTTTGATGTTAAAATTTCCATTCTTTGGATTAATTGTGTGTTTACCTTGTACTGTTAATCATGATAAATCAAAGAAGGGAGCATGTCAATATTTGAATAATTAGGTATAATGACAACTGACAAGTTTAATATGGAAATTAAAGAAAGTGCTGCTATGCTGGTATTTATTGTATCTTTACTTGTCTGTTTCACAATCTTAAGGTGAAATTTTAATTTTGAATATTAATACGTCGCTGCTTGCAAACAACAAAAGAAAGGTTTAGCTTATGTTCCTTATCGATATAGGTATCTATATTCTTTTTTTTATGGTAGTATAAAGTCTTAGTACGAATGAGTAATGAAGCTAATCTCCTGATCTTTTATAGCAAATTGATGTGTATTCTTAAAGATGGCCTGAGTGGTAATTCTCATACAATAATGATCGTCACCATATCTCCAGCAGATAGTATCACCATACTGTTAACACTTTGAAGTATGCTCACCGAACAAAGGAAATTAAGACACATCAAGTGAGGGTCCAATCGATGAGAGCTGCAATATTGTATTAAGTGTTCAATCATAAACTGTACAGATTACATGAGTATATATACTAAAGAAATCATAGGTCTATTGGGACAGAGACTCATAGGTCTACTGGGACAGAGACTCATACTATGACCCAACTACATAGAGTCCTAATACCCCCCCACAAGCAAAGGGTATAGCAATAACCTGCAGCTTGTATCTCAGAAAGGAGAACCTGGGACCGACTAGAGGTTTGGTGAAGATGTCAGCGAGCTGATCCTTGGTAGAGATAAAATTCACCTGAATGTCACCAGCTGATCCTTGGCGAAGATTATGCAACTGGCCGAGAAGGTGCAGTTGGCGAGAGTGGGATGACGACGCCAAGGATTGCTCGATGGCATCCCAAACCGCCTTCGACGTGTTGAGTCCGACGGTAATGGAGAGAACCTCCTCGGACAGCGACGACACAAGCATGGAGAGAAGGGCTTGATCACGACGCACCCACGGGGCATACGCGGGGTTCGGCAGCGGCGCAGTAGTGGCAGTCGCCGGCGGTAGGGTAGCCGGCGGGCAGGGGTACGAGCCGTCCACAAAGCCGATGAGATCGTGACCCCGTAAAAACGGAACCACTTGCGTACGCCAAAACAGAAAATTTCGGTTGTTGAGTTTGATGCTCACAACGTGATGAGCAGCAGGCAACGGTGAGAAAAGAGAAGAGACCTGGGATCCCGTCACTCCATCTGAAACGGTCCGTTCTGAAGAATTAACAGAACCGTCATTATCAGCCATGGAATTAACCTCTAGCGATTGATACCAGATGAGAGCTGCAATATTGTATTAAGTGTCCAATCATAAACTGTACAGATTACATGAGTATATATACTAAAGGACTCATAGGTCTACTGGGACAGAGACTCATAGGTCTACTGGGACAGAGACTCATACTATGACTCAACTACATAGAGTCCTAATACAATCTATAGATGTCAAAGAGCTTTTATAAGTAATATTTGATACATGAGCATATGAATATGCTGCAGTTTGTGATATAGTTGCTACATGTTGAAATAAATTTCTTTTTCAATTTTTATATTATGCAAGATAGAGGGTATTTATTTAATAATTATGTTATTGCCATGGTAGTTTGGTTTCATAATTATTTGCCAATAAGCAACTAGAAGTTTGTTGTGTTAGGATCAATCACACAAATTTTTCCAGATTATTAGTAGCATGCACAGAAAAATTTAATATCTGTTAGCACTCGTACTGCTCTTTGAACATTACAGGTTACCAAATAGAGCTAATGTCTTTTACCAACTACAAATTACTAAAGCTAAGGAGATGCCTCTTACCAGCTACAAATTGCTCCAGTTGGTTAAATACATTTGAAATTCGATTAAATTTAGTGCTATGTTATACATTGTGAAATTGTGCAAATAGTGAATTACTATGGCATTTCATAATATGCTTTTGTATATATATTTTTTAATTATATTCATTATTTTCCGGGTGGTCGGAAATGAAATTTTATTTTGGCAAAAACTTGTGTGAGGCCATCTCACCATGAGACGAGTCGAGTCGGGTCGGGTCAAGATGCAAATGTAACACTTATATGCACAAATGTCATACTTATATGCTCAAATGTAATACTAATCAAGAATAAAATTTTTGTTACTTATTAGGGTAAATGTAATACTTTTAAGGGAAAATACAATACTTTACCTTTCGATTTAAAAGTATTACATTTTTCCTTAAAAGTATTATATTTGCCCTTATAAGTGAGAGACACTTGTCAACATTACTTATTATGAAAAATGTATCATTTTTTCTCTTATTATAAGTAACAAAAATTGTATTTTTTATTAGTGTTATATTTGTGCATATAAGTATGAGTTTTGCACATATAAGTATGACATTTGCATGGTGCTTTGACCCGACCCGACCCGTCTCACGAATAAGGATCCGTGAGACGGTCTCACACAAGTGTGACCCTTTTATTTTTTGTTTTACTTCATTATTTTCCGACCACCGGTGGTCGGAAAACACCAAAATCAACTTTCTCACCCCTACCAAATTTCCCGATCACTTTACATTTGTGGACGCTATTTCCGACCACTTCTTGTGGTGGTCGGAAATACTTAAGAGCGTTTTTCCGAGCCCCAAAGTGGTCAGAAAAGTGGTCGGTCAAGGGTTTCCGACCGAATATTGGCTATTTCCGACCACGTTTTAGTGGTCGGAAAACTGATGATTTCTAGCTGTGATAATATAATAATATTTTTTAAATACTATAATATACATCACATAGTAATTTGATTGTTGAAATTTTATTTTCTTTTGACTATTATGATCATGAGAGATATTTAATTACGTACATTAACATAATATAGTAATATTTTTTTTTTTGGAATACTGTAATATAAATCATATAGTAATTTGATTGTTGGAATTTTTTTTGAATATCATCATGAGAGGAATTTAATTACGTACATTAACATAATATAGTAATATTTTTTGGAATACTATAATATACATCATATAGTAATTTGAATAAAATATTTTATTAATTTGACCGTTTATTTCAGCATCATTTTTTAATATAAATAAAATATAATTAAAGTAATTAAAATAGTAAATAGTAAAATAATAGCATTCAAATTATATTCAAAAACGACCTGCAGTGCACAGAATTAAGTACTTTAATTATAGTTACTGAGGCTCAAACCCACCACTTTCCGTATAAAGGAAAGGGTTTGATGCCACTGGACCACAAGGTCGTTGACAAGTACTTTAATTATAGTTCAATTTGAATGCTATCATTTTTTGAAATATTTTGTCAATTTTAGCCATAAATAAATAAGGACTGATAAGGAAAAGTAGAATTTCTGATAAGGAATTATTATATATTATTATGTTGACTAATTTCAAAAATTTTAGACTAAAATGAGCGGGAAAGCTATCACTTCTGTTTTAATATAGATATATATATATATATATATATATATATATATATATATATATATATATATATATATATATATATATATATCTACTATACTAATAAGAGTCAAAGAGAATTAGGCCTAAAATGGGTAGAAAAAATGGCGGTCAAATTATTTAATCAAATGGATGGTTCAGATGAATTATTTAATCAAATAGATGGTTAAGATAATTCAGATTAATATTATTAATAGAGATTACCTAATTTAACCTTACTTTTATGATTATCCGTTAAGTTTTCCGTTAAATATTCTCTTCTCCGTTAATATTCCGTTAACTTTTAACTTACTCATTAATTTATATAAGAAAGGTCTTAGGTTCGAACCTCAATCTCATTCAAATTTGAATTATGTGTCTACAATACCTTTATTTGAAAAAATTATTCATTATCAAAAAATTAAATGAGAGAAATAATTTCATTAGTTATATTGTCTTTATTTTCTCTCATGCAAAGATTCTTTACATGCAAATTTATCAATTGATATTCATTACATTGTCCATTATTTTATTTTTACAATATCTTGTAATTAAATATCAAAGTTATAGTACAAAAAAATGTTATATATTTATTTATCAAGTATTTTATTAATACTATGAAAAAAAATTTAAAATAATTTGAAGCTAATTATATTAACTACTTGGGGATTTTTTTTCGGGTGACGCGGAAAATTACTTGGGGATTGGTTGACAAAGAGAGTACTCAAATAATAACCCAACAAATTGAAGCGGAATCACTCTATTTTACTCTTATTGAATTAAATAAATTAGTAGTTACACCAAAAAATGATACATATGTATTTCTATAATACCATGAAAAAAATAAAAAAGAATAGTTTGAAACCAATCATATTAATTACTTGGGGGATCTGTTGACAATGAAAGTACTCAAATAACTTATTACCTAGTAGCCAAGGACCTTGTAGTCTAGTGGCATCAAATCTTTCCCTTTATATGGGAGGTGGTGGGTTCGAGCCTCATTGGAGAACAGATACTCTATTGTAATAGAGTTTTTAGTATTTAAAAAAAAACTCATTATCCTTCAAATTGAAACGAGAAACTACTTTTTAATATCTTTGGAATACATAATATTTTAAATTTTGAAATTTGTATTAAATTATTTAATCTTTTTTCTTAAATTAGGGATTTCTTTATCCACAATATCTCATTCAACAATAATGGTTAAACCAAATGAACCCCAAGCAGAATACCTAAAGGAAATTCCATAGCTCCTATATCATAATCTCATTACATGACGTTGTCATCTATGCTACCAACAATAACCGAATTGCAAATAACACACTATCAACAAAAAGGAAGAGAACAAATAGTAAAGATGATGACAATGACAATGTTACTCAAAAGAGAATTAAGAACACTTAGAAAAATTCAAATTAAAAGTAGTATTTATTTAGACTATCATTTTCATACCAAATATTTAGACTATCGATTTTACAAGGTTGCAAACATTTATTTTAGTAATAATTGTAATGAATTTTCTATATTATCTTGGATTCATATACTTTGAGTTAGATATTTAAATAAAAAAATTCGACATTCAATTACCCATGTATAAACTTCTCCTATATAATCTCGATACTATAAAATATTTATTTAAATATAAACATTGGGTATTAACATATTCGCGTAATGCGCTTATAAAACTAGTATATATATACCAGAGGAATCTCAGGAGACTTAGAATAGTTAATCCTATTCACATAAGAATCCTAATACTATATTTATGCATTTCGTTCACTGGTTATAATACAATGATAAACGGAAATTCTTGGAGGCCACGATTCCGTCCTCAGCTCTTTTGAGAGAAAACTTTCAAGTTTGAACCCAATTTCCCGCCGAGTTTCTTTGGGTGCTAGTATATATATAGATAATCGATCCCCCATTAACACCACACCGGTGAGCAGTAGAGACAATGGCAAATCCAGCCGATAGGGCGGCGCCGTGGGTGGATCTTCCGCGGGATTTAACGGCAAACATTCTGCAAAGGCTGAGGGTGGTGGATATTTTCAAGAGCGCACTGGTGTGTACTGCCTGGCGGAGGCTATGCCAAGACCCCTCCATGTGGCGCTATTTACACTTGCGGAATGTACTAGCTGATGAGCCGGGTAAAGCACGGGACTGGGATAAAATCTGCCGAGAAGTAGTGAACCGCAGTGAGGGCCAACTTATTTCCATCAAACTAGGCCACTTTGCTACTGATGATCTGCTCTTCTACATTGCTCAGAGGTATATATATATATATATATATATATATATATATATATATATATATATATATATATATATATATATATATATATATATGCGCTTTATATTTTCTGGTTTAATCATGTTATATAAATACAGATCATATGAGAACAATTTCTTAGTTGAGTAGTATGTGCCAATAAATATAATGTAGATTGTGTAGATCAGATTGTGTGCCATCATGTAGTAAAGTGTGTGTACCGTAGATTGTGGTTTAGTTTTATAAATATAAATATAGATCAATTACAAAGTTTCATTCATAACTTTAATAAGCATAAATTAAAGAAATTGAATAAAAAAAAGTTACTGTAAATGTTTTTTTAATTTTTTGGACTATGGGTTGGGTTGAATCAAGATTTGTATTATTTGATTTAGTTCCATGAAATTCATGTTTTAACTAGGTTAAGCCAGTCCAGCTGTCCAGTTCAAATAGTAACTAAACAGATAACGAATGAACTTTTCTAGTTGGCAACACTAAGACTCTCAAAGGGAACTGAAGGTGACGGCGTGACATAAAAATTAGAAAAATGTCTTTTATAAAAATAAATTATTTTTTCTTCGATATTTTCTTTTTATTTCATTTTCCATTAATTGTCAAATATGTACTTTTGTTGTTATACAGAGCAAAACAGCTGAGGCATCTTGGTATTTGGTACAACCGTGTTTCCGATGAAGGTTTTAGCAAAGCTGTTAAAGAGTTTCCAGTGTTGGAGGAGCTACAAGTTGAATACTGTGCCATTTCTAAACAAGGAATTGAAGCTGCTGGACGGTCTTGCCCTTTCCTCAACTCATTTTCCTTTATCAAGGCAAGTCAGTACAATGGATCATGTGATGAGGAGGCTGTTGCCATTGCAGAAAACATGCATGGGCTGAAACACCTTACACTTGTTGGAAATGATATGTCAGATAAAGGCGTGGAGGCCATCCTTGATGGTTGCCCTAGCCTTCAATCTCTCTACATAGCCGACTGTATTAGTGTTGGGCTTGAAGGGGAGTTGGGGAAGAGATGCTCTCAACAGATTAAGGACCTCAACCACATTCCACAGCCTCGTACGCGCTTCTTTTTTTAATGATCGTTTAATGAACTATATCCCACATAACTTTGATGAAATTGACGTCCGTGAAGACGTAGCTTGGATATTCGGATTATGATTCGGTTAGTTTAGCCTGTCTTACCAAATGGTAGGCTTTAGCTTAGCAGAGGTTTGCCTAGTGTGCGTATATTACTAATATTTGTGTGTATGTATAGTTATTTATTTATATTATATTAAAGAATTCATTAGTAATTAGAAGATTATATAAATAATTTTTTATTTATCAATTAAATTACAAATGTAATAATGAATGTTTAAATTATTTGAATATATAAATACTTATTACGGAGTAACTTTGTTATATTAATTTTTATTTAAATTATAATTTTAAAAAGTTGATGAGAATCCACCATGGGATAAATTATTCTGTGGACTTGAGTTCAAAATGTACAATTTACATATGAAATGTTTACAATTTATATACTAAATGTTCACAATTTACATACTGAAAGTTCATAATTTAAATTGTGATTGTTTAGCATGTAAATTATAATGGGTTCGTCTTGCTAGGTGGACCCGAATCCATGGTATAATTATTGACACTATGGCCGCCAGGCCTAAGGTAGGGCGGAGTGGCAGACTATGTTAGGAGCCAAGTTGTAGATTAATGTCAACGTTCATGGGAGATTTGATTAAAATCAATCAAGGGTATCTGCGTGAACACATGTGCTACAAACATTCGCTATTACACCACCTTATTATTTTTATTTCTCTTCCATACAAACACATATTTGTACTCAATAGGGTTATCATTCAATGATGTACGTTTTATCAAGAGAATTTGTTTTAGCGAGTCGAGTTGTGGCTTAATTGCTCCTTTTAAATATTAAATAATGAGGATGCTTCTGGCACCTCACCTGGATCCAGTTTATTTAAATGAGCAATTATATAGGCGTGTGTTGTCGACAACTATATAATTTTCTCTCAAATTCATGATAAGTTTTAAATTAATTAGATCGTTGACATTTCCCAAATATTAAGATCGGATCGTTCCGCATCCCTAGTATTATGTTTGTTTGGTGCACCTTACTAGGGTTTTTGTCGTCTGGACAAATGTCTTCATGACATAATTCTTTTTAAGACAATAGTGACAATGCTTCTTTACTAGATCTAGTACGTGTTATGTTATTTCTTAAACCGATAGATCTCCTACACTTCTTGTGTCAAGAAGTATCGATATATATATATATATATATATATATATATATATATATATATATATATATATATATATATATATATATATATATATATATATATATATATATATATATATTATTTGGTCCAATAATTTTGGGGATTAATATCTATTGGACCTTGTCACTCTTTTCTGATCAACATGATCAGTGTATATATACGTTATCGGTATATATATTTAGCAGGTTATTTGCTAATATTGCAAATAGATTATCTTCTGAACTTCTAGTTCAGTTTTACTAGTACGTGAATTATAATGAAGATCATTCCATTTCATGATTTTATCGGCATTTAAATTTGGGTATATCTCCCCCTAATGCTGAGAAACAAATCTTCAGTATGCAGTCAGCGTATCTTTATCGTGGACTTTTATGCAAATTGATGGAGTTTTATAACCTTTATATAACCCATAAAGATACGCAAATTGCAGTGATATAAAAATTGGACCGCATACTAATAATATGAACGCAGAAATGGGAAATAGTTTACACGTACTAGGTTTATGGGGGATTTGATATTGATATGCAGTTAGGTAGATTTGAATTAAAATATATCAAGTATGATGTCTCCCACCTCGTTCCTTGTCATGATCGCTTCCGCTCACTCGCTCCAGTCTGCTCCATCCAAGTCATCCATCCAGCCAGCCTCACATCCCATCAACGATAAAAATAGAGAATGAGACAATGCATCAATCAGGTGAGGGGATCTAGAGAGAGAGATTCTCATATATATATATATATATATATATATATATATATATATATATATATATATATATATATATATATATATTAGAATTTTATAATCGTGTAAAATATTTATTATTGTAATTTTTGTGTAAAAATAAAATAAAAGTCTTAATTAGGATCAAACGCTTACTATTAATCCTCGGTCTTAAGTTCTCTTGTTGGAAATCAAACTCAGTGACCTGACTTTGGTACAACTTGTTAGGACCAAAGGTTTACTACTACACCAAAAAGTTATAGCTCATAGCAAAAGATGTAAACTTATTTGTCCTATACTCTGCCAGTACATTTTCTTGAACTCAAGTGGCATTCAAAAAATTTAGAGCTCTGTCGAATTCAAACATTGATTTTTTGGATGAAGTTGAACTTGAAGGTTGGATTGTTAACTTGATTTGATTACACCCCCATTTCCTCATGTTTTAAGTACTTAATTGTTATTTTTCAAATACTTTATCCTTTTAATTTTTTTTTCTCCTTTACCTTGGGCCTCACCAAAATTTATTTTCTTTCTCTTCCCCTTCCCAAGAGAACGGTACGGAGAACTGTACCGGCGTTATTTATAGTTCATAGGTCATAACTCATAATACTACGATAAACGGGAATTATATTCTTGGAAGCCACGATTCCTCAGCTCTTTTGAGAGAGAACTTTGAAGCCAATTTCCCGTCGTTCGAGTTTGTTTCGGTGCTAGTATAAATATAATAATCGATCCTCCATTAACACCACACCATTGAGCAGTAGAGACTAGAGACAATGGCAAATCCAGCTGATAAGGCGGCGTCGTGGGTGGATCTTCCGCGGGAGTTAACTGCAAACATCCTGCAAAGGCTGAGTGTGATGGATATTTTCCAGAGCGCACAGGTGTGTAGTGCCTGGCGGAGGCTATGGCAAGATCCCTCCATGTGGCGCTATGTAGACTTGTGGGATCTAGTAGATAACGAACGGGACTGGGATGAAATTTGCTACTGATGATCTGCTCTTCTACATTGCTCAGAGGTATATATATATATATATATATATATATATATATATATATATATATAGGGTCATGTTCAAGTGTGGCCGTGCTCTTAGGTGTGAACAGTGCGGCCTCACCACTATGTATACAGATATACACCACTCAGTGTTAGAAAATGCACCACACAAATATGCATTGTTAGGGACGTATCACCCAAAAACACACCACTAGGTATGCAAATATACACCACACAGTATTAGCAAATGCACCATTAGGGACATGGGAGTTATGGTGCATTATTTTGGGTGTGTGGTGTGTTTTATGGTGTTTTTGTATATTTTCATTGTGGTGTGTTTCTTAACATTGAGTGGTGTATTTCGTAACATTGAGTGGTGTGTGACCGCACGGCCACACCTAAGAGCACGGCCACATTTGATTAATATTCTATATATATATATATATATGCCTTCGTTTTATATTTTCCGGTTTAATGCTGTTCATACGTGCTTCTTTTGGTTGTTTGATTAGGGTAATAAATTTATATATATACACAGTTCAAACATTGTTTGAACTATAAATGAATCTGCAATATTGTCATTGTTCCCATATTTTCGCTCATTGGCTTGAACAGTGCGTTGAACTACAATTATATGTTTCTTGTTTTCTTTCAATCCCTTGCTCTTTTTGTGTTCCTTAATCTTAGTACGTATGTACTTTTGCTGTATGTTATGCAGAGCAAAACAGCTGAGACATCTTGGTATTAGGTCCGGCTATGTTTTTGATGAAGGTTTTATTAAAGCTGTTAATGAGTTTCCTCTGTTGGAGGAGCTACAACTTGAATACTGTTCCATTTCTAAACAAGGCATTGAAGCTGCTGGAAAGTCTTGCCCTTTCCTCAACTCATTTTCCTTTGTTAAGGCAAGTCTATTCCTAGGCCAACCATCTGATGAGGAGGCTGTTGCCATTGCAGAAAACATGCATGGGTTGAATCACCTTACACTTGGTGAAAATGAAATGTCAGATGAAGGTTTGGAGGCCATCCTTGATGCTTGTCCTAGCCTTCAATCTCTCAACATAACCGACTGTAACTATGTTAGGCTTGAAGGGGAGTTGGAGAAGAGATGCTCTCAACAGATCAAGGACCTCAACCACATTCACAGTCTTGGTTTTTTTGACGAAGATCTTCTTTGGGAGTATGGGGATGGAATTTATTCCGTTGCTAAATGTAGCTATTTATTTGAAAATTGATAAATATTGGGATGGAATTAATTCCGTCGTAATATTTTTTTTTATTTTAACTATCGAAACGACATCGTTTTGTTCAGTTTTTTTTTTTTTTTTTAAATCAAAGCATATTTCATTAAAAAAAATTATAACATCTTTTATATATACTTGACCAAATATATAAAAGTCCAACTATATTGTTATATTGTATATTTTAACATCTTTTTATTTTTTTCTATTCTTTAAATTTAAATTCATAATAACGAAAAAAAAAAAAATTCATGCACAGCACGGGTAAAACACTGGTTAATATAAACCAATAATACCAACTCTAACTTAATTAGTCTAATAAATATATTGCATATATTATATACAAATATTATATTCTTTTCTACTTTCCTATTTGTAATACAATCCTAGATTAAAATTAACAAAATATGTTTTCATAAATATTTGGAAAATTTTTAAATACATACATACATACACTTATGCACTATATTAATCATACAAAATTTAAATGCTAATTTTTAATTTTTGAATGTAAATTTTTAATTATAAATCTATCAATATAAATTATAATTAATGAAATTATATTATAGAATTTTCCTCTATACAGATTAAAAAATATTATGTGTATATATAATGTCTTATACAAATATAAGGAAATGAATCCGATTTTAGTTTAAACTTATACAAAATTTAAAATTTACATTTATTTTTATTGATTTCTAAGTATAATTCTCTTAGTTATTATTTATATTTTTAGAATTATAATATATATAAATATACAATTAGGAATAAATCAACTTAATTATGTGAATTTTTTAAATAAATTTATCTAAATATGTACATGATTAGAGATTATATTAACCATACAAAATTTAAATTTAAATTTTGTATGTATGTTACGGAAATAGATACTTAACCAAATATATAAAACTCCAACTATATTATTATATTGTATATTTTGACATCTTTTTATTTTTTTTTCTATTCTTTAAATTTAAATTCATAATAACAAAAAAAATTCATGCAACACACGGTAAAACACTAGTTAATATAAAATAATACTAAATCTAACTTAATTAGTCTAATAAATATATTGCATATATTCTATACAAATATTATTTCACTTATATATATATATATATATATATATATATATATACTAGTTATCACATGCGCGTTGCGTGATTTAAACCAATGCCTAATGCGTATTTTTAAATTAGTGTTCCTTAATTGGTTAACGTAGTCATATAATAATGAGAGAGAAAAAATGTTTAAATTGATAAAAATCGAAGAAATAGTCTCGATGCTTATATATTTTAATAAAACATAATGAAATTTAAATACCTAAATTACAACTAAAGTAAGTAGAAACAAATAAACCACTTACATGGGAGCAAATGGCGTGTCATCATTGTCACTTGTTCGAACACCGGTCCGACCATTTAAAATCCATGTGTAATTGTATTTGTGATCAAGTACTTTATAGTTCGTCCGGACAGGTTTGACAATGACATTTGAGATGATGTACCATTTGTTGGTTTGTAAAGTGATATCATACATTCTAATGCAAACACTATTGATTGAACCCGAGTTCCTTGCATTTAGATATAATATTTACAATGATGTTGGTGATGAATGAGAGCATCTTCATAATAATAATAATAATACTACTAATAATGATAAAAATAAATAAATAATGATAATAATAATAATAATAATAATAATAATAATAATAAATAATAATAATAAAAACAACAATAATAACAATAATAATAATAATAAGGAGAAATTTTTACTATTTACTTACAGTTTCATCCTCAAGACGATGAGCATATACTTTTTCTCAAGCGTTCCAATAGCGTTTTTTGGTTCGTTTTTCTTAATGACATGAACTGTACAACTCCCGCCACAGTTTGTGTGTCAATATCAATTAACTTTAATTTACTACATTTGTCATGATTAATATCACCTTCTGACATGGAAAATATGTTCATAAAGGATGTTATGAAATAATATAATGTGAACCACAACATAAATTCAAAAACCATATATTAGCGTTAGGAGTAACTAAAATTTGTAGATCATAGAGGGAATATAATGAGAACCACAACATTACATACAAGGATACAAGTATAGATGAACATATTATACAATAGATATATTTACATAACGATATCGAAGTTATACTAACTAGTATTTGCCCCGTGCGATGCACGACATAAAATTTAAGTAATTTTATTATTGATAATGTTTTTAAAATAATAAAATCAAATATTACTCATGAAAACTCATTCTGAAATGTATTAACTCTTTAGAAATACTAAATTGGTTGTTATATTGAATATCATTTCATACTATTAGCATATACGGAATATTATAAAGCATTGTGTTATTAGATACCAAATGCATGATATAGTTATGAACAAATAATATATCGTAACAGAGTCGATAATATTAAAAAAAGAAAGATATAGCATGAGATTTGAAAATTTTACATTTAATAATTATGTTGATATGATATAAATAATTATTAGCATATATGTTTAATTAAAATAATAATTATAATTAAAAAATTAATTAAAAATATATATAATAATAAATTCATAAAAAAAATACAAACACAACACCATAACAACACTACAAATCTAAATCAAAATTATAAAGTTTAAATAACACATTTAATTTTCAAAAAAAATATCACATTTAATTATTTATGAATATATATTAAACACATATCTAACTATATATAAAATAATATCCTCCTCTAAACTGATAATGGGTGAATGAGAAATTGGTTCTCAAAGTTCACCCATTTGAGTTAGAAAAATATAGAGAAAA
>CP025644.1:5873529-5886210 GCA_003576665.1 Ipomoea trifida
GTTATACTCATTAATCTATACTATTAATAAAAACAATATCCTCAGTTTTAACTTCCCGCCCAAACAGACCTATAATATTATGGTTTGCGTAATATTGTAAAAATATGGTAATACAATTCCTATCCCTAATACAATTGTAAATTAAAATAGAATTCCTAATAAAATATATATTCTTCCCTACGTTCCTATTCGTAATACAATTCTAGACTAGAATTACTAATGGTAATAATTCAGTATATATATTTCTCTGCAATGCAATCTATACTATTAATAAAAACAATATCCTCAGTTTTAACTTCCCGCCCAAAACAGACCTATAATATTTGGTTGCGTAATATTGTAAAATATGGTAATACAATTCCTATCCCTAATACAATTGTAAATTAAATAGAATTCCTAATAAAATATATTCTTCCTACGTTCCTATTCGTAATACAATTCTAGACTAGAATTACTAATGGTAATAATTCAGTATATATATTTCTCTGCAATGCAATCTATACTATTAATAAAAACAATATCCTCAGTTTTAACTTCCCGCCCAAAACAGACCTATAATATTATGGTTTGCGTAATATTGTAAAATATGGTAATACAATTCCTATCCCTAATACAATTGTAAATTAAAATAGAATTCCTAATAAAATATATTCTTCCCTACGTTCCTATTCGTAATACAATTCTAGACTAGAATTACTAATGGTAATAATTCAGTATATATATTTCTCTGCAATGCAATCCTATCTATACTATTAATAAAAACAATATCCTCAGTTTTAACTTTCCGCCCAAAAACAGACCTATAATATTTGGTTTGCGTAATATTGTAAAATATGGTAATACAATTCCTATCCCTAATACAATTGTAAATTAAAATAGAATTCCTAATAAAATATATTCTTTCCTACGTTCCTATTCGTAATACAATTCTAGACTAGAATTACTAATGGTAATAATTCATATATATATTTCTCTGCAATGCAATCTATACTATTAATAAAAACATATCCTCTCGCCCCGGTTTAGCGCCCAAAACAGACCTATAATATTATGGTTTGCGTAATATTGTAAAATATGGTAATACAATTCCTATCCCTAATACAATTGTAAATTAAAATAGAATTCCTAATAAAATATATTCTTCCTACGTTCCTATTCGTAATACAATTCTAGACTAGAATTACTAATGGTAATAATTCAGTATATATATTTTTCTGCAATGCAATCCTATACTATTAATAAAAACAATATCCTCAGTTTTAACTTCACGCCCAAAACAGACCTATAATATTATGGTTTGCGTAATATTGCAAAATATGGTAATACAATTCCTATCCATAATACAATTGTAAGTTAAAATAGAATTCCTAATAAAATACATATTTTTCCTACGTTCCTATTCGTAATACAATTCTAGACTAGAATTACTAATGGTAATAATTCAGTATATATATTTCTCTGCAATGCAATCTATACTATTAATAAAAACAATATCCTCAGTTTTAACTTCCCGCCCAAAACAGACCTATAATATTATGGTTTGCGTAATATTGTAAAATATGGTAATACAATTCCTATCCCTAATACAATTGTAAATTAAAATAGAATTCCTAATAAAATATATTCTTTCCTACGTTCCTATTCGTAATACAATTCTAGACTAGAATTACTAATGGTAATAATTCAGTATATATATTTCTCTGCAATGCAATCTATACTTCTATACTATTAATAAAAACAATATCCTCAGTTTTAACTTCCGCCCAAAACAGACCTATAATATTGGTTTGCGTAATTTGTAAAATATGGTAATACAATTCCTATCCCTAATACAATTGTAAATTAAAATAGAATTCCTAATAAAATATATATCTTTCCTACGTTCCTATTCGTAATACAATTCTAGACTAGAATTACTAATGGTAATAATTTAGTATATATATTTCTCTGCAATGCAATTCATACTCAGTCTTTCCGCCCCGCGATCTACATAAAAACAAACTAGTTTACTGCCAACGACCTATAATTTATGGTTTGCGTAATATTATAAAATATGGTAATACAATTCCTATCCCTAATACAATTGTAAATTAAAATAGAATTCCTAATAAAATATATTCTTCCTACGTTCCTATTCGTAATACAATTCTAGACTAGAATTCTATGGTAATAATTCAGTATATATATTTTCTGCAATGCAATCTATACTATTAATAAAAACAATATCCTCAGTTTTAACTTCACGCCCAAAACAGACCTATAATATTATGGTTTGCGTAATATTGTAAAATATGGTAATACAATTCCTATCCCTAATACAATTGTAAATTAAAATAGAATTCCTAATAAAATATATTCTTCCCTACGTTCCTATTCGTAATACAATTCTAGACTAGAATTACTAATGGTAATAATTCAGTATATATATTTCTCTGCAATGCAATCTATACTATTAATAAAAACAATATCCTCAGTTTTAACTTCCGCCCAAAACAGACCTATAATATTTGGTGCGCGTAATATTGTAAAATATGTAATACAATTCATATCCTAATACAATTGTAAATTAAAATAGAATTCCTAATAAAATATACGTCCCTATTCGTAATACAATTCTAAACCTAATATTTTCGAACGACTTCAGCATGCATTGTCGGCGCACGAGTCAAGCCTTTTTAGTTCATTTTGGGATTTCATTTGCACCCCCCTGCGCGCGGAGAGAGAGCCTCTATGCTATACAATTCATATGCCTTAGAAAAACTCTTGTATAAGTAGTGGTGCAAACCACTTCTCAAACCAAGTGGGACAAAAGTTACTTGAAAGGTTTTTCTCTATATTTTTCTAACTCAAATGGGTGAACTTTGAGAACCAATTTCTCATTCACCCATTATCAGTTTAGAGGAGGATATTATTTTATATATAGTATAGATATGTGTTTAATATATATTCATAAATAATTAAATGTGATATTTTTTTTTGAAAATTAAATGTGTTATTTAAACTTTATAATTTTGATTTTAGATTTGTAGTGTTGTTATGGTGTTGTGTTTGTATTTTTTTTATGAATTTATTATTATATATATTTTTAATTAATTTTTTAATTATAATTATTATTTTAATTAAACATATATGCTAATAATTATTTATATCATATCAACATAATTATTAAATGTAAAATTTTCAAATCTCATGCTATATCTTTCTTTTTTTAATATTATCGACTCTGTTACGATATATTATTTGTTCATAACTATATCATGCATTTGGTATCTAATAACACAATGCTTTATAATATTCCGTATATGCTAATAGTATGAAATGATATTCAATATAACAACCAATTTAGTATTTCTAAAGAGTTAATACATTTCAGAATGAGTTTTCATGAGTAATATTTGATTTTATTATTTTAAAAACATTATCAATAATAAAATTACTTAAATTTTATGTCGTGCATCGCACGGGGCAAATACTAGTTAGTATAACTTCGATATCGTTATGTAAATATATCTATTGTATAATATGTTCATCTATACTTGTATCCTTGTATGTAATGTTGTGGTTCTCATTATATTCCTCTATGATCTACAAATTTTAGTTACTCCTAACGCCCTAATATATGGTTTTTGAATTTATGTTGTGGTTCACATTATATTATTTCATAACATCCTTTATGAACATATTTTCCATGTCAGAAGGGTGATATTAATCATGACAAATGTAGTAAATTAAAGTTAATTGATATTGACACACAAACTGTGGGCGGGAGTTGTACAGTTCATGTCATTAAGAAAAACGAACCAAAAAACGCTATTGGAACGCTTGAGAAAAAGTATATGCTCATCGTCTTGAGGATGAAACTGTAAGTAAATAGTAAAAAATTTCTCCTTATTATTATTATTATTGTTATTATTGTTGTTGTTGTTATTATTATTATTATTATTATTATTATTATTATTATTATTATTATTATTATCATTATTATTTTATTTTTATCATTATTAGTATTATTATTATTATTATTATGAAGATGCTCTCATTCATCACCAACATCATTGTAAATATTATATCTAAATGCAAGGAACTCGGGTTCAATCAATAGTGTTTGCATTAGAATGTATGATATCACTTTACAAACCAACAAATGGTACATCATCTCAAATGTCATTGTCAAACCTGTCCGGACGAACTATAAAGTACTTGATCACAAATACAATTACACATGGATTTTAAATGGTCGGACCGGTGTTCGAACAAGTGACAATGATGACACGCCATTTGCTCCCATGTAAGTGGTTTATTTGTTTCTACTTACTTTAGTTGTAATTTAGGTATTTAAATTTCATTATGTTTTATTAAAATATATAAGCATCGAGACTATTTCTTCGATTTTTATCAATTTAACATTTTTTCTCTCTCATTATTATATGACTACGTTAACCAATTAAGGAACACTAATTTAAAAATACGCATTAGGCATTGGTTTAATCACGCAACGCGCATGTGATAACTAGTATATATATATATATATATATATATATATATATAAGTGAAATAATATTTGTATAGAATATATGCAATATATTTATTAGACTAATTAAGTTAGATTTAGTATTATTGGTTTATATTAACTAGTGTTTTACCGGTGTGTTGCATGAATTTTTTTTGTTATTATGAATTTAAATTTAAAGAATAGAAAAAAAATAAAAAGATGTCAAAATATACAATATAATAATATAGTTGGAGTTTTATATATTTGGTTAAGTATCTATTTCCGTAACATACATACAAAATTTAAATTTAAATTTTGTATGGTTAATATAATCTCTAATCATGTACATATTTAGATAAATTTATTTAAAAAATTCACATAATTAAGTTGATTTATTCCTAATTGTATATTTATATATATTATAATTCTAAAAATATAAATAATAACTAAGAGAATTATACTTAGAAATCAATAAAAATAAATGTAAATTTTAAATTTTGTATAAGTTTAAACTAAAATCGGATTCATTTCCTTATATTTGTATAAGACATTATATATACACATAATATTTTTTAATCTGTATAGAGGAAAATTCTATAATATAATTTCATTAATTATAATTTATATTGATAGATTTATAATTAAAAATTTACATTCAAAAATTAAAAATTAGCATTTAAATTTTGTATGATTAATATAGTGCATAAGTGTATGTATGTATGTATTTAAAAAATTTTCCAAATATTTATGAAAACATATTTTGTTAATTTTAATCTAGGATTGTATTACAAATAGGAAAGTAGAAAAGAATATAATATTTGTATATAATATATGCAATATATTTATTAGACTAATTAAGTTAGAGTTGGTATTATTGGTTTATATTAACCAGTGTTTTACCCGTGCTGTGCATGAATTTTTTTTTTTTTCGTTATTATGAATTTAAATTTAAAGAATAGAAAAAAATAAAAAGATGTTAAAATATACAATATAACAATATAGTTGGACTTTTATATATTTGGTCAAGTATATATAAAAGATGTTATAATTTTTTTTAATGAAATATGCTTTGATTTAACATTTTATTTTTGAAGTCCAACCAGGACTCAGGTAGCTTCTCAATAAGAGCATCAGTTAAAAATATATCATTTACCTCTGCTCCTTCGGCATTCATATCAGCAACTAGATTCTCGAATTCGTGCACTTGTTCGACTATGGATTTTGTGTCTACCATTTTGAAATTCATCCATCGCCCTACAGCATATTTCCTCCTTCCGGCATCGTCAGTGCCATATTTTTGGCGCAATAGGTCCCAAATTATTTTGGCAGACTTATGGCCAGAAAACATGTCAAATAGTGAATTTGACATACGTTGCAAAATGATAGCTCGGGCTACCTTGTTATCTTTCTCAAATTTTGGACTGACCTGATGAGATATTGCAGCAACTTGTGGTGTAGGTGACTTCAGATCAGATGCTGTGAGTACGACGGTGACTTGAGTGTCTTTGTCGCTGGCTTCCTTGTCTTTTTCAGTGGGTTGCTTGTCTTTTTCTTGAAGTTGCACAGCAGGAGTGACAGTTGTTGGAGTGGTTGTTGACATCTTGTAAGCTTCAGGGTCAACATATATTACGTAATCAACATCTTGGGCTTCTAACTGCATGACGATTTTAGCAGACCATCTTCTGTAATTGAGTCCACCGGTAAGGGGTTCAACAGAGTTGATATCGTTGGTGGATTTGGCGTGATGAGACATTGTTGTTTCCGGATAAATGCTTTTAACTGTTGGGGTTTTATAGGAAGATGTACGTACCGAAGCCTGAGCTAAGGTCAGAACTTTAGCTACGAATATAATGTATGCTGGCGTAGAAATACGAGTATTAGGAAAAGAATGAAACTAGTTCTGTGGCGTGTTTAGGAACACTACCTTAAAAGCATTTAGACCAGGGATGTCGTATGCTTTCGACAGGTAAGCACAGAACAACAGGCCACAAACCTGTTTAATAAGAATACTACTCAGATGTTAATAGCTTTGAGAGAGGGAGAAGTAATTTTCAAGTGTGTTTTTGAACTCTGAAGGGAGCCATATATATACTGATAGCTATATTGGCTTCCTTCTTTACCAGCCACAAAGAGGAGAAAGTTATGGACAAGGTGGACACATGTCTTGCATGGAGTAAAGAGAGGTGGTAAGGTGATCCAAGAAAATAGGAATAACATGTGCAACACTGCATGGTATTGAAAGCTTTGAATGTTTCCAACAGCTTTAGCTTAGCAGAGGTTTGCCTAGTGTGCGTATATTACTAATATTTGTGTGTGTATGTATAGTTATTTATTTATATTATATTAAAGAATGCATTAGTAATTAGAAGATTATATAAATAATTTTTTATTTATCAATTAAATTACAAATGTAATAATGAATGTTTAAATTGTTTAAATTATTTGAATATATAAATACTTATTACGGAGTAACTTTGTTATATTAATTTTTATTTAAATTATAATTTTAAAAAGCTGATGAGAATCCACCATGGGATAAATTATTCTGTGGACTTGAGTTCAAAATGTACAATTTACATATGAAATGTTTACAATTTATATACTAAATGTTCACAATTTACATACTGAAAGTTCGTAATTTAAATTGTGATTGTTTAGCATGTAAATTATAATGGGTTCGTCTTGCTATGTAGACCCGAATCCATGGTATAATTATTGACACTATGGCCGCCAGGCCTAAGGTAGGGCGGAGTGGCAGACTATGTTAGGAGCCAAGTTGTAGATGTTCATGCATGGTGCTTCTTCAAACGCGGGTTACATTATGTAGATAATGATGCTTGAGTTTTGACTTTTGACCCAACAAAAATAAACATTATGTTGCAATACATGTTTGATTGCAGGCATATTAACTCCTAACCAGTGATCTTGCTTATAATATACTCCCTCAGTCCCGTATTATTTGTCTTGATTCCTTTTTGCACGAATTTTTATGCAGTAAAGTAAAAGTAGCTTGTCTTCCATTTTTGCCCCTCTTTGTTTTTCCTCACCAGGCAGCCACTCAATAACCCACTAGAACACACCATTGACCAATGACCATAGACTTCTTCTTCTTCTCTCTCATTCTTACTTCTCTGGTTTCAATTTTTCTCCATATAAGAATTCCAAAGTTCCTTCTTCTAGGAAGACATGAGATCAACACGGTCATACTCATATGAGAAGATATTAAAGCTCTGCATCGCCTAATTTCATAGAATTTTCAACACATAAATAGTGAAAATTGCAAATCTTTGTACGTGAATCCTTTCGTTTCTTTGAAGATTTGAAAATCTACATCGCCAAACTTCTACTTTCATTTCAGTATGAATCCTCTATATAATTTGAGACCTTGATGGATATAGTTTTGAAAATCATTATCTTTTTCCAAAAAAAAAAACATGAATATGGAGTTTTGATGAAATTGGAGCATGGTCAGCACAGTGTATATTTCTGCCACAATTGCGGTGTCTCCCACCAGATCTCAAGCCGGAAAATATACTCCTCAATGAACGTGTCGACTTGAAATTTATGGATTTTAGAGCGTTCGTCTAGCCGGAGCAGCTTCAAAACGATGGTTTGCTCCATAACCAGTGTGGGAAACCGACGTACGTGGCACCGGAGGTGTTGAGACGGGAAGGAAACGACGGTGCCGGAGGTGGTAAGACGGAAAGGGTACTATACGATGGCGCCTGAAAGTATTGGGTGAATTGGGAAACAAAATATGGAGTAATAAATTGGGGTATTGAAGAAATTCATAAGGGTAAATTGGGAAAAACATATTAATAATAATGTCCAAATTTAGAAAGTGGACAATATTTTGGGACAGACTAAAAAGGAAAGTAAGACAGTTAAAATGGGACGGAGGGAGTAGTTAAAGTAGAATAAGTAGGAAGATATAAGTACAAGAGAGTATAAACAAGTGATAACTTTTCATTCATCCAATCACATTACCACAAAGGGGAATACATTTTATATATAATATACATATAATAATGATAGACGGTTACATATTGAATAGCCATAATCTCCATAATAATAATATATTTATAGCATTCCCCTTTGGACATTATTTGATCACGATCTCATTAGGAAAACCGCATGGAAAAAACCTAGTTGAAGAAAAGAGTACATGATATTTATAAACTCATATATAGTATTGGTTGCCTCATTAAAAACCTTACACTAAGAAAACCCAGTGAGAAAAAAACTTAGTTAAGGAAAAGAGTACAACTATAACTTTCTACGTTTAATCTTCAGGATTTGAAAGAGTTGGTGGTCTTCTAGACCAATAATTTATATGTATGTTGTTGCTACCCCTGAAGACAACAACCTTCCTGATTGTCTTGTTAAAAATCTTAACTTAAGAAAACCCGATGGGAAAAACTTAGTTAAGGGAAAAAGAGTACAATCATAAGCCTTCAAGGCATAATCTTCCGGATTTCGGGGTTCGTCTATTTAAGTATTTATTTGCAACTTTCTCCCCGTTTATTATATCATACTCATGCCTCGTTAAAAACCACACTAGAAAAACCCAATAGAAAAAATCTAGTGAGGAAAAGAGTACATGATATATATGTATTCATATGTTGCTAAAGTACAACTTTGTTAGTTGCTTAAAACTCAATCTTCAGGATTGATTTAAGTAAATGTAGTTCTCATCTCCCCCCTGAAGATGACAATCTTCAAGTTCTACATTTATGAAAGTAGAATAATTGTTTCAAAAGGAGTATAGAAGAGATGATATGACAATCTTCAGGATTGTCACTATAAGTTGACATTTTATACAATGATTCTTGTGACTCTTCTGGAGCTTATGTGGGTTGAATATAGTCAATATTCTTTAACCATACCCACTCAAAACACACATTTATTATCCTCTCGTAAGGCAGTGGAGGTAAGATAAACATAACTAATTTGGAATTTAGTATCGTGGAGATAGGAGTCAATACAAGTGATCTATAAGAAACACTCATTGGTTTATCGCATAAATTTACTAGAGGATATTTGGAGTTATAAGTGATTTTACTGTAAGGACAATGTCACTCAAAATACGATCATAGAACTTCTGTTCTACAGCAGTGTTCCAATAATAATGAAGTAATGGACTTCAAGTCCCAGAATGTCCTCAGTATTATTTTTG
Organism: Ipomoea trifida; assembly: GCA_003576665.1. NCBI lineage: Eukaryota > Viridiplantae > Streptophyta > Magnoliopsida > Solanales > Convolvulaceae > Ipomoea > Ipomoea trifida. The sequence continues at coordinate 5,883,198 of CP025644.1, forward strand.
AGTCTAAACGGTTCCTTATCTTCTTCAAGAGATATAACCATTAGGGTGATAAGTTAGTCATACTTATCCATATGAAATGTGCTAAAGACATTTTAGAATAAGCTAACTGGTGTTTAAATTCCTTTCAAGGAAATACTCGATCTGCAGGTCGAGGTGATACTTGGTTTTCCAAGTCCTTTTATTTCTAAAATTCATTTTTGAAGCTAATACCATTAATTAAGCTCTTTACGATGTTTATAACATAGGTTGTGGTAACGATTAGTAGCCCCTTAGTAAGTACTAATGGTATATATTGATTTTTACATTTTCCTGCTTCAAGAGGAAATTACAGAGTTAATTGCTTTACTATTTAAGTAAAGCATTTGTACTTTAACAACAAACTTGTTGTAATATTTATTTTGAGAATTATAGATCCATCAAGGATTTTTCAAATAAACATATCGTATTTGGTAATTTTATGCTCATTTACAACTCAATAAAAAACACCTATGATACATATTATCCCTTCGCAATGAGGGCAATAACTCCATTCGTATTCATTTAAAGAAATTATAATGACACATAATTCCTTCTTCAAAAGGAGAATTACTCAGTCAATTATGATGTGTTAAGGTCATATAAAGACAATACCATCCAATGACCTTATTGTCATATGGTCACGATGTTTATTAGCTGCATATCTAAGTTTATTCTGCCAATTATCTTGTATAGCGGAACTTTAATGTCAACGTTCATGGGAGATTTGATTAAAATCAATCAAGGGTATCTGCGTGAACACATGTGCTACAAACACTCGCTATTACACCACCTTATTATTTTTATTTCTCTTTCATACAAACACATATTTGTACTCAATAGGGTTATCATTCAATGATGTACGTTTTATCAAGAGAATTTGTTTTAGCGAGTCGAGTTATGCCTTAATTGCTCCTTTTAAATATTAAATAATGAGGATGCTTCTGGCACCTCACCTGGATCCAGTTTATTTAAATGAGCAATTATATAGGCGTGTGTTGTCGACAACTATATAATTTTCTCTCAAATTCATGATAATTTTTAAATTAATTAGATCGTTGACATTTCCCAAATATTAAGATATGATCGTTCCGCATCCCTAGTATTATGTTTGTTTGGTGCACCTTACTAGTGTTTTTGTCGTCTGGACAAATGTCTTCATGACATAATTCTTTTTAAGACAAGAGTGACAATGCTTCTTTACTAGATCTAGTACGTGTTATGTTATTTCTTAAACCGATAGATCTCCTACACTTCTTGTGTCAAGAAGTATCGATATATATATATATATTATTTGGTCCAATAATTTTGGGGATTAATATCTATTGGACCTTGTCACTCTTTTCTGATCAACATGATCAGTGTATATATATGTTATCGGTATATATATTTAGCAGATTATTTGTTAATATTGCAAATAGATTATCTTCTGAACTTCTAGTTCAGTTTTACTAGTATGTGGATTATAATGAAGATCATTCCATTTCATGGTTTTCTCGGCATTTAAATTTGGGTATATATCTCCCCCTAATGCTGAGAAACAAATCTTCAGTATGCAGTTAGCGTAGCTTTATCGTGGGCTTTTATGTAAATAGATGGAGTTTTATAACCTTTATATAGCCCAAAAAGATACGCAAATTGCAGTGATATAAAAATTGGACCGCATACTAATAATATGAACGCAGAAATGGGAAATAGTTTACACGTACTAGGTTTATGGGGGATTTGATATTGATATGCAGTTAGATAGATTTGAATTAAAATATATCAAGTATGATGCCTCCCACCTCGATCCTTGTCATGATCGCTTCTGCTCACTCACTCCAGTCTGCTCTATCCGAGTCATCCATCCAGCCAGTCTCACATCCCATCAACGATAAAAATGGAGAATGAGACAATGCATCAATCAGGTGAGGGGATCTAGAGAGATATTATATATATATATATATATATATATATATATATATATATATATATATATATATATATATATTAGAATTTTATAATGGTGTAAAATATTTATTATTGTAATTTTTGTGTAAAAATAAAATAAAAGTCTTAATTAGGATCAAACGCTTACTATTAATCGTCGGTCTTTAAGTTCTCTTGTTGGAAATCAAACTCAGTGACCTGACTTTGGTACAACTTGTTAGGACCAAAGGTTTACTACTACACCAAAAAGTTATAGTTCATAGCAAAAGATGTAAACTTTTTTGTCCTATACTGCCACTACATTTTCTTGAACTCAAGTGGCATTCAAAAAATTTAGAGCTCTGTCGAATTCAAACATTGATTTTTTGGATGAAGTTGAACTTGAAGGTTGGATTGTTAACTTGATTTGATTACACCCCCATTTCCTCATGTTTTAAGAACTTAATTGTTATTTTTCAAATACTTTATCCTTTAATTTTTTTTTCTCCTTTACCTTGGGCCTCACCAAAATTTATTTTCTTTCTCTTCCCCTTCCCAAGAGAACTGTACGGAGAACTGTACCGGCGTTTATAGTTCATAGGTCATAACTCATAATACTACGATAAACGGGAATTCTTGGAGGCCACGATTTCCCGTCGATCGAGTTTGTTTGGGTGCTAGTATAAATAATCGATCCTCCATTAACACCACACCATTGAGCAGTAGAGACAATGGCAAATCCAGCTGATAAGGCGGCGTCGTGGGTGGATCTTCCGCGGGAGTTAACTGCAAACATCCTGCAAAGGCTGAGTGTGATGGATATTTTCCAGAGCGCACAGGTGTGTAGTGCCTGGCGGAGGCTATGGCAAGACCCCTCCATGTGGCGCTATGTAGACTTGTGGGATCTAGTAGGTAACGAACGGGACTGGGATGAAATTTGCAGAGAAGTAGTGAATCGCAGTGAGGGGCAACTTATTTCCATCAAACTAGGCGACTTTGCTACTGATGATCTGCTCTTCTACATTGCTCAGAGGTATATATATATATATATATATATATATATATATATATATATATATATATATAT
>CP025644.1:5892442-5906150 GCA_003576665.1 Ipomoea trifida
CTATACAAAATTGTATTATAGAATATTACCAATTTGTTTGAAAAATGCAATAAATAAAAAAAAAATTGCCTAAAAAATTTAATGTTAAACTTTCGTTATATTTAATGGAAAGAATTTGGTAAAATTATAAATGATTAGGATATATTAAGAATTTTATTGGAGGTTGCACAATAAGAACAACACAAAGTACAATATGTTATAGCAGACTATTACACCAACACTTTTTTAGTTCCTGTTAAGGGTATAACATTATTAACTCTTATTATAAGTGTAGACAAAAGGAATCTCAAGGAGACTACAATCCTAACATGATCCAGATAAGAGTCCTAATACTATGTTTATACATTTTGTTCAGTGGTTATAATACTATGATAAACGGAAATTCTTGGAGGCCACGATTCTCAGCTCTTTTGAGAGAAAACTTTCAAGTTTCAACCCAATTTCCCGTCGAGTTTCTTTCGGTGTTACCGTGCTAGTATATATATATAGATAATCGATCCCCCATTAACACCACACCAGTGAGCAGTAGAGACAATGGCAAATCCAGCCGATAGGGCGGCGCCGTGGGTGGATCTTCCGCCGGAGTTAACGGCAAACATTCTTCAAAGGCTGAGTGCGGTGGATATTTTCCATAGCGCACAGGTGTGTAGTGCCTGGCGGAGGCTATGTGAAGACCCCTCCATGTGGCGCTATGTGGAGTTGTGGAATCCAGCAGGTAAAGAACGGGAGTGGGATAAAATTTGCAGAGCAGTAGTGAATCGCAGTGAGGGCCAACTTATTTCCATCAAACTAGGGAGCTTTGCTACTGATGATCTGCTCTTCTACATTGCTCAGAGGTATATACATATATATATATATATTCGTTTTATATTTTCCGGTTTAATGCTCTACGTGCTTCTTTTGGTTATTTCATTAGCGTATATAAATACAGATCATATGAGAACAGTTTCTTAGTTGAGTATATACAAATTAAATAAACACTACATGAGCCCACACAATCTACTCCATACATGTCTGTATAGATTGTGTGTCATGATGTAGTAAATTGTGTGCACTTATATGCATGTAGATTGTGGTTAATTTTTTAAAATATGAATATAAATCAATTACAAAGTTTCATTCATAAATGTAATAAGTATAAACTAAAGAAATTGAAGAAAAAATGTTCCTGTAAATGTTTTTTTTTTTAAATTTTTAGACTATGAGTTGGGTTGAATCAAGATTTTTATTATTTGATTTAATTCTATCAAATTCATGTTTTAACTAGGTTGAGCATGAATGAACTAAACAGATATGAATGAACTTTTCTAGTTGATAGCACTGAGACTCGGGAATTGAGGGTGACGGCCAGACATAAGAATTCGAAAAATGTCTTTTATAAAAATAAATCATTGTTTCTTTGATAAAAACTAGTATTTTCTTTTTATTTCATTTCCCATTAATTGTCAAACACGTATGTACTTTTGTTGTTATACAGAGCAAAACAGCTGAGGCATCTTGGTATTTGGTGCAACTATGTTTCCGATGAAGGTTTTATCAAAGCTGTTAATGAGTTGCCACTGTTGGAGGGGCTACAAATTAAACACTGTTGTGCCATTTCTAAAAGAGGCATTGAAGCTGCTGGACAGTCTTGCCCTTTCCTCAACTCATTTAACTTTTTCATGGTAAGTGAAAACGTAAACAGACCATATGATGGGGAGGCTATTGCCATCGCAGAAAACATGCGTGGGTTGAAACACCTTAGACTTTATGGAAATAAAATGACAGATAAAGGCGTGGAGGCCATCCTTGATGCTTGTCCCAGACTTCAATCTCTCAGCATAGTCCACTGTAATCATGTTAGGCTTGAAGGGGAGTTGGGGAAGAGATGCTCTCAACAGATTAAGGACCTCAACTACATTCAAAAGCCTCGTACGGGCTTTTTATAACGATCGTTTTATGAACTATATCACACATAACTTTGATGAAATTGACGTCCGTGAAGACGTAGCTTGGGAATTCGGTTTATGAGCACTATAAATACTTCCATTTCCTGCTCTTCACTCAGTTGTCTTCTTTTTGTGAACTCACCAGAATTGTTCTTAATTTTACGTCTTAAATTGTACGTTTTGATTCATTATTTATTAGGATATATAGTGTTATTTGTATCCTGCCCACATTTCACATTATATTCTTCTCTTTGTGTTAACTGATGACAATATCAATATCAATATGCATGACTGAGCCTGAAGAATATCAATATGCATGACTGAGCCTGAAGTGGTATGTCAAAAATATATTTGCTTTGGGCAACATATACTTGTACATAAAGCCCTCAAAACAAGCTGAGCATGACATCTCACCCTGCAAATAAAGACGTTTGTTGAGCTTTGAATATTAGGGCATGTCAAATTGGTGGGCTTTTTAGTCCATCTTATCAAATGGCGGGCTTTAGCTTGGCGGAGGATTGTCTAGTGTGTATATTACTAATACTAAGTATTTTCATCCCGCCTTACACGAAATGGCAAATTATGCCGTGGACCTGGGTCCTACGATGCCGTTTCACTATTTTTTTTTTTAACAAAATTACTAAACATATAGTCCTGAAATGTGTGAATGTTGAGGTTTGAATATGGAGTATAGAATTTGTTAATGCATGTAGAGTTATGAATGTGTGAATCTGTAGTAGAGTTAACAGAGTTCTAGCAGCCCTGAAATGTGTGTTGTGGAGGTTTCAAATTGTGAATATGGAGTATAGAATTTGTGATTGTAGAGTTATGAATGTGTGAATCTGTAGTAGAGTTAACAGAGTTCTAGCAACCCTGAAATGTGTGAATGTGGAGGTTTCAAATTGTGAATATTGAGTATAGAATTTGTGATTGTAGAGTTATAAATGTGTGAATCTGTAGTAGAGTACAGTTAACAGAGTTCTAACAACTTGTAGCCCTATAATGTGTGAATGTGGAGTTCCCAAGTTGTGAACATGGAGTATAAGACCTGTGAATATAGAGTTTTGAATGTGTGAATGCATAATAGTGGTAATATAGTTACTAAACAGATAGCCCTGTAATGTGTGAACGTAGAATTTTCAAATTGTGTTTCAAATTGTGAATATGGAGTATAGGGTTTGTGAATGTAGAGTCTGTGTTATGTTGCGATGAGGAGCTGTTAACGCCGTTAATTTTTTTTTAATTGAAACGGCGTCGTATTGGACCCAGGTCCACCTTGTGTAAGGTGGACCTTGGTCCACGACATAACAACTTGCACGGAATTGATTTGTTATAATAATTTAAGAATATTTTGATCGACAAACAATTATATAAATTATAACATAGAATATTATATAATGCAATTGATAAACTAATATTCCATTTGTCCCATTTTACATGTCATATATATATTTTTTAGTTTGTACCAAAATGTTGTCATCTTTCCAAAATTGAACATCACTATATTACAGTAGTCGTTATACCGTGGACCATGGTCATGACTGATACTTGTGTTGAATTGATACTGCAGTTGTATTGAAAGGGAATTGCAGTTGCACGGAACAGATGTCGTTTCATCCATCTAGAACTGCAGTTGTTTTGAACTGATACTGCAGTTGTGTTGAACCGATAATGCAGTTATGTTGAACGAATGAAACGGCATGTTCCGCGCAACTGCAATTCCCTTTCAACACAACTGCAGTATCAGTTCAACACAACTGCAATATCAACCATGACCATGGTCCACCATGGTCCATTGTATAATTTGCAATACTACAGCCTAATTATCCGTACAATACACTGATAAATTTTTTTATTATATATTTAGATAATAAAATTAAGGGAAAATGTCACTTTTTCCCCCTATGTTATGTGCATATAGCACTTTTCCCCCATGTATTATTAAATAAAGTGGTAATTTTTCTCCCTGAAATGTTAATTGACATTGTTACCCTTAAAAATAATTATTTCATTTATTTTTCTTCTCCAACAAATTATTACTTATATGTATGGATGATCACGATTCGGTTCTAACATAACCAAACACTGTAGCAATCATACCGAAATAGTATGGACGGTTCTGGTTACAATTCAGAACCAAAAAAATAAAATTAAATAATTGTTGAACCGTGAACCGGAACTTAACCATAGTCATATATAGTGAAAATGATCAAACACTTATTTTGATAAATCGGTACGGTTCAATTCCAATTTCGATTTTGAACTGTCAATCAAAACTTATTTATTTATTTTTATAATTTTATTTCTTATTTAAAAATAGTCTAAATTCATCAATTATTTTATTTTATTTTTTTTGGTTCTGAATCATAACCGTAACCGTCTATACTATTTAAGTTCAATTGCTACAGTGTTCAATTAGGTTCGTATCGAACCGTGATCTTCTGTACTTATTAGTAATATAATTGGTTGGAGAATAAAAATAAATGAAATAGTTATTTTTAAGGGCAAAAATATCAATTTAATATTACAGGGGAGAAAACTACCACTTTTAAAATAACTGAGGGGGAAAAATTGTCACTTTAATAACACAGGGGGAAAAAGTGCTATAAGCACATAACATAGGGGGGAAAAGTCTCATTTTCCCTAAAATTAAAGATAAAATAATAAACAATTCTAATATTTGAAAGTGTACATTTCTACTATCTATCTACTATACTAATAAGAGGCAAAGAGAGTTAGGCCTAAAATGGGTAAAAAAAATGACGGTCAAACTATTTAATCAAATGGATGGTTCAGATGAACTATTTAATCAAATAGATGATTAAGATAATTCAGATTAATATTATTAATAGAGATTACCTAATTTAACCTTACTTTTATGATTATCTGTTAAGTTTTCCGTTAAATATTCTCTTCTCCGTTAATATTCCGTTAACTTTTAACTGACCCATTAATTTCTATAAGAAAGGTCTTAGGTTCGAACCTCATCTCAATCAAATTTGACATAATTAAAGTTTCTCACTCTATTTTACTCTTATTAAAATAAATAAATAAATTAGTAGCTACAACAAAAAATGATACATATGTATTTCTTTAATTTAGAATTGAATTATGTGTCTATAATACCTTTATTTGAAAAAATTATTCATTATCAAAAAATTAAATTAAATAAGAGAAATAATTTCATTAGTTATATTGTCTTTATTTTCTCTCATGCAAAAATTCTTTACATTCACATTTATCAATGGATATTCATTACATTGTCCATTATCTTATTTTTACTATATTTATTTACCAAGTATTTTATTAATACTATGAAAACAAAAATTTAAAATAATTTGAAGCTATTTATATTAACTACTTGAGGATTGGTTGACAAAGAGAGTAGAATCACTCTATTTTACTATTATTAAATTAAATAAATTAGTAGTTACACCAAAAAATGATACATATGTATTTCTTTAATACTATAAAAAAAATTAAAAAAAAAAAAAGAATAGTTTGAAACCAAACATATTAACTACTTGGGGATTTGTTGACAATGAAAGTACTCAAATAACCCATTACCCAGCAAATTGAAGCAAGAAACTACCTTTTAATATCTTTGGAATACATACTATTTTAAATTTTCAAATTTTTATTAATTTATTTAATCTTTTTTCTTAAACTAGAGATTTCTTTATCGACAATAACTCATTCAACAATAATAGTTAAACCAAATGAACCCCTAAAGGAAAGTTCATAACTCCTATATCATAATGTCATTGCATGACGTTGTCATCTATGCTACCAACAAACCAACAATAACCGAATTGCAAATAACACACTACCAACAAAAAGGAAGAGAACAAATAGTAAAGATGAAGATAATGACAATGCTACTCAAAAGAGAATTAAGAACACTTAGAAAAATTCAATCTAAAAGTAGTATTTATTTAGACTATCATTTTAGACCAAATATTTAGACTATCGATTTTACAAGGTTGCAAACATTTATTTTAGTAATAATTATAATGAATTTTCTATATTATCTTGGATTCATATACTTTGAGTTAGATATTTAAATAAAAAAATTCGACATTCAATTACTCATGTATAAACTTCTCTTATATAATCTTGCATCGATATACTTTCAAATATTTATTTAAATATAAACATTGGGCATTAACCCATTCGCGCAATGCGCGTATAAAACTAGTATTTTATTATAAGATTAATGCAAAAATATCACTCAATTAATTGAAGAATATATATATATATATATATATATATATATATGACTCGTTTGTCTGTAATTATCTTAATGAGAAATAATTTAATTGTAAGGAGACGTTTGGTTCATGGAATCTTGGATTATCCCATGTAATAAGATTACCTCCAGGAAGGTAATGTGAAATTTTGAAAATGTAGGATTACCTTATGTGTTTGGTTTGGATTGTGGAATATAATATTACCTTGTTAGTTTAGTTAAGATTATATGGATCAATTTACTATAATGTCCTTAATATATATATATATAGTCATCATCATGTGCGACCTAGTCATTAGGTGTGACCGTGCGGCCTATTTTAAGCTATTAGATCAGATCAAGTAATCAAATCAACGCGCAATATATATATATATATATATATATATATATATATATATATATATATATATATATATATATATATATATATATCTGTGTGTGTGTGTGTTACAAAACACACCATTCTACGTACTAAAACGCACGAGAGGACTAATAAAACACATCATTCCACGCTATAGCCAAATGCACATATTCACTTAAAATTCATCAATATACGTGATAAAACACATCATTCTACGCATTAAAATGTACCACAACGTGTCTCATGTCAAATTATAATCATACACTATTTACACATATTAGAAAACATATGCTAAAATATGCACCATTCTACGTATGAAAATGCATCACAACATGTGTTAAAATGCACAATTTCACTCGTTGAAAATCCTCATCCCAGATTATAAACATGCACTATAAACATGTGTTAAAATACACACCATTCAACGTATTAAAATGTACCAGAGGATAGATTAAAATACACCATTCCACAACACACTTATTAGAAACACATGTGTTAAAATACACATCATTCTATGTATTAAAATGCACCAGAGAATGTACTAAAACCCACCATTCCATAACACAGTTACACACCATTCTATGTATGAAAATGCACCAGCGGATAGATTAAAACACATCATTCCACAACACAGTTAATGCATCAACATACATAATGAAACGCTGCACCACAACATGTATTCAAATGTACCATACTATGTACTAAAATGCACCATTTCAATTCACGTAATACATATACTAAAATTATCATAATATCCCCACTTAAACATACGCGAATTCCAGTTGGATTAATGAAATCGGACGATGCAGATTAGGCCGCATGAGAGCTCCCTCCCGCATTTGAATAAATAAATAAATATATATAAATATATAAATATATATATATATATATATATATATATATATATATATATATATATATATATATATATATATATTTATTTATTTATTTATTTATATGTATTAATGTATATCAATGTTTAAATACTAAAATAATAATTATATAAATATAAACACATGCATATTTGATTATATAAACTATATTTATTCCATTATTATTATTATTATTATTATTATATTATTATTATTATTATTATTATTATTATTATTATTATTATTATTATTATTATTATTATTATTATTAGTTAACAAGGACAATGTTGGAATAAATCAAGGTAATCTAAGATTGCCTAAGAAAATGGAGGTAATCACATTACCTTGAAACATTACCGCCACATCAGCTTTGAGATAATATAACATTATCGAGTAATCTCATAACTTGAACCAAACAAAGTAATATAACATTACCAAACTCAGGTTACGTAGGTAATCTTAGATTACCTGAACCAAACGGTCCCTAACTATTATAAAAATAAAAATATAACTATTTAGCTTAATTAATTACCATAATAATTATTAGGTAATTATACTATTAGTAGGTGAAAACCTAGCTAACTGGTTCCTACTTTATTGTTTAAAACAAATTAGTTATCTGTATATAACATTTCTTTAAGTAAAAAAACGACAATCATTATATGTAACAAATCTCATATTAATGATGTGCTCATCAAAATAAAATGAAACTACAGTATATTTAAAATGAAACTAAATAACTTGTCTCACATATTGAGTGTGTAATTGAATTAAAATGATACTTTAGTTGTGTTGTAATGAAACTATAGTGTATCTAAAATGAAATTGAATAATAAGTCTCATATATTGAATGTATATTGTCAAGATCAATTGAAATTGTAATAATTGAATTAAAATGATATTTTAATTGTGTTGTAATGAAACTACAATGCTAAACCCTAATGTTGCCTCCCTTTTCTCTCTAAAACAAAAAGCTTTTCTCTACTGCTCAACTTCGGCTTCCACCGCCGGCCTCCGGCCGGAGCTCTAATGGAGCTTTGAGCCGGCGGTTTTGGTCACCTTCTACATTTACTCTCGCTCTTCTTCCGCCCCGACCACCGTTGCAGCTCCGTCCGCCTCCGACCACCGCCACAGATCTTCTTCTTTCGTTTTCTTTCCCTTTGAATAAAATAATAGTAGGTAGGTATTGTGGTTTGTGTTGGTAGTCTTGAACTCCCAACCCTACTTTGGCTTTACCACTTTTTTATTTTCTCTATTATTGTGTTTTCCTCTCGTTACTTTCACAGGCTTTTTCCTCTCGTTACTTTCACGAGCTTTTTCCTCTCGTTACTTTCACGAGCTTTTCATCATCATTAGCATAAATCGTTTAGTTTGGTTTCAGCAAGTGTTGATCTTATCATGGGCGAGCAAAAAAGAATGATGATAAAGACCCAGATCTTTGATGAAGCTTTAAGCTCCTTGAAGGAACATAGCTTCCTAGTTATAAAACAGTCTGCGATTCAAGTTTTCTATAGCATAGTTAGAAAAGTTGTTTCTATGTCTGACTGTAAGGAATGGTTTACCATTTCATTGATCATTGATGTAAACGTTTTATGTTATGAATTAATGGAATAGCTACATTTACCTTCAAAAAAAAAAAAAAACTACAATGCACACAAAATAAAATTGAATATAATAATAGTTTTACATATTTGAGTGTCCAATGAAATCGTTGTTGAACTAGAATTATTCTTTAGTAATGTTGTAATAACACTAGCAGTATGTATAAAATGAAATTCAATAACATGTCTCATATATTTAGTGTATAATGTCAAATGAAATTGTAGTTAAAACAAAATGATATTCTAATTGTGCTGAAATTAAATTACAATTTACATAAAATGAAACTGAATACGCCATATAAATAGAATTAATTGTAGATAAAAAGTATACAAATATACGTGTAATTATTAAATTAATTAACATAATAAGTATTAATTAATTATACTAATATATGTGCAATTAATTTCTTAATTACCATCATAATAATTATCAAAGGCATAGTGAATCGCAGTTAAGGGCAACTTATTTCTATCAGACTAGGGCACTTTGCAACTGATGCTCTGATATTTTCCGTACATTGCTCAGAGGTATATATGCGTTTTATACTTTCCAGTTTAAGCTATACGTGCTTCTTTTGGCTGTTTGATTAGGATCTAGGATAATAAATTTATATTTGGCAAAATGGTCAAATAGATCCATGTACTAACACTGATTGTTCATCCAGCACCATGAACTAAAATATGGTTCATCTAAGTCATTATATTCCTAATTATTTTTCATCTAGCATTTTTAGCTCATTTCTAACCAGTAACCCATCTAATTTGTTGACATGGAAAAATAAAATAATAATAAATGATGACATGCTATTTTAGTTCATGGTGCTAGATGAACAATCAATGATAGTACATGGGCCTATTTGACCCTTTTGCCTTTATATTTCTAAGCTTTCTAGAATAAAATTAATCTCTTTTTTTGAAAAAATTGAACTTTTTTAATTAAATAAATTGAGATACATTTTTATTTGTGGGTTTTATTTGTAAAGTTTTTTGTATGAAGTTAATTTTTAAAATATTGTCACTAATTATTTAGGTCCCGTTTGGTAAATGGTTGTTAGTTGTTTGGTAAATGGTTGTTAGTTGATTGGATTGACTGTTTGGGTTAGAAGGTATGATTTGTTGATAATATTGGCTGATTGTAGAAAGTTGTTTGATAAATTAGTTGTTAGCTGATAGCTGTTTGGTATAATTTTTTTCTCAAAAAGCTAATTGAAAAGGCTGCTTTGAGTAGCCTTTTGAATTTTAGCATTTTAGAGTTACAAACAACTTATTATTTACCAACTAATCTATATATCTATATATATATATAAAGAGACAAGTTTTTGGTAAATAAAAAAAATTTCAGTTTCCCGCCCAATGGAAACTACGTCGTTTTGGGCATTTCTTGGGGAATTCGAATTCATTAAACATATTTTGGATTCCAGATGTCTTGGAATCCGAAAGGTTACTTTTGCTTACATATCAGAATTATTTTTCAACATAACATTGATATTAAATACATGGGGAAATGCAATATGAATTTAAATTGAAGATGACTGTTGCCATCTTAAAGACCTAGGACACTATAAATAAGTCTTCACAGCTGTGGAGGAGAATGATGAAATGATATGCAATCTTAGGGCAGCAGTGATTCCTGAAGCCTTGCTGGAGAGGAAGCAGTTATCTTTAAGTGGTGGATGAAAGCCAACATTTCAATTGAAGCTCTGCAGGAGGGAAAGATCAAGAAAAGAGGTGAAATATTCAATTGAAGCTCTGAACTTTCTCTATTCTGAAATATTTATGCAGTGAGCTTTGGTATCTATATATTTGTTTGTCTCTGTTTTGGTACCAGATATTTTGTTCCTTACTAATAGGGCTGCTGTTTACTTGGAGATGGGAAGGTATACACTTTAATTTGTAATTTCTGATTTTTTAAAAAGAATATTTGTTGTTCTTTATCTCAGGTTCTATTCATTTTGAAGCAAAGCAAAGGTATATCTAGGTAATATTCATGGCCTTAAAGGTTAGAATGTCATACGTACCTAACCCACTTTCTCTTCTCTGTGTCAGCTATCAACTCTCTGTGTGTGTCTTCTTCCTCTCCAGTTTGAAAGCCTACAAATGTTTCAAATGTTAGTCCTTGGGAAAAATATCTCACTAGATCACACACATTGAGGTATTGTTTTCTATATCTTTAATGCCTTAAAATAAGCAGAATATAGAAACACTTATACATGTCTTCAAGTTGTTTTCTCTACATGTTTTCTATAACCTTAATGCCTTCAAGTAAGTTTTCTATAACAATATTTAGGATCACTTACTTGATTTTTGAAGTTATATAATTACCCTACATGTCATGGTCCCCGTAAATGAGAATATAAATTGATACATCAATTATTGGTCAAATAAAGTTGATTATAAATAAGATCAGAGTTCATAAAAAAATTACAAAGCTGTCATGTAAAGTAACAAAATGGAGATTTATATAAGAATGAGGAGAAACTTGGCAGTAGAAACAACATGCACTTTTAAGTTTTAGTCATGTGATACAGAAGTGTAGATTTCTGAAAAGTCATTTGTTCTAAGAATTAAGCATGGTACATTCTACTTTCTGATATAATTGATGCAACTTTATGAGACAAAAGCATATTAGCAATAAAAAATCAGCATCAATTGCGATTGAAACTTTAAACTAATTTCAGAAGCAACTCCAAATTTATAATGCAATACAAGCAGTCATGAAGAAGCTTTAGAGATCAGTTACCATAAGCTGGATGAGGAAGAACTATATAGATGCAAATTAAGGTACAATTCTGAGCTTAGCTGATTTTACCTGAACAAAATGGTTTGTGTTTGACTAAGTACTTTACAACTTTAATGTTTGGTTCTTACGGGGCATATTTTATTATCTTCCTGTTATTTGTTAACTTTTTCATTCTTTTTTTTGGCCTTTATCATAGTGAAATCTATACATTCTGTTAGATGCAGTAAAAGAACTCTTGGTATATGTAGGTCGACATGGGGAATAAATGGGTATTTATGATGTTATCCATAAGTGTGAGAGATACCTGTGGATTCTGTAAAAAATCAGATATATCAATTTTGCAGGATGGGCATTTCATTACATGCTTCAGTGTCCCAATGTTTTTCTTCCTCCAGAATTCCTTTGTTTCATGAAAGACTGAGCTGAATTCTGTACCATCCTTGAATATTAGAATTCTGCACAAATTATTCTATTATTTTCCATTGTTCTTTTAGGCTTTTTTTTTGCAGGTAATTAAACACATCATCTGTCATGAACAACCTTTTTAATGCGATTGAAGCTGTCAAACAAGCAATCAGGTCATAAGATGATATTGTATTGGTTTAGCTCATACAATAATAGTAGTGTTCTAAATCTATTTATTTTTTAGTATTGGTTCTGTATAGGGTATTCTTTTTTTTTTTTTTGGTGTACCTGTATAGGGTATTATGTTTTCAAGTGTAAAGTCAATTCCAGTATTTTTAGTTCTAATATATGAACTTTCTACTTTTGATTTTCATGTATTCTGTTTTCAAGTGTAAAGTAAAATGTATCTTTAATTCTAATATATGAACTCTCTACTTCCACACCCATTCACATATATTGGTTTTCAACTGAGTTTATGTCTCCGCAACCATACTCAGGAAAACCCACCATAGGACACAGAATGATAAAATTTGAATATTCACACTAAATTCTCATATTAAGGTTAAATTGAACAGGAATTCCAATACAAATTTCAATTAGGTTTATTCCTTCTTTTCATCTTATTAAATGTACGAATATGCCAAATTTATTCAGATAGTTGAACAAATTTTTTCACAATCAATATTTAGGTTTATTAATACAGTAAAATAGATAATCAGGCAAAGAAATATACATTCAGGACATAAAAATTAGCTGATGCCCAAAAGCTAAATATTATAGACAAATTGTAAAGGCACATATATCATTCATTAGCTAAATATTTATTCAATTGTGCAGTAAAGTACTTAGCTTTCTTCCGTTGTTAATTTTTCGTTTTTAGCTTCGAAATCCTTGTGCGTTTTTTCAGATAAATATCCTGTCAATTTATCTACAAAAATGATTAAAAATTGTATTAGGGTTTATCAGAAATTTGGTCAAATTACATATGTAGACTGTAAAATAAGCAATATCTTACCTGATACGGTCGGATGTTTCGTAATCTTCCATTGAAGACCCTAATTCTGGCTCGAACTGTTTGTTGTAGAAGGCTTCGATTCATCTTCGTAGTTGGTTGAACCGGTAGAAATGAAATAATTTAATTGCTTGAATTTTTCTCTATATTGTAGCATCCGTAGCTTTGATTTCGTATTTGGGTGAAGCAATTGGTGTGGTTTCCATTTTTGGTGTGGGGCAAGGGTTTCAGGTAGAAGAATCGGAGGAGACGACGGGAAATCGGGGTGTTGTTTGGGTTTGTCTAGGTGGTTTTGGGTTTATATATGGGGAGGAAATGGGTCGGGTATGGGCCATTATGATTGGATTATTATAATGGGCTTTGTATATCTACATATATACATAAATTGATTGATTTGGCTGGTTGGCCTGGTTATATATATATATATATATAGAATTGTAATCATATGAGACAACCCCTTTAGGTGAGAAATAAGACACATCTTGGGCCGTCCATCTTGTACTATTTGATGGTTGAGATTAATCCTATTTTCCTTTTTTA
>CP025644.1:5917694-5951873 GCA_003576665.1 Ipomoea trifida
CTTGGTTGTGAGAAAGCACCCTCTCCATTCCAGTAGTGTTCTGCTAACGTCGTTTGGGTCCCGGTTTGTCACATCCGTATCCCCCCTTGGAAATCCTAGCACTCGTTCCACATCGCTTTCTTGGATTCACATTATTTTCTCATCATTCAACAGTATGGTCATCGTTGCTGGGTCAAAGTTTGTGAGCAACCAACACCCTAAGCGTAGGGGTACCTGCGTGATGTTAAGATTAAGGATATCTCCAAACCCTATGGCTGCAACAGCGTCACGCTGCCTTCGATTCAGTTTTTTGATGGCATCTGTTAGTTCTTTTGCTGTTACCCTAGTTGTCATGCTGGGGAACCGTGCCTCCTCTTCTTCGGTTAATTCATATTCTGGGGCATTCCATGCTGGGTCAGCTTCTAACCGCTGTAAGAATGCTCGTGGAGGGCTTACAAAATCGTCATCATCATCCCTATTCCTTGGGTGGTGGGTGGGAGGATTGGTGAGCCGCCTTTTGGAACCTGTTAATTGTAATAGCAGTAGTCCGGTCAGTTTGAGGTATCTAATAGCAGTGCACATCCCAACGTTCATACATGCACATGCAAGTTTAACTACTGAATAAAGCAGTGCATATAAGACATCAAAACCACACATTGTTACACTTTTGTGTATGCATAGGCAGATATTATGGTCACCTTAAACTATTCACAACTAACAACACACAAGGCAACTAATATTCTCTACTTTATCAACTTAATATGCATATAATATTCGGCTGAAAAGGGATTTAAATTTTGATAGTGAATGCTCAATGTGGATCAATATGTGTGTCTGTATCTACTTTCCCCACCAAAGATGAGATCTTTTGCCCTGGGTCCCAGCATAACTCACAAAAGATTACTCCAAAGTACTTTGTTTCATCTACACTAAAACACAAGGGACCACCTTCAATATGTGTGTCTAGATTGACTTTTAACCTCAGAGATGGAATATTTTTCTATGGGGCCCACCATAACTCCCGTCATTCTCAAAATATCATTCTACATTCTTCTGTTTCATACACAATAAAGCACCTAGGACCACCATTTTAACATTCTGTTGCAGTTCACTGGTGCACACATTAACAGTATTTCAATAAAAAGTGGGAACACCATTTTTGGTTTGGCAGGGAGAACTCTATTTTTTTTTAACACAGTAAACATCGAAATCACATAAATAGAGGTCAAGACACTGCAACTGTAGAAAAAGACTCCATGTTCTGTCCGGGGAATGGTCACTGGACCAGGGATGTGCAGTCATCGTACTCTATCACCCCTAATTATTTCTAGGGTTGTTGTTGTGTTTTCAAACATCAACTAACAGAGGGATTACAATTCTCACCTAAAGGGGTTGCCCAGTATTCACAGAAGAACAAAAAAAAAAAAAAGCGACTGTCAAAGAAAACCCATTGGAAACGACGACTCTTTAATGGGTTTTGTGTGAGGGTTGATCATAAAGGAATTAGCATGAGATGAGATTCAATTTGTGTGAACCATCGGCGGAACGACACCAGAAAACCCAAAAAAAAAAAATCGGAAACAAATACTCTACTGTACAGTATTTTTGCGTGTACCTTTGCCTTCGGGTCGAGCCTTCGTTCCCCTTCTCCTCTTCGCCGTTCGTTTCGCTCCTGCCATCGGAAATCGCCGGTTGGGTGCTCGTCGGAGGTTCGGGTGGTGGAGCTCGGGTGTAGGGTTGACGATGGAGGTTGAATGCCGATAGGATTTAGGAGAGGGAAAGTCGGGTGTAGGGGGTGCGATTATGTCGATCGATTACTGCAGTGCTATTAGGACTTTGGGTGCTTTTACATTAATACCCTTCCTTCCCTTTTTCTGATTTCAAATTGCTCATAATTCTAATAACCGTAATCATGGGATGCTACCAAATCAGAACCGTTGAATCTATGCATTGTATGGCTTAGATTGTGTCTTATTTCTCACCTAAGGGGGTTGTCTCATGTGAAGCCAACCCTATATATATATATATATATATATATATATATATATATATATATATATATATATATATATATATATATATTAGTATACATATTAATATAAGCTATTAGATTGGATTTTAAGAAATATTTATTAGAAGAATTATATAGATTATGAAATATTTAAATTATTAATGTAATTTTATATTACTAGCAATTTACCCGTGCGTTGCACGGACTTTTAGTACATTAAAATAAAATGAGTAAAATATTTCATTTACAAATATTATTAAATAAGGGAAAACGGCACTTTTGACCCCTGAATTGTTTTACTTTTGGAAACTTGGACCCTGTAAATTGATTTGAACAAACATAGTCCTTCAATTGTTTATAATGTGGCACATTTAGTCCCTAGAATTATATAATTAAAAAGTTAGCTAAGAAATCATTTTATTCATGGGATTATATTTGTCAATTACTCTACACATTAAAACTTCTTTCTCTCCCCATGTCCAACGCATAATTTCTCATTAACCTCTAATATGTTAAATTATAAGAAAGGTCTTAGGTTCGAACCTCATCTCAATCAAATTTGACATAATTAAGTTTCTCACTCTATTTTACTCTTATTAAATTAAATAAATTAATAGTTACAACAAAAAATGATACATATGTATTTCTTTAATTTAGAATTATGTGTCTACAATACTTTTATTTGAAAAAATTATTCATTATCAAAAAATTAAATTAAATAAGATAAACAATTTCATTAGTTATATTGTCTTTATTTTCTCTAATGCAAAGATTCTTTACATTCAAATTTATCAATTGATATTCATTACATTGTCCATTATCTTACTTTTACAATATCTTATAATTAAATATCAAAGTTATAGTACAAAATAATGTTATATATTTATTTACCAAGTATTTTATTAATACTATGAAAAAAAATTTAAAATACTTTGAAGCTAATTATATTAACTACTTGGGATTGGTTGACAAAGACAGTACTCAAATAATAATCCAACAAATTGAAGCGGAATCACTCTATTTTACTCTTATTGAATTAAATAAATTAGTAGTTACACCAAAAAATGACACATATGTATTTCTTTAATATCATGAAAAAAAATAAAAAAAGAATAGTTTGAAACCAATCATATTAACTACTTCGGGGATTTGTTGGCAATGAAAGTACTCAAATAACTCATTACCCTTCAAATTGAAGCGATAAACTACCTTTTAATATCTTTGGAATACATAATATTTTAAAATTTCAAATTTTTATTAATTAATTTAATCTTTTTTCTTAAACTAGGAATTTCTTTATCCACAATTACTCATTCAACAATAATGGTTGAACCAAATGAACCCCCAGTAGAACACCTAAAGGAAAGTCCATAGCTCATATATCATAATCTCATTGCATGACGTTGTCATCTATGTTACCAACAATATCCGAATTGCAAATAACACACTACCAACAAAAAAGAAGAGAACAAATAGTAAAGATGAAGACAATGACAATGTTACTCAAAAGAGAATTAAGAACACTTAGAAAATTTCAAATTAAAAGTAGAATTTATTTACACTATCACTTTTAGACCAAATATTTAGACTATCGATTTTACAAGGTTGCAAACATTTATTTTAGTAATAATTATAATGAATTTTCAATATTATCTTGGATTTATATACTTTGAGTTAGATATTTAAATAAAAAAATTCGACATTCAATTACCCATGTATAAATTTTACTTAGCTTATATAATCTTGCGTTGATATACTTTCAAATACTTATTTAAATATAAACATTAGACATTAACCCATTCGCGCAATGCGCGTATAAAACTAGTTTGCACATATAAGTGTGACATTTGCATGGTGTTTCGACCCGACCCGACCCGTCTCACGAATAAGGATCCGTGAAACGGTCTCACGCAAGTATGACCCTAACTCTAAATAAAATTAACTATGTTGAATGTACTACTTGAACTCGACTCAATGAATTTGGGTGTAAATGAGCTATCAAGCTTAAGCTCGAGTAGTGTGAGTATCGAATTGAATTGAAATTTCTTAATATTCAGTTGTGGCAACTCGTGAGCAATCCTAATTGAGTTTTTATTTTAGTTTATTAATATTTTACATAATATAGATATAATATATATATATATATATATATATATATATATATATATATATATATATATATATATATATATATTATAGAATGTTATAATTGTGTAAAATATTTATTATTGTAATTTTTCTGTAAAAAATAAAATAAAAGTCAATACATTTTAATTTCTTGAACTCTTGTTGCATTTTTAAAAAATTAGAGCTTAGTTGAGTTCCAACTTTGATTTTTTGAATCAAGTTGAACTTGAAGTTTGGATTGTTGACTTGATTTGATTTGATTACACCCCTATTTCATAATGTTTTAAATACTTCAAATGATCTAATTGCTGTTTTTCAAATACTTCATGACATATTTATATTGGGCAAATTTATTTTGTTCTCTTCCCCTTCCCAAAAACTTGGGGTTGCTCATAGAGAACTGTACCGGCTTTTGAGAGAAAACTTTGAAGCCAATTTCCCGTCGATCCAGTTTGTTTCCGTGCTAGTATAAATAATCGATCCTCCATTAACACCACACCAGTGAGCAGCAGAGACAATGGCAAATCCAGGCGATAGGGCGGCGCCGTGGGTGGATCTTCCGCGGGAGTTAACTGCAAACATCCTGCAAAGGCTGAGTGTTCAGGATATTTTCCAGAGCGCACAGGTGTGTACTGCCTGGCGGAGGCTATGTCAAGACCCCTTAATGTGGCGCTATGTAGACTTGTGGAATCTAGTAGTTGAGGCGGTTGAAGAAAGGGAGTGGGACTGGGATAAAATTTGCAGAGAAGTTGTGAATCGCAGTGAGGGCCAACTTATTTCCATCAAACTAGCCGACTGTGCTACTGATGATCTGCTCTTCTACATTGCTCAGAGGTATATATATATATATATATATATATATATATATATATATATATATATATATATGCGTTTTATATTTTCCGGTTTAATATAATGCTGTACGTGCTTCTTTTGGTTGTTTGATTAGGGTAATATGTGTCTTTCATTAAAACAAATCACTTTTTCTTTAACAAAATAAGTATTTTCTTTTTATTTCATTTTCTATTAAATAGTCAAAACACTGAAAAATGAGTATTTTCTTTTAATCCCTTGTTCTTTGTTTGTGATGTACTTTTGTTGTTATACAGAGCAAAACAGCTGAGACATCTTGGTATTAGGTACAGAATTGTTTCCGATGAAGGTTTTAGTAAAGCTGTTAAAGGGTTTCCACTGTTGGAGGAGCTACAGCTTGAATACTCTGCCATTTCTACACAAGGAATTGAAGCTGTTGGACAGTCTTGCCCTTTCCTCACCTCATTTTCTTTTATTAAGGTAAGTCTATACCTAGACGAACCATCTGATGAGGAGGCTGTTGCCATTGCAGAAAACATGCGTGGGTTGAAACACCTTACACTTGTTGGAAATGAAATGACAGATAAAGGCGTGGAGGCCATACTTGATGGTTGTCCTAGCCTTCAATCTCTCAACATAGACCACTGTGATCATGTTAGGCTTGAAGGGGAGTTGGGGAAAAGATGCTCTCAACAGATTAAGGTCCTGAACCACCACATTCACAATCATCATGCTTATTTTCACGAGCGTTTTGGAGTGTTTTATAAGCAACCCAGATGTATTTGATGAAATGCTCCGTGTAGCCGTAGTTTGGGCAGACAGATTGTGAGCACTATATTTCCATTTCCTGCTCTTCACTCTAAGTTGTGTTCTTTTTGTGGAATCAATCATCAGGATTGTTTTTACGTTTTAAATTGTTTTGGTTCATTATTTATTAGGATATATATATGGTGTTGTTTGTATCTTACCCACATTATTTAACATCATATTATTAACTGATGACAATATCAATATGCTCTCCCCAACCTGAACTGGATGGTATGTCAAAAATATATATGATTCGGGCAACACATCCTTGTACATTAGCCTTCAAAATTACAAGCTTAGAATGTCGGGCCAAACCTTTTTTTTTTTTTTTTTTAGTTTGTCATTTCTTTAGAAAAATAGAAAAGTTTTCCATATTAGCAAATGTATCCTTAGGCTTTGTGTTAACCTTGCAATATACCCTTTCCCTTTAAAAAAAACGAAAGAAGAAGAAACAAGAGTGGTTTATAGAAGTTCTATAAACAAAATGAAGAAGCATGAAATCTTTGCCCAAAAAAAAAGAGAGAGAAAGAAAGCATATGTGTTTGGAGAGCTGAACCTAAAAAACTAAAGAGAAAGGGTAACAATTGAGTATATAGTTGCACAAATTTAACAAGTTTAAGGGTCTAATTAAATGTTTTTATAGTTCGAGAGTCTAATTGAACTTTGGTATATAGTTGGAGGGTGTATTTGACCCTTATCCCTTTTTAATTTGTCATTCTCTATACTAATAGTTATAGTTGCCCTGTGCCATGCACGACATAAAATTCAAGTATCTTTATTGTTTATAGTGTTTTAAAAAAATGATAAAATCAAACATTAATCATGAAAATTCATTTTGAAATATATTTTTATTCAGCAATACTACATTGGTCGATGTATTAAACATCAAAACATGCTATTAGCATATATTATAAAGTATTGTGTTATTAGATACCATATAAGATAGTTATAAACGAATACTATATTATAACAGAGTCGGTGATATTACAAAAAAAAAAATCACATCAGATTTGAAAATTTAACAATTAAATAATTCAAATTATATACAATAATTTAGGAAATCAAACGCTATACAATAAATAAAGGATTCTTTACTTTTTCATGAGAAAATATAAATGATGTTCCGAAATTTCAACCTGAAATTTTAAAATTAGAATAGTATGAATACTCATGCCCCTTTGCAACTATTTAATGAAATGGGATAGTCAAAAAAAAAAAAAAAAGTTTCTTATATGCAAAAACATCAATGATTATAATATGGTATTAAAATGATCTACAAAATAACATTTTTTAAGCTATAAGTTTAGTTTATAATTATTTGGACGATATTGCTTAAGATATAAATATATAAAACAAATTAAATATTTATTCTATTTTATTGTTAACACATTCAAAATATGCTCAAATATTATAATTATTAGTATGACACTTATATGACGCACATACTAAAAATTTAAAATATTAAATTAAACAATGTTATTAAATTTTATACACAAAAATGTGATATGAGCTTTTATTCATTCATATATATAAGGGAAAATGACACTTTTTCCCCCTGAGTTATGTGCATATAACAGTTTTCCCCCCTGAGTTATTAAAGTGTCGGCTTTTCCCCTTAGTTATTTTTAGAAGTGGCGGTTTCCCCCTTGTAATGTTAAATTCACATTTTTGCCCTTAAAAATAACTATTTCATTTATTTTTCTTCTCCGCAATTATTACTAATATGTATAATTGTATAGAAGATTACGGTTCGATTCAAACCTAATCGAACACTGTAACAATTGAACCTAAATAGTATGGACGATTACAGTTATGATTTAAAAACCGAAAAAAATAAAATAAAATAATTGTTGAATTTAGACTATTTAAAAAATAAGAAATCAAATTATAAAAATTAATTAATTAATTAATTAATTAATTAATTAATAAGTTTTGATTGGCGGTTCAAAATCGAAATTGGAACCGAACTGAATCGATTTATATCAAAATAAGTGTTTGATCATTTTCACTATATATGACTGCGGTTCAGTTCCAATTCACGGTTCAACAATTATTTTATTTTATTTTATTTTTTTGATTCTGAATCGTAACCAGAACCGTCCATACTATTTCGGTGTGATTGCTACAGTGTCTGGTTAGGTTCGAACCGAATTGTGATTATCCATACATTTAAGCAATAATTTATTGGAGAAGAAAAATAAATGAAATAGTTATTTTTAAGGACAAAAATGTCAATTTAATATTACTGCGGAAAAAACCGCCACTTTAATAACTGAGGGGAGAAAAGTGCTATATGCATATAACATAGGGGGAAAAAGTGTCATTTCCCTATATATAATTTTATAATTTATTAATTATGTTGATATGATATGAATAATTATTAATATAGATATTAAAGGTATGTTTTTCGTATGTACTTTAGTGTGTGTATATATGTTTAAAATAATACATATAATAATAAATTCAATTAAAATAATATATAATAATAAATTAATAAGAAAATATACAAACATAATACCATAACAACACTACAAATATAAAATCACAAATTATAAAGTCCAAAGATCCATATATATATATATATATATATATATATATATATATATATATATATATATATATATAAAATTTTGGTTAACTGTTCGGTCAATTCGTTTAACCGATAGTTTTGAAACGAATTAATTGTTAATCAAAATTTTATAAATCATTTAACCAATAATTGAATCAAAGTTTTTCGCTTAAAAACAGTTAATCAAAATTCTTCGATTTATTTTCAAAAAATAAAATAATATTCTTCGATTTGGTTAGTTAACCGAATTTTCACCAAAATTTACATATCTCTATAAACAATGAATAATAAATTCGAATAAAATCAAACTATTCTAACATAATACGAATAATTAAATTTAAACTTTTAAAGATGATTCAAAAGATACTTTAAACACATTATTACTAAACAATTTTTAATCTAAATTAAATGTAAAATAATACGGAGTAATATTTATCCTATTTTTCTTGCAATATACTTGATGGGGGATAGGCTAAGACTCGGTACTAGAAGCTTGGAGTAGGAAGAAGGGATAACCAATATAGAGGAAGAGAAGGCTCGAGGGAAAATGTGATGACACGACAAAGGTCGGTCGACGATAGGTCGGTCGGTTGAAGGATCGTTGAGAAGGTGACAAGGCAACTGAAGATCTTAGATTGAGAGTGATTGAACATAACCATTGAAACAGTTGATTACCATGGAGGAAAAGTCGGGCTAAAAGGGTAGGAAAAAGATGAGTAGGACAGACCGACCTAGAAAGGGCAAAGGTAGGAAAGGCGGTGCAGGAGTGGCGCTGCAGGATAGGCGGTCATGAAAGGTTTCCTAAAGAGATTCGGCAGCGGAAGGCGGGAAATATGGAATGAAGGTCGGATAGATTAGAAAAGTACCTAAAATGTAATAAGGAAAGAGTTACTAAAGTAGTTTAAAAGTTTCCTAAGCCAGAAATCCCTCTTAACTTGTATAAATAGCGGTTCTAAGTATCGAGAGAGACACAAGTGATAAGTGCTCATTTGTCTATATTTTTCTCCCATTCACTAAGTCATTTTGTTTGTAGATCATTCCAATTTTCATGAGAATTAGTGCTTATTTGTGTTATTTTGCAAGGAGTATGAGTTGGAAAGCATTGGAAGCAAAAACGGTGATTTTCATGCATTTTGGATGCATTTGGAGTCAATGGGAGTCAAGGAGAAGCTATGGAGATGAGTGAAACACTTCCAATGGAGCCTAAGACTTGTATTTGCAATGGTATTGGTCGTTTGGGCAAACTAAAGCAAAAAAGAGAAGCAAAAGATCAAGGTGTTGAAGTTTCTGCACGTCGACATCTTAGTAATTGGATCATATCTCAGCCTAGAAATGTCCAAATTATGTGATCTTTGGACCATTGGAAAGAAGACTTCAAGGGCTACAACTTTGCTAGACATACGCATTTCGTAATTCTGAACGGAAAATGGTGAAAAACAGCCTAGAAGTCAAAGCAGCTGCACAGAGTTCGGAAATGCAATATCTGGAGAGGAGGCAAACGGCCCGTGACACGGCCGTGTCCAGGGCCGTTTGATTTATGCAGATTCCAGTGCCAAAATGCAGTTTTTGAAGAGGGGACAAATGGGTAGTGACACGGCCGTGTCCCAGGCCGTTTCGCCCATGCTCTGCTCACTATTTAAGCTCGTTTTGAGCGTTTTGAACACGGTTTTGGCCCATGGTTGAACCCTAAACACTCCCATTCACTCCCTTTCATATTTTTAGGTTAGATTAGACTTAGATCTATGTATTTTAACACTTTTGGAGCTTGTAATCTTGGATTTGAAGCTTGGATTTCAAGATTCTTCCTCCCATTTTCAATAGAGAAGTTCTCTTTCCTTTATCTCTTTTCTTTTGCAAGATTTATGTTTATTACTTGTGTTTTTGTGTTCTTTATGCTATTTAATCATGAGTAGTTAGTTTATGGGCTTGAGTTAGGGTTGTATTATCTATTTTGATGCTTAGTATGTGATTATTGTGAAAAAGGGGAAGAACCCCAACCTAGGGTTCTTGAGTTTGAATTGGGTTTATTTATATCTTTCAATGATTAGTGGCCAATGATTGTTGTTTGTCTTTGGAAAGTCTTTCATCTCAATGGGAATTGGATGGGAGACTTGAGCCAACCCAATCTCAAACCCATTTTCTCTTCTATGGAAATAGGGGTAGATTTGGGGCTTAAATAGCTTTTGTTCTTCAAGAACTTAGGTTGATACACCATGGAAATGGGGCAATCTTTGTTCTAATCCTTGTGGAAACTTGGATTTATTAGTGCTAGCCTCTAGAACCTAGGTAAAATGTTCTTCCCCCAAACTTAAGTGTTAAAGCATCTAGATGGTAATTCCCCTAACTTGAGTCCTATTTCTTTATTTTGCACTTATCTATTGTTTATATGTGTTTGTTCTACATTGTTATCATTTGCTTAGCTTCTTGTTGATTTCCTTGTGCTAGTGCCTAGTTTTGTGATTGCATATTGCGTGCCATAACCCCCAATCCTCAGCGGAACGACATTTCACACCCGTACACTCACCATCACTCATTTTTGCTACACATCAACAAGCAAATTTCCACACTTATAAGCAATTCATTGTACTCAAAGGCAATTCGTAATACAAAGAGGGTCGAAAAGTTACTCTAGTTTTTCGATTGTATTAGTCGATTTTCCGGTGGTGTTGGCCTGCCGTTCAACCATTCCGTGAGAGATAAAACTAGAGCCGTCAAAACGGGCTTAGCCCGCCGGGTTAACCCGTCCCGCGAAAAGGGCAGGGCGGGCTTTAATATTTTGGACCCGTATTTTGGCGGGCTTTTTAGCCCGCCCCCGCTTAACCCGCGGGCTTGGCGGGGCGGGCTTGGCGGGCCGACGGGGATCGATCAAAAAGTTGTTTGGTCTCTAACTGACTGAGAAAGTAGAAGATACGTAGCAATGGTGACAACCATGAGCCGTCAAGCTAAGGTCAAGGACAAGGAAGAACGCAAGTTCATGTGCAAGTGAATGGTGCTGCTAGATAGGCTGTATCTCAGGGAAGGGACCCGTGAGAGCAGTTATCCCGACCCCGTAATAGAATAATCGTGTAAAATATTTATTATTGTAATTTTCATGTAAAAAAATAAAATAAAATTTTGTCAATTAGGATGAAATGCTTACCACTAATTCCTTATGTCATTAACTGCTTTAGTTGGAAGTCAAACTTGTGACATAACTTTGATACCACTTGTTAAGATCAAATGTTTAGTACTATACCAAAAAGTTATAGCTCATAGCGAAAATGTAATATTTTTTGTTTATACCGCCGCTTTTTTGAACTCAAGTTGGGTTCAAAAAATTAGAGCTCAGTCAAATTTAAACTTTGATTTTTTGAATCAAGTTGAACTTGGAGCTTGAATTGTTAACTTGATTTGATTACACCCCTATTTCATAATGTTTTAAATGGTTCAAATAACTTAATCTCTGTTTTTCAAATACTTCATGAGTTCATGACTTATTTATACTTTTTATCTTTTTTTTTTTCTCCTTTACCTTGGGCCTCAACAAATTTATTTTGTTCTCTTCCCCTTCCCAACAAGGGTTGCTGGGGTTGCTCATCGAGAACTGTACCGGCGTTTATACGGAGTACATTTCATTTCATTGGTCATAATACTACGATAAGTGGAAATTCTTGGAGGCCACGATTCCTCAGCTCTTTTGAGATGAAACTTTGAAGCCAATTTCCCCTCGATCGAGTTTCTTTCCTTGCTAGTATATAGATAATCGATCCTCCATTAACACCACAGCAGTGAGCAGTATAAACAATGGCAAATCCAGCCGGTAGGGCGGCGGCGTGGGTGGATCTTCCGCGGGAGTTAACGGCAAACATTCTGCAAAGGCTGAGTGTGGAGGATATTTTCAAGAGCGCACAGGTGTGTACTGCCTGGTGGAGGATATGTCAAGACCCCTCCATGTGGCGCTATGTAGACTTGTGGGATCTAGTAGTTGAGCGGGAGTGGGATAAAATTTGCAGAGAAGTAGTGAACCGCAGTGAGGGCCAACTTATTTCCATCAAACTAGGCCACTTTGCTACTGATGATTTGCTCTTCTACATTGCTCAGAGGTATATATATATGCGTTTTATATTTTTTGGTTTAATGCTGTACGTACGTGCTTCTTTTGGTTGTTTGATTAGGGTAATAGATTTATATATACTCAGTAAAACATTTCCTTAAGTGATGAGAATATGCGAATAAACACTACATGAGTGCCTACTATTATTATCTACATGCCTCGTGTAGATTGTGTGCCCTCGATGATCTCTATCATTTGCTTGTGCTATCAGAGGTTGAATCAAGATTTTTTGAAAACTGTCTTTAGTCAAAATATAGATCATTTTTTCTTTGACAAAAATGAGTATTTTCATTTTCCATTAATAGTCGAACACTAAAAAAATGAGTATTTAAATTTCTTTTAATCCGTCCCTTGCTCTTTCTGTGTTCCTTAATCTTCGTGCGTACTTATGTACTTTTGTTGTTATACAGAGCGAAACAGCTAAGACATCTTGGTATTTCGTCCTGCTATGTTTCTGATGAAGGTTTTAGTAAAGCTGTTAATGAGTTTCCACTGTTGGAGGAAGTACAACTTAAATACTGTAGTGAGATTTCTACAGAAGGAGTTGGACGGTCTTGCCCTTTCCTCAACTCATTTTCGTTAATCAAGGTAACGCTAAGGGGATTCCCATACGAACCATCTGATGAGGATGCTGTTGCCATTGCAGAAAACATGCGTGGGTTGAAACACCTTACACTTGGTGGAAATGAAATGACAGATAAAGGCGTGGAAGCCATACTTGATGGTTGTCCTAGCCTTCAATCTCTCAACATAGACCATTGTGATCATGTTAGCCTTGAAGGGGAGTTGGGGAAGAGATGCTCTCAACAGATTAAGGACCTCAACCACATTCAAGAACCAATTCCTTATGTTCACGACTTCACGATCTTTTTTATGAACTATCTCACAGTTAACTTTGATGAAATTGACGTCCGTGAAGCCGTAGATTGCGAGCACTATATGTACTTCCATTTCCTGCTCTTCCCTCTCAATTGTCTTCTTTTTGTGAACTCATCATATCGTTCTTAATTTTACGTCTTAAATTATTGTTCATTTTGGTTCATTATTGAATATATGGTGTTATTTTTATCCTACCCACGTTTCACAATCTACTCTTTCTCTTTCTCTTTGTTAACTGATTACAATATCAATATGCATGCATAGCCGAATCTTAACTGGTATGTCAAAAATTTAAACATATATGAAGGTTTAAACCAATCTTGCCCTCAACACATATTGATGACAATATCAATGATTTATCTTTAAACTGTTTAAACTATTTGAATATATATACTTATTAGTTATTACGGAGTAACTTTTTATTTTATATATATATAAATTTTCATAAAAATTACTCCGTATAATTTTTTAAAATTTGACGAGAGCCCAGCACGACCGTCCGGCGTTAGGTAGGGCCGCCAGCAGAGTGGCGGACCTTGTTATTAGGAGGTTGTATATATGCCTTTATGGAGTCATAAACACGGTTGGGCCTGCTTTTTAGGTGGGATACAAAAAAAGGCCGGTTTTGAAAGGTAACAAAGATGCGCAAAGTACTTTCATGGAATGCATGTTTGCTTAAAAACAAATGCATTCTGCGAATGCATGTTAGCCTTTCTTTAAAAAAAATAGTTTAAAGGTAGAAAATGAGTGTATGATACGTGTATGTGTGCTGTATTGTAGTTTAAATGAAAAAAAAAGGAAAAAAAGATGGTATATATATGTATAAGGATATATAAAAAAAAATAGTATTGTCCTCATTAAATGATTGTTAGTTAATAGGCGGCGGCGCTGTGGGCGGTAGGCGGCGGCGCGGTGGGCGGCAGGGCGGTCGCACGGTGAGCAACGGGTAAGTTTGGGGATGGTAAGTTTTGGGATGAAGTTTTACCCTTCACAATAGTATTGGGATGGAGTAAAATTAGGGTTGTTGGCCTTGGACCCACTATTTAAGTATTTTTATCCTAATATTTCAAAAAATAAATACATAATTACGTATTTATTATTTTGTATTTACATACGGTATTCTTTTCGTATTCTCTAAGTACAATGTACAGTATTTTAATTTCAAACAAATATTATAAAAGATAACAATGCATTCTGTAGATGCATGTTCAAAAAAGTAAACATGCATCCTACAGTGTAGTATTGCCCATATTTATATCCCAATTATTTCCGTCATATTTTTGTATCTCACCTAAAAAGTAGGTCCAACCGGCGAAACCATCCATATTGTTTGGGCAACACATACTTGTACATAAAGCCCTCAAAACATGTGTAGTGTGACGGACTAAACCACTCATGCCTTGCAAAAACACTGGCCAAGCTTTGAGTTTAAGACTTGTCAAAATGGTGAACAATTTTATCCCGTCTTACCAAATGGTAGGCTTTAGCTTGGCGGAGGCTTGCCTAGTGTGTATATATTACAAATATTATTGTATGTATATATGTATAGATATATATAAGTCCGATCCTAAATATTATGAGGACCCGACCATCCTAATATTCAGTTTTGAGAACATCTGAACAAGCCTAATTGAGTTTTTATTTTAATTTATTAATATTTTATATAATATAGATATACTATGAAAATTTTAATTAATACATTAATATATATATATATATATATATATATATATATATATATATATATATATATATATATAGATAGAATGTTGACTTGATTTGATTACAATTTACACCACTGTTTCGTAATATAATGTTTTAAAAATGGTTCAAATGACTTAGATTGTTATTTTTCAAATACTTCCTGACTTATTTATATTTATTCTTTCCTTTTTTTCTCCTTTACCTGGGCCTCGGCAAATTTATTTTCTTCTCTCCCCTTCCCAAAAACTTGGGGTTGCTCATCGAGAGCTGTACTTGCGTTTATACATTTCACTGGTCTTAATACCACGATAAACGGGAATTCTTGGAGGCCACGATTCCTCAGCTGTTTTGAGAGAAAACTTTCAAGTTTCAACCCAATTTCCCGTCGATCCAGTTTCTTTCGGTGCTAGCTAGTATATATAGATAATCGATTCCCCATTAACACCACACCAGTGAGCAGTAGAGACAATGGCAAATCCAGCCGATAGGGCCGCGCCGTGGGTTGATCTTACGTCGGAGTTAACGGCAAACATTCTGCAAAGGCTGAGTGTGGAGGATATTTTCCAGACCGCACAGGTGTGTACTGCCTGGCGGAGGCTATGGCAAGACCCCTCCATGTGGCGCTATGCAGACTTTCGGAATGTACTAGCTGAGCCGGGTAAAGCACGCTACTGGAATAAAATCTGCAGAGAAGTAGTGAATCGCAGTGATGGGCAACTTATTTCCATCAAACTAGGCCACTTTGCTACTGATGATCTGCTCTTCTACATTGCTCAGAGGTATATATATATATATTCGTTTTATATTTTCCGGTTTAATGCACTTCGTACGTGCCTCTTTTGGTTTTTTCATTAGGCTAATAAATTTATATATATTCAGAAGAATGTTTCTTTACGTGAGAATGTACTTTTTTTGTTATACAGAGCAAAACAGCTGAGGCGTCTTGGTATTAGGCACAGCCGTGTTTCCGATGAAGGTTTTAGTAAAGCTGTTAAAGAGTTTCCACTGTTGGAGGAGCTACACCTTGAACACTCTACCATTTCTAAACAAGGCATTGAAGCTGCTGGACAGTCTTGCCATTTCCTCAACTCATTCTCCTTTATCAAGATGAGTGAATACAGAAACGTACCATCTGATGATGAGGAAGCTTTTGCCATTGCAAAAAACATGCATGGGTTGAAACACCTTGAAGTTGTTGGAAATTTATTGACAGATAAAGGCGTGGAGGCCATCCTTGATGCTTGTCCTCGCCTTCAATCTCTCAACTTAAACCACTGTATTAATGTTAGGCTTGAAGGGGAGTTGGGGAAGAGGTGCTCTCAACTGATTAAGGACATGAAGCGCATTCACAGTCTTGCTTTTTTTGATGAAGATGATCTTCATTGGGATTATATCTCATATAACTTCACAGAAGGGATGCGTGAACGTTTGAATTAACCAGTGCTACATCAGAGCGAATGTGGGTGAAAAAGAAAGGTTCCGTGAACATGTGGCTAGGGTAGACGGATTGTGATGTATCCGACCCACTTTTCACATTATATTCTTCATCTTTGTGTTAACTGATGACAATATCATTAGCAATATCAATATGCATGGCTCAACTTGAACTAGTATGTCAAATATATCTATGCTTTGGGCAAAACATACATGCTTTGGGAATATCCACTTTTAAACACCACTTATTTTTTGTTTTTTTTTTTTTGTTTTTTTTTTCGTTATTAATATGTTCTCAAGTATTGAGTTCATTAATTTTTGTATAATCACTGGTTTATAATAAAGAACTAAAAGAAGAATAAAAGGTAGAGAAGGTATGGAGGATTTGTTGGAGAAAAATGAAGAAATGGGTTTGTTGAAGAAAATGTCTACAGAGATGAAGAGTGAGGAAGAAATCCCCTGTAGCAAAACTGTCAGTGAGTATAAATTGTAGAAGGGCATAAGCGGAAATAGAGTTAGCTTTGATTAACTTTCTTATACTCCGCGCCAAAAGTAAATCGGACAAACATTACGAGACTGGGGGAGTATTAATTAGTAATTAGTACATTATATAAATAATTTGTTATTGACTTATTAATTAATACATTATGTATTTTACTATTTATTAGGAATTATTACTTTATTAGTTATTATTGTGTTTGCAAAATTTTAAATACATAGTTGTATATTTTATTTAAATTTATAATTTTTAAAATTTGAGGAGCATCCGCCATAACCAAGAATCACGGGGCGAGGCTGGGCGGAGCCGATCTTGTTAGGAGCCAAGTTGTTGATGCAGTGATGCTCATGCATGGTGTTCTTCAAACGTGTTACATTAAGTAGCAAATAATATTTGATTTTGACGTAATAAAAATAAACATTAAACATTATGCATATGATAATTAGTTTTAACATCCTACGCGAGTCTCGTGAAAAATTCTCTATTTTCAAATAAAAGAACTATACAAAGAGATTCATTCTTTTTCTTTTTCATTTTAAGTTTTTCATTTCTTCAAAAAAAAAACAGAATATTTTTCCAGATTAGTAAATGTATCCTTACGCTTTGTGTTAACCTTGTAATATTCTTTCGATTAAAAGTATATTTGACATCTTTTTGTTTAATAAAAGTACATTTGAAAGCCCTTGCAAATATTATACGGAGTAAATTTTAGGGTGTGTTTGAAAAGCAGGAAAATGATTTCTGAAAAATTATTTTCAGAAAATGAGTCATTTTCTAGAATATATTTTCCTTTGTTGTGGTTGGCTACAGAACAGAAAACTATATTTGTGTGTTTGGTACATTTTCCAGAAAATGACAAGAAAATGGAGAAAAAAAACGTTAAATCATTGGCCGAGACTGGTTTCAGAAACCAGTCCCAGACCAGACTGGTTTTCCAACCAGTCTACCGGCGATTGGTTTCCAAGTCAGTCTGCTGGAAACCAGTCGCCGGCAGACTGGTCTCCAAACCAGTCGGCCAGGCCAGACTGGTTTCGAAAACCAGTCCTCGGCCGGCGACTAGTTTCCGAAACCAGTCGCCGCGGCCGACTGGTCTTCGTCCAGATTTTGTTTGCTCGGATGTCGGAAGATTAAGATTCCAAACTTGGGAGGCGGAAGAACAAGAAGTAGCAGGTTTAGCAAGTTCTGGAAAATGACGCTTCTTTTCCATTGACCACAAGCTAATTTCCATTGACTTCATTTTTCTTCTCCTTCCCAAACACCAAAAACCCGGGAAATGATTTCTGAAATCATTTTCCGGGTTTCCAAACACACCCTTAATGACAAGTGACCATGCGAGATGCACAAATTATGCTATATGGATCCGGGTCCATCGATCTTTACAATTTTAGAATCTTATGTCACAATTTTAATTAAAACTTTATATTTACAATTTTAGATCTCAATATACAAAAGTACATTACTCAATATTCACAATTATGTTATATAGATTAAAAAATTGTGTTATATTGTTGAATATAGAGTTATGAAATTGCAAATATAGAGCTCTATAATTGTAAATATAATATAGAGTTCTAAAATTTTGAACATGACAAGGTGGACCCAGGTCCCTAGCATAACAAGCGTGCCAGATGTCAATGCAATTCCACGGAGTATTAGGGCCTTAGGGTCACGAATGTGAGTCCCAAAGTTCATGGAGTGCGAAAATGGAAGTAAAAAAGACAAACATGAAAATTGAAAATTAAGACGTTTTAAAAATTATATCGAATTCAACTATGTGTTTTAGTTTATGATGCACGAACACTTTTAGGGATAAATCGAAAAGCGACGGAATGAATTAGTGTATGGTTCTCTTGATACATGATTACGATAAATCTCTTGTTCTAATATAGAACACTTTTAGAGGTTGAGTTACACATATTGTGATAAATCTCTTGTTCTAATTCAAGGGACGGAATTGTCTTGAATTCATTAGTGTATGACTCTCTTGATACATGATTATTGTTCTCCCTAATCTATGAATATATGTAGCATCTTGATAGTAATAACTCCTAGTTTAAATCCCATATTTATTTCTTATGTTCTAGTTTGTTCGTAAATTTAATTTATGTTTATGATTGTGCTTGGATTCTCGTTAGTGGGTTAAAAAACTTCAAAAATAAATAATTCCACAGGTACGTGACATAACGCTAATCCCTAGCGGAACGACAAAACAAACCCGCACTATATCTCATTTTTGACAACGATCAATCCACATGATGAAAATATCATATTCTCTTTTGTCACATCATAGAGTAAAGTGAAGGGTAGAATTTGGGAGTACATGTAATATAACTCTTTGTGATATTAACTCTGAACAAAATTAACTATGTTGAATGAGCTACTTGAACTCGACTCAATGAATTTAGAGGTGTAAATGAGCTATCGAGCTTAAGCTCGAGCAGTGTGAGTTTAACGAATTTAATTGAAATTTGAATATCTTAATATCCAGTTTTGGCAACTCGTGAACATGAACAAGCCTAATTAAGTTTTTATTTTATTTGTTTTCAAAAAAAAAGTTTTTATTTTATTTTATTAATATTTTATATAATATAATATAATTATAGTATAAAAAGTTTAATTAATACATACATGCATATATAGTTATATACATACACTTCATGACTTATTTATACTTTATCCTTTATCTTGGGCCTCACCAAATTTATATTGTTCTCTTTCCCCTTCCCAACAACTTGGGGTTGCTCATCGTGAACTGTACCGACGTTAATACGGAGTACATTTCATTTCATTGGTCATAATACTACGATAAATGGAAATTCTTGGAAGCTACGATTCCTCAGCTCTTTTGAGAGAGAACTTGCAAGTTTCAAGCCAATTTCCTCGAGTTTGTTTGGGTGCTAGTATAAATAATCGATCCTCCATTAACACCACACCAGAGAGCAGTAGAGACAATGACAAATCCAGCGGATAGGGCGGCGCCGTGGGTGGATCTTCCGCGGGATTTAACGGCAAACATTCTGCAAAGGCTGAGTGTGGAGGATATTTTCCAGATCGCACAGGTGTGTACTTCCTGGTGGAGGATATGTCAAGACCCCTCCATGTGGCGGTATGTGAACTCGTGGTATGTAGTAGGTAAAGAACGGGAGTGGGATAAAATTTGCAGAGAAGTAGTGAATCGCAGTGAGGGCCAACTTATTTCCATCAAACTAGAGCAGTTTGCTTCTGAAGATCTGCTCCTCTTCATTGCTCAGCGGTATATATGCGTTTCATATTTTTCGGTTTAATGCTGTACGTACGTGTTCCTTAATCTTAGTATGTACTTAATTTGGTTGTATGTTATACAGAGCAAAACAGCTGAGGCATCTTGGTATTTGGTACAACAGTGTTTCCGATGAAGGTTTTAGTAAAGCTGTTAATGAGTTTCCACTGTTGGAGGATCTACATCTTTTTTACTGTGGCGTTTCTAAAGAAGGAGTTGAAGCTGCTGCACAGTCTTGCCCTTTTCTCAACTCATTTACCTTTATCAAGCGAAATCGATACGTAATCGGATCGTGTGATGATGAGGCTTTTTCCATTGCAAGAAACATGCATAGGTTGAAACACCTTACACTTGAAGGAAATCAATTGACAGATAAAGGAGTGGAGGCCATCCTTGATGGTTGTCCTCGCCTTCAATCACTCAAATTAGAACACTGTAAATATGCTACGCTTGGAGGGGAGTTGGGGAAGAGATGCTCTCAACAGATTAAGGACTTGACCCACATTCACGATCCTGCTGCTTATTTGTCCGATTTTTTTATTGACTTTGTTTTACGCGATCCAGATAAATATTATGAAATGTACCTTGATGCCGTAGCTCGGGTAGGCAGATTGTGAGCACTATATGTACTTCCATTTCCATTTCATGCTCGTCATTCTCAATTGTCTTCTTTTTGTCGACTCATCAGGATCGTTCTTAATTTTATGTCTTAGATTGTACGTTATGGTTCATTATTTATTAGGATATATAGTGTTATTTGTATCCTACCCACATTTCACATTATATTCTTCATCTTTGTGTTAACCAATGACAAATTGACAATATCAATATGATGGCTGAACCCGAATTGATTGTATGTCAGATGACTCAAATATATTGTTTGGGCAACACATATATACTTGTACATAAAGCCCTCAAAACATGCGTAGTGTAACGGACTAAACCACTCTTGCCTTGCAAAAAGAGTGGCCAAGTTTTGAGTTTTATGACTTGTCAAAAATGATGAACTTTTTAGCTTGTTTTACCAAATGGTAGGCTTTAGCTTGGTGCAAGCTTGCCTAGTATGTATATATTACTAATATTAGTGTGTATATATAGCTTGCCTAGTATGTATATATTACTAATATTAGTGTGTATATATATAGGTCTTCGATATTATGAGGACCCATCTTAATCTGAGGACGTGTGAAGTATTCTAGAATGCCCATTTGAATTGATCTACATGCAATGATTTTTTTAATAATTAAATACTTGTTTATATTAACTAATGCATCATGTGCATTAAAGTATTTTTTGAAAATCTCCTTTATAGCAACTGCTTTTACGTTAATTTCCTTTATTGTAGGCATATGGCCCATGATTTCTACGCTATACATTTGCACAAGAAACACCACCGTAACGCACTTTATGCTACCTCATGGTGCACAGCAACTATAACAACAATGCACTGCCTATCTCACACAGAACCCATTAGTATGCTAAGTAGAGAAGTGAATTGCACAACAAATATAATAAATTATAATTTCACAACAATATGAGAACGCATGCACAACAAAATGACTACGAATGTGTCGTAGGGGTTGAAATCGTTCTTGATTAGTAAACCATGAAGAGAGTTGCCCAGGCCGAGGTTGCAGAGTTTGGTGCAGCTGTTGAGGAGGTTGACGTACGTGTAATTGTCAGGAGAGACTCGAGCTCTCCTCATGTGTCTTGTGTCCAAATAGTTCAAAAGCCTCTTTGTGATCACTGTTTCGGGAACAAGCTGAGATCAGAATGTTCCTAAGATCTAATGTTGGGGTCCTCGAGTATGGAAAACAACTCCAGAATCTTGTTATACTCGCCAATTCTGTTGTATATCCCATCTATAATATTTGTGGAGGCAACATTAAGCGGCTTGTCATTAACAGCTATGAAGCGTAAGGCGTCATATATTAAACCATTTTTAACATACCTATTTGACCTATTTTGCCCTTTTGCCAAAATTGAATTAAAAATAACATGTCAAGCCTTGTTAACCGAATCAGGACAAACAAAATGGGACGTAGATACCAACTCAAATTACAATCAAATTTAATTATTTTATTCTCTTCTCCTTCCCAAAAACTTGGGGAGTAGGGTTGCTCATCGAGAGCTGTACCGGCGTTTATACATTTCATTGGCCATAATACTACGGTAAAGGGAAATTCTTGGAGGCCACGATTCCTCAGCTCTTTTGAGAGAAAACTTAGCTTTCAAGTTTCAAGCCAATTTCCCGTCGATCGAGTTTCTTTCCGTGCTAGTATAAATAACCGATCCCCCATTAACACCACAGCAGTGAGCAGTACATACAATGGCAAATCCAGCCGATAGGGCGGCGCCGTGGGTGGATCTTCTGCCGGAATTAACTGCAAACATTCTGCAAAGGCTGAGTGTGGAGGATATTTTTCAGAGCGCACAGGTGTGTACTACCTGGCGGAGGCTATGCCAAGACCCCTCCATGTGGCGCTATGTAGACTTGTGGAGTATATTTGGTAAAGAACGGGAGTGGGATAAAATTTGCAGAGAAGTAGTGAATCGCAGTGAGGGGCAACTTGTTTCCATCAAACTAGGGCACTTTGTTACTGATGATCTGCTCTTCTACATTGCTCAGAGGTATATACTTTCATATTTTCCGGTTTAATGCTATACGTGCTTCTTTTGGTTGTTTGGTTAGGGTAATAAATTTATATATATTCAGATGAGTGCACTCAATCTATTCCCATACATGTGTGTCTCATGTAGATTGTGTGTTCTCATGTAGTAGTATATATGTATGTGTATGCTTGATGATATCTATCATTTGCTTCTGCTATTGTAAGAATCTTAATTTCGTGCCAATTTCCTCATTTATTATTTTGCATTGCTAACTTTATGTAATATAAATCAATTACAAAGTTTATGTAACTTTACTCAAACACTGAAAAATGAGTATTTTCTTTTAATTCCTTGCTAGCTCTTTCTGTGTTCCTTAATCTTAGTACGTATGTACTTGTGTTGTTATACAGAGCAAAACAGCTGAGACATCTTGGTATTAGTTCCAGCCAAGTTTCTGATGAAGGTTTTAGTAAAGCTGTTAATGAGTTTCCACTGTTGGAGGAGCTACACCTTGAATACTCTGCTATTTCTAAACAAGGCATTGAAGCTGCTGGACAGTCTTGCCATTTCCTCAACTCATTCTCCATTATCAAGATTTGTGAATACGGAAACGTGCCATCTGATGATGAGGAAGCTGTTGCCATTGCAGAAAACATGCATGGGTTGAAACACCTTACACTTGTTGGAAATTTATTGACAGATAAAGGCGTGGAGGACATCCTTGACGGTTGTCCTCGCCTTCAATCTCTCAACTTAAACCACTGTATTAATGTTAGGCTTGAAGGGGAGTTGGGGAAGAGATGCTCTCAACAGATTAAGGACCTCAACCACAATCACGATCTTCATGCGTCTTTTCTCGAACCTTATTTGGATATATTATCCGCACCCGAGATGAAATTCATTACATGCTCTGTGAAGCCGTAGCTTTGGCAGACACATTGTGAGCACTATATATGTTTCCATCTCCTGCTCTTCACTCTGAGTTGTATTCTTTTTGTGAACTCAACAGGATCGTTTTTACGTCTAATCTTAAATTGTTTTGGTTCATTATTTATTAGGATATATATGACGAATCGCCCATGGAACCAAGACTTTTTTGGTGTTAGTGATGAGACGGACAAGAATCAAAGAGTCCACTTCATGGAGAGTAGGCTTCCGGCCACCAAATCACACCATCTCATATATTAACTCTTTGTAATATTAACTCTAAACAAAATTAACTATGTTGAATGAGCTACTTGAACTCGACTCAATGAATTTAGATGTGTAAATGAGCTATGGAGCTTAAGCTAGAGTAGTGTGAGTAACAAATTGAATTGAAATTTGAATATCTTAATATTCAGTTTTGGCAACTCGTGAGCAAGCCTAATTAAGTTTTTATTTTATTTTATTATTATTTTATAGAATATAATTATAGTATACTAAAATTAATTAATTAATACATATATACATATGTATACATACACACACATATATATATATATATAATAGAATGTTATAATCGTGTAAAATATTTATTATTGTAATTTTTCTGTTAAAATAAAATAAAAGTTGGTCAATTAGGATCAATAGCTTATCACTAATTTTGCATGTTTTAACTGCTCTTGTTGGAAATAAAACTCGTAACTTAACTTTGATACCACTTGTTTTGATCAAATTTTAACTACTACGATTATGCCAAAAAGTTATAATTCTTAGCGAAGATGTAACTTTTTTTTTTTCCTTATACGGCCACACCATTTTCTTGAACTCAAGTCGCCTACAAAAAATTAAAGCTCAGAAGAGTTCAAACTTTTATTTTTTGAATCAAGTTGAACTTGAAGCTTGGATTGTTGACTTGCTTACACTGACGAAAAGCTTAGTGCATAACCAATAAGCTAGGAAACTGTAAACTGTGAACTGGAAAAAGAGAAACTGATTGTGTTGAATTGCTTTGGAGGGAAAGGAAGTTGAGCTTTAAGTACATCAGCTAGGAACGGTTATAACTAACAAAGCAAAGGAAAATACAAAAATGCCCTTAAGGCTTTAGTTCTGTTTTGCAGCAGGTAGCTTTCACTTTGGCTTCTATTCTTCTGGAATGAGGGTCATTCTGCTTTGCTTTATCATCCCCCCGTAAGCTGGAGCATGAATATCTTGAAGGCCCAGCTTAGCATGGAAGGCATCAAATAAGGGTTTGGTCAAGGCTTTTGTAAATCCATCTGCAACCTGATTGTTTGAGCTTATGCTAAGGAGTTTGATCACACCTTCTTGGACCTTCTGTCTGACTACATGGCAGTCAATTTCTATGTGTTTCGTGCGTTCATGAAACACATGATTTTCTGCTATTGCTACTGCAGACTTATTGTCACAACAATTAGGTGTTGAAAAATAGCATTTATCTGTGTATCCATCACTTGTGTCTGCCTCATTATAAAAAAAAAACTTGATTCTGACTGCCAGGGCTGGTCTGCTGTCTGTTAACCTCCCATCTGCTACCCAAGGTATCATCCCACTCATCAGTAGTTATGTCAATAGGAACCAAGGGGAGAGGAGGATTAAAAAATTCTGATTTCTCATTTCTGTTTTTGAACTCTGGAATTCCCTTGCTGACAATAAGAGGAAAGGATTGCTCATAGAAATGAACATCTCTTGACACAAATATGGTCTTGTCATTCAAGTCATACAAGATGTAACCCTTCACAGCAGCTGGAAAGCCTACATCTCCAATGTGATTGACAGAGGCATAGGTATTGGAATTCTGCTGAACCTCTTGGTTCTGTCTTCCTTTGGATTTATAGCCAGCTACCCAGCCAGGGGGGTAGCCATGTTTCTTATAACATTTCTCAATGGTGTGTCCTTGCATTCCACAAAAGGTACATTTAGGAACATTCTTCCCTGATCCACCATTGAACTTCTTCTTGTTATATGCATTGAAAGCTGCCACCACAGACTGCTCATCTGTGAGATTCTGCACAGCATTAGCCTGAAGTCACTGCCTCTGACATTAATTGAGTTCTTGAGTTTTCTCTCCATTTTCAAAGTCATATTCAGCACCCTCTCCATGGTAGGAATAGGCTCCATGACCAGAATCCCTGACTTGATATTCTCATACTCCTCATTCAAGCCTTCCAAGAACCTAATGATTTGGTCCTCCTCTTTTTCCTTTTGGATCTTACTTACTAGAGTGCAGGAACACTTAGGCACACATTCACAAGCAGGAATTGGTCTCATAGCATTCAATTGCATCCACAAGGCATTGATCTTAGTAAAGAATTCGTTAATAGACAGACTACCTTGTGAACTCCTGTATATCTCATTCTGCAGTTCAGCAATCCGATGAGGATCTACTTGTGAGTATCTCTTTTTGAGCACGCTCCATATATCTGCTGCTATGTCAAAATAGAGAACTCCTTCTGCAATGGTAGGGCTGAGGGATTTGAAGATCCATGAGCACACAATATCATTACATCTTCTCCACACTGCGTACTTAGGATCGGATTCATCTGGCCTCGCGATGCTTCCATCGGCGAAACCGAATTTGTTCTTCACTCCGAGCGCTATCTTCATCGCTCTACTCCAGGAATTGTAATTGATTTCGGAAAGAGGCGGAGAAACCAGAATGAGATTTGGATTCTCCGTAATGTGCAAATACAACGAATCGTTGAACTCATCGGCGCGTTGAGCTGAATTCTGATTCGAATTTGAAGCACCTCCTCCCTGTCCTTCGACTGAAACACCTTCATCGTTCTCCGCCATTACCGCTGCGGCATAGCTTCGATGAAGCTCTGATACCATGACGAAAAGCTTAGTGCATAACCAATAAG
Organism: Ipomoea trifida; assembly: GCA_003576665.1. NCBI lineage: Eukaryota > Viridiplantae > Streptophyta > Magnoliopsida > Solanales > Convolvulaceae > Ipomoea > Ipomoea trifida. Next base: position 5,944,285 of record CP025644.1, read on the forward strand.
CTAGGAAACTGTAAACTGTGAACTGGAAAAAGAGAAACTGATTGTGTTGAATTGCTTTGGAGGGAAAGGAAGTTGAGCTTTAAGTACATCAGCTAGGAACGGTTATAACTAACAAAGCAAAGGAAAATACAAAAATGCCCTTAAGGCTTTAGTTCTGTTTTGCAGCAGGTAGCTTTCACTTTGGCTTCTATTCTTCTGGGATGAGGGTCATTCTGCTTTGCTTTATCATACACCCCTATTTTGTAATGTTTTGAATGATTCAAATGACATAAATGCTATTTTTCAAATACTTCATGACTTATATATTTATACTTTATCCTTTACCTTGGGCCTGCGCAAATTTATTTTGTTCTCTTCCCCTTCCCTAAAACGTGGGGTTGCTCATGGAGAACTGTACCGGCGTTTATACATTTTATTGGTCATAACTCATAATACTACGATAAACGGAAATTCTTGGAGGCCACGATTATATTCTTCAGTTCTTTTGAGAGAAAACTTTCAAGTCTCAAGCCAATCTCCCGTCGATCGAGTTTGTTTCCGTGCTATTATATACAGATAATCGATCCTCCATTAACACCACACCTGGGAGCAGTAGAGACGACAATGGCAAATCCAGCGGATAGGGCGGTGCCGTGGGTGGATCTTCCGCGGGACTTAACGGCAAACATTCTGCATAGGCTGTGGTTGAAGGATATTTTCCGGAGCGCAAAGGTGTGTAGTGCCTGGCGCAGGCTATGGCAAGACCCCTCCATGTGGCGCTATGTGGAGTTGTGGAATCCAAATGCTTTGGCGAGTAAAGTACGGGACTGGGATAAAATTTGCAGAGAAGTAGTGAATCTCAGTGAGGGGCAACTTATTTAATTTCCATCAAACTAGGGAGCTTTGCTACTGATGATCTTCTCTTCTACATTGCTCAGAGGTATATATATATATATATATATATATATATATATATATATATATATATGCGTTTTATATTTTCTGGTTTAATGCTGTACGTTACGTGCTTCTTTTGGTTTTTTTGATTAGGTTAATAAATTTATATATACTCAGTAAAACATACATTTCTTTAGGTGAGAACGAATGTGCGAATAAACACTACATGAGTGCCTACTATCTACTCCCATAAATGCCTCATGTAGATTGTGTGCCCTCGTGTGTGCTTGATGATCTCTATCTTTTGCTTGTGCTATCATAGGTTGAATCAAGATTTTTTGAAAACTGTCTTTAGTCAAAATAAATCATTTTTTCTTTGACAAAAATGAGTATTTTAATTTTTTTTTTTTCATTTTCCTTTAATTGCCAAACACTAAAAAATGAGTATTTTCTTTTAATCCCTTGCTCGATCTCTCTGTGTTCCTTAATCTTCATACATACGTATGTACTTTTGTTGTTATACATACAGAGCAAAACAGCTGAGATATCTTGGTATTAGGTCCTTCGAAGTTTCCGATGAAGGTTTTAGTAAAGCTGTTAATGAGTTTCCACTGTTGGAGGAGCTGCAACTTAAATACTGTTCCATTTCTAAGAAAGGCATTGTAGCTGCTGGACAGTCTTGCCCTTTCCTCAACTCATTTTCCTTTTTCAAGATAAGTGGATACCTAAACGGACCATCTGATCAGGAGGCTGTTGCCATTGCGGAACACATGCATGGGTTGAAACACCTTACACTTTATGGAAATGAAATGACAGATAAAGGCGTGGAGGCCATCCTTGATGCTTGTCCTAGCCTTCAATCTCTCAACATAGACCACTGTATTCATGTTAGGCTTGAAGGGGAGTTGGGGAAGAGATACTCTCAACAGATTAAGGATCTGGACAACAATCAAAATCCTCCTGCTTATTTATTAATGTTATATTAAAAATGTATTAATTATTCCCTTTGTCCCATTGTGCTTATCTTACTTCATTCTACTTTTCTTAATTTACCTTTATGACTTTTGCTTTCATTATTACTTTTATTTTCGAAAGTAAAAAAATTAGGGGCATAATTGAAAAGCACATCACATTTAGAGTCAATGCAATTTCATCTCTTTTCATGGATAAACGGAATATTAGGGTCACGAATGTGAGTTCAAAGCTCATGGAGTGTGAAAATGGAAGTAAAAAAGACGTAAACATGGAAATTGAAAATTATTAAGTTTTAAAAGTTAAATTGAATTCTACTATGTGTTTTAGTTTATGATGTATGAACACTTTTAGGGGCACATCATTAACAAATGTTCTTTTTCCTTTTTTTTTTTTTTCTTTTTTTTTTTATCATTTTATTTTAACAAACTGATTTTGTTAAACAAAAATAGCTTGTTGCTAAATTGGATCGGTTAGCCGTCAACAACTTCAAAGGTTGGGTCACAGGAATAGTCCCAATCACGATAACTAAAGATACAAATTTTTTATAAAAAATTCACGAGATTGAATCCCATGGTCTCAAGGATCTTGTTGTACGTACATTTAATGGATCTGGTAATAGGATTGTCCAATTCTTCATTCACCGAGGATATACAGAGCACTTGTGCTGATAAAGTGTTATAAAATTAATGTGTATCATCATGTAAATCTTGTATGATCATACACATAGAACACTGCTTAAAATCATAAAGGAAGGAGAGAAAACAATAAAAACATGCAGGAACTTCAAAAATATAAATACATAATACACACACACAAAGGTAACTGTTACACTTAACATCATAAATCACTAAGATGGTGGGATAATGGGGGAAAATAATACGATAGTGGGGATAATGACCATAATAAATATTCATAGTAGAGGTATATATTTGTGTTGATAATTAACATTATTTTTTATTGTTTGAAAGTGAAAAATGTTTCAACTGGTGGTGGTCTATACAAACTTTCATCTATTTAGATAAGTATGTCTTTATAATGTACTTTTATTTTACCTTGATTGCAATATTCTAAGGTTTCTAGAATAAAATTAATTTTTTTTTAAAAAAAATGTGCCCACATATTTAATTAAATAAAATGAGAAACATCTTTATTTGTGGGTTTCATTTGTAAAGTTATTTGTATTAAATTAATTATTATAATATTTTTGCTAAATATTTAATTAAATAAAATCAAAGGCATGGCATATTCATCATTAGCCTATATCTTCAAAGACTCAACTTATTACAATATTGACATTAATGAATTGTGATATTAATGAATTGTGATGAAATCACCATAATAATATCATCGCTTTAATGAGCTAGAAGAACTTGGAGACATTATACATGAACTTGAAGTTTTTTATTTGTTTTCTAAACACTAATAATTATTTATAGATGAGTATTGTGAACCTTTTTTGCACCATTGTGCCGAAAATATATTAAATAATAATTTTTCCGGTTGTATTAATAGATGAATTTTTTGGCCAATTTTAGTATTCAATTTGACATATTTTTTAACCGATCCGATGATTAATTTTTGTCAAAAATGAAATCAGAGATATATTTTTGGTCGAATTGAAAATACAATACCAAAAGGAGTACTATTTCAATAGTTAAAAGACCATTTGTGATATTAACTCTAAACAAAATTAACTATGTTGAATGAGTTTCTTGAACTCGACTCAATGAATTTAGGGGTGTATATTAAGCTCGAGTAGTATGAGTATCAAATTGAATTGATATTTGAATATCTTAATATTCAGTTTTGGCAACTCGTGAGCAATAATCATAATTGAGTTTTTATTTTATTTTATTAATATTTTATATAATATAAATATAATACAAAAAAATTTAATTAATACATTATATATATATATATATATATATATATATATATATATATATATAAAATCATGTAAAATATTTATTATTGTAATTTTTGTGTAAAAAATAAAATAAAAGTCGGTATATTTTCTTGAACTCTTGTAGCATTTAAAAAAATTAGAGCTCAATTGAGTTGAAGGGTGTGTTTGGCAATCCGGAAAACGATTTCTGGAAATCATTCTTCGGATTTTTGGTATTTGGGAAGAGAAGAAAATATGGTCAAAGGAAAACAACACAATGGTCAATGGAAAATGAGGGTCTTTTGGGGAAAAATGACTTTCCTTTTTTTTTTTTTTGGGAAGTCATTTTCCAAACTCCTCACGACACTTCCTCCTCTTCGCCTCACCTTTGCTTTTGGCTTCCAGGGCTAGCACTCCTTTTCTTCTTCTCTTGCCATTATCATCTTCCTATCATCAAGTCATCAAAGTATGATTCTTTCCTTTCTTCTTTCACTTGGAATTTGTATGATTTATTTTCTCAGATCTGAAAATATTTTCTTAATTTTTGAGCAAAGTGCGACTGATTTCCACTGGATTGAGAAACTGGTTTCCGAAATCAGTCCACGGATTAGTTTCGCAAACCAGTCTGTGACTGGTTTCAGAAACTAGTGACTGGCTCGCGAAACCAGTTCGACGAACTGGTTTCGCAAATTAGTCCGTCGGACCGGTTTCCAAAACCAGTGGGTAGACTAGTTCCCCAAATTTAGGGTTTTAGGGAAAAAAATTATGTGCTTTTTCGTTATTATGTTTTTGAGATATTGTTTTTTGTTGTGATATTTTTGTTATAAATGAATTATTTGTGACAATTGTGATAATATTGTGGTGATTATTTTGTATTTTTGGATTGTATAGATGGATAATAATCATGTATGTGTTGCTGTTCTGAGTTAGATATTGGTTATGTTGGGTTTTATGACTTTCTTTTGGATTGTAAGACTTTCATGTTGGATTGCTAGTTTGTCATTTTGATATCTTATTTTGGATTGTAAGACTTGGATGGATGATCAACTATTATTTTGATATCTTATTTTGGATTGTAAGACATTACATGCAATGATCAACTAGTTATTTTGGTTTGTTATTTTCAATTGTAATACTTTGGTTAGTTATTTTGATATTTTATTAGACATTTGTTGATTATATTGAAAATTGTTATTATAAATGTTATATTTAAACAAATTAACTAAAATATTTAATTATATTCATTTTCGACCTATTTTCTAGAAAATGAACCAAATACACAGCTATGCAGCCAAACACAAACACAAGAAATGAAAATGATTTTTTGAAAAATGACTCAGAAAACATTTTCTTGTTTTCCAAACACACCCCAAGTTGAACTTGAAGTTTGGATTGTTGATTTGATTTGATTACACCCTATTTCTTAATGTTTTTTTTTTTTTTTTTTGAAAACAAACACAACTTCATTAACATAAATCAGAGACTAACAAATTACAAATGATAGGAGGAGGGGTATGAAACCACTCCGAGTAATCAGACAAAGAACAAGACTGCCTAGCTAGTACATGGGCAACCTGATTCGCTGATCTTTTAGTGAAAGAAAGAAACACATTACAGAAATCATGCAATAGATGTTTGATATCCTCAACAATCAAATGAAATGAAGACACCCCACCCTTGGAATTCAAGCATTGAACAACCTGTAGGGAGTCAGTTTCCACATTAACGTTATCCATGTTGTGAGATTTTATCCAACTAAGCGCTTCACGTATAGCCACCGCTTCGGCCTCCCTTGGTGTAAAAATACCTCTCCACTGAGCTCCCCTTGCTGCAACAAAGTTACCATCCTCATCTCTTATAACACTGCCCAACCCCATTGTTGCATCATGCTTATTGATTGCTGCGTCAACATTCATTTTGAGCATTCCAGCTTGAGGTTTTATCCACTTGTGATTCATAGTAGGTTGCACCTGATTGGCCAGATTCTGAAAAGCAGTAGCCTCTCTCCATGAGATTAAGAAATTATGTGCTTTCCTAATGAGTTGTTGATGGTGCATGATAGTTGAGTTATTCCAGCACTTGTCATTCCTCTGACCCCATATTTCCCAACAGATCAACACAAAAAGGCAATGATTTGCTTTGTCAATCCTCTCAAGATTTTGGTTTACCCAGGCTTGGAAGGATGCCCCAACTGAATGCCCTACGAGAAGCCCCGAATATCTCCAGCACGCCCTGGCATACTCACATTCGACGAACAGATGGCCAATGGATTCCTCATGGTTCCCACAGATTGCGCACAACACATCACACTCCACTTTTCTTTGTCGTAGCAGGTCCTTTGTGGGTAAGCTATTCGAACAGGCCTGCCAAAAAAATACCTTCGTCTTTGGTGGGAGCTTTAGTTGCCACATATTTGTCCATGGTTGTGAGTCCGAATCCCGCAGTTCTCCCCTCAATGCCTTGTAGCAGCTCTTTACAGTAAATTTTCCATCATCCTCAGCTGCCCAAATTACCTGGTCACGCATCTGTTGCTTTGGTAGGGGGATGCTCATAATTAAGTTGGCATCTCGTTCAGAGAAAATTATTCTGATAGTTTCCTCATCCCATCTACAATCTCCTGGTACTATAAGATCCTCCACTTTCGCTTCCTCCATTAGAGGGTACGGGAAAGAACATATTTTTGGATTTTCCTTGTCCGGTAGCCAATCATCTGTCCAAATCTTTATTTGCGATCCATTGCCCACTCTCCAACGACTGTGCTTCCGGATGATGTCTTGTGTATGAATCAGGCTACTCCATATGAATGATGGGTTTGAACCCATTTTTGCCTCTAAGAAAGAAGAATCAGGATAGTATCTTGCCTTAAAGATCTTTGCTGCTAGGGAGTTTTGATGATTAATGAGCCTCCATGATTGCTTAGATAACATGGCCAAATTAAACTCTCTTAAACTTCTAAAACCCATCCCACCCCATTTTTTAGGACAACACAACTTATCCCAAGATTTCCAGTGGATTCCCCTGCTCTCCCTTCTACCCCCCTTCCACCAATAAGAGTTCATGACACTTTCAATTTCCTTACATAACCCCACAGGCAAGAGGAACACACCCATAGCATAGGACGGTATGGCCTGTATAACACTTTTAAGCAGAACTGCCCTCCCAGCTCTAGACAAGAACCTATGGTTCCAAGTTTCTATACGGGCAGTAATTTTGTCTTTGATAAAGCCCAGCACCTCCCTCCTATTTCTCCCCACCATTATAGGTAATCCCAGATACCTCCCATTACCCCCCTCTCTTCTCACTCCAAGAATATTTCCCACCAAGTTCCTAGTTCCCTCCCCAACATTAGCACTGAAACATACAAGGGATTTATCAAAATTAACATACTGACCAGAGGCTATGCCATAAGATGAGAGAAGATCCTTCACATTGTTAGCCTCCGTCTGATTTGCTTTGAAGAACACGTAGCTGTCATCAGCGAACAGGAGATGGGTCACATGAGGTGCCGACCTTGCCACTGAAATGCCATGAAGTTTTCCTTCCACCTCAAAACGGCTGAGCATTGCACTAAGTCCTTCTGCGATTAACAGAAACAGGTAGGGGGTGTTTGTCTCTTTTATGATGTTTTTCAAATACTTCACGACTTATTATCTTTTGAGAGAAAAATTTGAAGCCAATTTCCCGTGGATCGAGTTTGTTTGGGTGCTAGTATAAATAATCGATCCTCCATTAACACCACACCAGTGTGCAGTAGAGACAATGGCAAATCCAGCGGGTAGGGCGGCGCCGTGGGTGGATCTTCCTCGGGAGTTAACGGCAAACATTCTGCAAAGGCTGAGGGTGGTGGATATTT
>CP025644.1:5952873-5968259 GCA_003576665.1 Ipomoea trifida
GTTTATACATTTTGTTCAGTGGTTATAATACTATGATAAACGGAAATTCTTGGAGGCCACGATTCTCAGCTCTTTTGAGAGAAAACTTTCAAGTTTCAACCCAATTTCCCGTCGAGTTTCTTTCGGTGCTACCGTGCTAGTATATATATATAGATAATCGATCCCCCATTAACACCACACCAGTGAGCAGTAGAGACAATGGCAAATCCAGCAGATAGGGCGGCGCCGTGGGTGGATCTTCCGCCGGAGTTAACGGCAAACATTCTGCAGAGGCTGAGTGCGGTGGATATTTTCCATAGCGCACAGGTGTGTAGTGCCTGGCGGATGATATGTCGAGACCCCTCCATGTGGCGCTATGTGGAGTTGTGGAATCCAGCAGGTAAAGAACGGGAGTGGGATAAAATTTGCAGAGAAGTAGTGAATCGCAGTGAGGGGCAACTTATTTCCATCAAACTAGGGAGCTTTGCTACTGATGATCTGCTCTTCTACATTGCTCAGAGGTATATATATATATATTCGTTTTATATTTTCCGGTTTAATGCTGTACGTGCTTCTTTTCGTTGTTTCATTAGCGTATATAAATACAGATCAAAGGAAAATATTTTCTTGAGTATGTGCAAATAAACACTACATGAGTGTACACAATCTACTTCAATTCATACAGCCTTGTGTAGATTGTGTGTCATGATAATGTAGTAAATTGTATGCAGTTATATGCATGTAGGTTGTGGTTTATTTTTAAAAATTAATATGAATATAAATCAATTACAAAGTTTCATTCATAACCACTATTGCAAAAATCCCAGCTTAGGCCACCTAGGCACCCGCCTAGGCCCTAGGCGCTCCTAGACCGAGGCGTATTACTCCCTAGGCGTCTGCCTAGTGCCTAACTCGACCGACTGGGCCAAATTTGGCCGAGTTAACTCGAGCTAGTCGGCCTTGTTAATTTTATTATTATGTTTATATATATTTAAATTTATTTACGTCCGCCTGACTAGCTGACTAGCGCTTAGCACCTACTGCAATGTTATAAGCATAAACTAAAGAAATTGAAGAAAAAAAGGTACTGTAAATGTTTTTTTTTAATTGTTGGGTTGAATCAAGATTTTTATTATTTGATTTAGCTCTATCAAATTCATGTTTTAACTAGGTTAAGCCAGTCTAGTTGTCGAGTTCAAATAGTAACTAAACAGATAATGAATGAACTTTTCTAGTTGACAGCACTTAGACTCTCAAAGGGAACTGAGGGTGACGGCCAGACATAAAAATTCGAAAAATGTCTTTTATAAAAATAAATCATTTTTTCTTTGATAAAAACTCTGTCTAACACGTATGTACTTTTGTTGTTATACAGAGCAAAACAGCTGAGGCATCTTGGTATTTGGTGCAACTATGTTTCCGATGAAGGTTTTATCAAAGCTGTTAATGAGTTGCCACTGTTGGAGGGGCTACAAATTAAACACTGTTGTGCCATTTCTAAAAAAGGCATTGAAGCTGCTGGACAGTCTTGCCCTTTCCTCAACTCATTTAACTTTTTCATGGTAAGTGAAAACGTAAACAGACCATATGATGGGGAGGCTATTGCCATTGCAGAAAACATGCGTGGGTTGAAACACCTTAGACTTTATGGAAATAAAATGACAGATAAAGGCGTGGAGGCCATCCTTGATGCTTGTCCTAGCCTTCAATCTCTCAGTATAGTCCACTGTAATCATGTTAGGCTTGAAGGGGAGTTGGGGAAGAGATGCTCTCAACAGATTGAGGACCTCAACTACATTCAAAAGCCTCGTATGGGCTTTTTATAATAACGATCGTTTTATGAACTATATCCCACATAACTTGGGTATTCGGATTATGAGCACTATAAATACTTCCATTTCCTGCTCTTCACTCTCAGTTGTCTTCTTTTTGTGGACTCATCAGGATTGTTCTTAATTTATTGTCTTAAATTGTACGGTTTGATTCATTATTTATTAGGATATATAGTGTTATTTGTATCCTGCCCACATTTCACATTATATTCATATTCTTCTCTTTGTGTTAACTAATGACAATATCAATATGCATGGCCGGCCTAACCTGAACTGGTATGTCAAAAATATATATGCTTTGGACAACAAATACTTGTACATAAAGCCCTCAAAACAAGCTTAGCGTGAAGGACTAAACCAGTCTTGCCCCGGCAAATAAATGTAGTCAAAGACAATATTAGAGCAGTATAATATATCAATCCATACTCCTCTTTTACAAAGTCTTTCCCCCTTCATTTTGTAACTCAAATAGGTTTATTTTAAGATCACTGAGATTGTGATGAAATAAAATCCTAATCATTGATTATTTTAATTCAAAGGTGTAGATTACTTTTAGTTTTTGGGATTAGATGCTTGTTTTTAAAACGAGGGTGTTATTTTGGTAATTGTAATAGTATGTGCATCATTTTTATTTTTGGAATTGCGTGATTTTCTCTCTGCTTATTCATTTTGTTTTTTTTAGGTATGACATTTCCTAAATGTGTGCAAATACGTAAATTAGTGTGTGTATTTTACTGAGCATCTCCAGTGTTGTGGAATAATATATATTGAGTAGTGCGTATATTCGTCTATGAGTGTGTACATTAGAAACCATAATAGTGTGTAATAATGCGGGCAAAGGCTCTGAAGCCATACAACCCAATCTACCGTGTGTGCTTACTATCATGCATTTTGGTATAACATTGTTTGCAATGTTTTTTTTTAACATAGTAAAACCTTCCTGATTATATATACTCCGTATTTTTTAGTATGCATATATATCACTTACCATTAGTGTGTGCAAAAATGTAAACAAGTGTGTGCATTTTATTGAAAGTCCCGATGTTGTGGGAGAATATTGAGTACTATTGTACATATTTGTACATAAGTGTGTGCAATAGAAATGATAGAGATTTATCCTAGCTCGTTACTATCAATGTGGTAATGAGCTGAGTCTTGGAACATCATGAACTAATGGCAATCTTGGAATAAGGTTTTGGGATGTGTTAGGAGTAATGTAAGTTTTCTACTTTTATTTTATAAATCATCATTTATATTTTTGTTTTAATTTTTTTTTTTTATAAATATTGTTGGAAGTATTTGCGGTGTGAAATTGTGAATTTTGTTAGTGGTTTAACCCATCAATGTATCCGGAGTTCTAAGAAAATAATTCTCAGGTTGTTGGAGACGATCAATGAGAAGCTTAAAACAATGCTAAAAGATATTATACTAGACAAATTGGAAGGCCTACAAATTATTATCACAAATTAGTGATTATTTTGTGGTATATATTGTGTTGATGATTAACATTATTTTGAATTGTTTGAAAGTGAAAAATGTTTCAAGTGGTGTATACAAACTTTCATCCAGTTAGATAAGTGGCTTTGTAATGCAATTTAATTTATCTTGTAATATTTTATGCTTTCTAGAATAATTTAAAAAAAAATATTAAACATTTTTAATTAAATAAAATGAGATGCTTTTTGTTTGTGGGTTTCATTTGTAAAGTTTTTTTGTATGAAATTAATTTTAAAATATTGTTGCTAATTATTTAATTAAATAAAATCAAAGACATATTCATTAGTAGTCTACGATCTTCAAAGACTCAACTTATTACAATATTGAATTGAAATTTGAATATCCTAATATTTGGTTTTGGCAACTCGTGAGCAAGCCTAATTGAGTTTTTATTTTATTTTATTAATATTTTATATATTATAAATATAATATAAAATATTTAATTCGTACATTTTATTTTATTAATATTTTATATATTATAAATATAATTAAAATATTATAGAATGTAATTATAATCATGTAAAATATTTATTATGGTAACTTTTGTTTAAAAAATAAAATAAAAGTTGGTCAATTAGGATCAAACGTTACCACTAATTCCCTATGTCTTAAATGTTATTGTTGGAAGTCAAACTCGCTTTGATACCACTTGCTAGGATCAAACGTTACTATTATACCAAAAAATTATAGCTCATAGCGAAGATGTAACTTTTTTTTCCTTATACTGTCACTTTATTTTCTTGAACTCAAGTTGTGTTCAAAAAAATAGAGCTCAGTCGAGTTCCATCTTTAATTTTTTGAATCAAGTTAAACTTGGGGCTTGGATTGTTGACTTGATTTAATTACACCACTATTTCGTAATGATTTAAATGGTTCAAATGACTTGATTGTTATTTTTCAAATACTTCATCTTTTTTTTTTTTTTCTTTACCTTGGGCCTAGCAAATTTATTTTGTTCTCTTCAGTCTTCCCCTTTCCAAAAACTTGGGGTTGCTCATCGAGAGCTGTACCGGCGTTTATACATTTCATTTCATTGGTCATAATACTAGAAATTCTTGGAGGCCACAATTCCTCAGCTCTTTTGAGAGAAAACTTTCAAGTTTCAAGCCAATTAATTTCCCGTCGATCCAGTTTCTTTCGGTGCTAGTATAGATAGACAATCAATCCCCCATTAACACCACACCGGTGAGCAGTAGAGACAATGGCAAATCCAGCGGATAGGGCGGCGCCGTGGGTGGATCTTCCGCGGGATTTAACGGCAAACATTCTGCAAAGGCTTAGTGTGGAGGATATTTTCCAGAGCGCACAGGTGTGTACTGCCTGGTGGAGGCTATGTCAAGACCCCTCCATGTGGCGCTATGTGGACTTGTTGAATCTAGTAGGTAAAGAACGGAAGTGTGATAAAATTTGCAGAGAAGTAGTGAATCGCAGTGAGGGGCAACTTATTTCCATCAAACTAGGGAGCTTTGCTACTGACGATCTGGTCTTCTACATTGCTCAGAGGTATATATATATATATTCGTTTTATATTTTCCGGTTTAATGCTGTACGTATGTGCTTCTTTTGGTTGTTTGATTAGGGTAATGAATTTATATATATTCAGATAATATGAGAACGTTTTCTTATTAGATGAGAATGTGCGAATCCATTAGGATTTGTCTAGCTAAATCCTGGATTCCTGGTTCATAGCCTCCAATTATATGTTTCTTGTTTTCTTTTAATCCCTTGCTCTTTCTCTGCTCCTTAATCTTAGTACGTATGTACTTTTGTTGTTATACAGAGCAAAACAGCTGAGGCATCTTGGTATTAGGTCCATCTTTGTTTCTGATGTATGTTTTAGTAAAGCTGTTAATGTGTTTCCACTATTGGAGGAGCTACAACTTGAATACTGTGCCTTTTCTAAAAAAGGAATTGAAGCTGCTGGACAGTCTTGCCCTTTCCTCAACTCATTTTCCTTTATCAAGGAAACTTTATGTGGAGACCTAGACGAACCAGACGAACCATGTGATGAGGAGGCTGTTGCCATTGCAGAAAACATGCATGGCTTGAAACACCTTACACTTGTTGGAAATGAAATGACAGATAAAGGCGTGGAGGCCATTCTTGATGGTTGTCCTAGCCTTCAATCTCTCTACATAGGCGACTGTAATAATGTTAGGCTAGTAGGGGAGTTGGGGAAGAGATGCTCTCAACAGATTAAGGACCTCAACCACCACATTAAAGATGCTGGTGCTTATTTGAATGATAATTTTATGGACCTTATGATGCGCAACCCAGGTATATATGATAAAACGCTCCGTCAATCCATGGCTTTGTTAGGCATTCGCTTGGTTAGGCATTCGCCTAAAGTTAGAATTTTGGTGTAGTTTTTGAGGAGATTTTGTAAGTGTGAATAAGAAAGGAAAAAAAATGAGATGGAAGAAAAAAAGAAAAAGAAAAGGAAATACACAACAAATGCTAACAAAAAAAATAAAAAAAAATTATTACGCGGGGGCGCTGGAGTTGCGCGCATGTTGGTGGGCTCCATAAAACCTGCAAAATCGCCATTCTTGTAGGAGATAAAATTTTTATCTCTTTTATCTTTATCTCTTATTCACTTCATCCTTTTTTTCTTAAATTTCGTGTAAAATCCATTGATGGGGATAGCCTTAGGCAGTTTGTGAGCACTATATTTCTATATCCTGCTTGTCACTTTAATTTGTCTTCTTTGTGTGTACTCATCGGGATTGTTCTTAATTTTATGTCTTAAATTGTAAGTTTTGGTTCATTATTTATTAATATATATGGTGTTGTTTATGTCTTAAATTGTAAGTTTTAACCCAATAAAAATAAAAATTAATTTATTTTCAAATAAAAATAAACATCTTTAAAAAAAAACATTAATTTATTTTCAAATAAAAATAAACATTAATAAATTAATTTATATTATACGGAGTAATTAGTTTTAACATCCCTATACGTGTCTCATGAAACGTTATCTATTTTCAAATAAAAAATTATACGAAGTGATTAATTAATTTATTTTTTTTCTTTTTTAGTTTTTCTTTTCTTTTGAGAAACATAAAAATTTTCTAGATTAGTAAATGTATTCATAGGCTTTGTGTTATCCTTACAATATACTCTTTCGCTTTAAAATAAAGGAAAAAAAAAAAAAGAAAAGAAAAGAAAAGAGATCCATTAGCATAGCATCATATTTTTTATTCACAAACTATTTTCTCTACATTTCTACATTTTTAATTCACTTTCAAATAACTATAATAACGAATTCCTTTAAAAATCAGTAGTTATGCCAGGACCCGTATCCACCTTGCAAGGTGGACCTGAGTTTATGCTCACAATTTCATAACTCTATGTTCATAATTTTATAACTCTATGTTTACAATTTTATAATTCTATATTTACAGTTTCATAATTTCATGCTCATAATTTCATAATTTCATGTTCACAATTTCATAATTTTATGTTCACAATTTCATAGTTCTATGTTCACAATTTCATAGTTCTACGTTCACAATTTCATAATTTTATGTTCACAATTTCATAGTTCTACGTTCACAATTTCATAGTTTTACGTTCACAATTTCATAACTATATGTTAAAATTGTGAATATAGAGTTTAAAAGTTGTGAATAATATTGAGTCATGTAATTTTGTATATTGAGATCTAAAATTGTGAATGTAGAGTTTTAAATTTGTGAATATAGAATTCTAAATTTGTGAACGTAGACACGGGTCTACCTTGTGTTTATAGCATAATTTGCCTTTAAAAACCAAACAATTTGGGCCCAAAATAATATATTTGAAATCTTTTTGTTTGACAAAAGTACATTTGAAAATGGAAAATCATAAAGTTTTAAAAATTAAATCGAATTCTACTGTGTTTTAGTTTATGATGCATCAACACGGGCACATAATTAAAAAATTAAATGTTATTCTTCCTTCTTTCTTTTTTTTTTAACAAATTGATTTTGTTAAAAAAAAAAATGGCTCATTGTTAAATTGGATCAGTTAGCAGTCAACCACCTAGAAGACTGGGCCATGGGATAGTCACAGTACAAATTTGTTGTAGGCTTAGTGGATATGGTAATTGGATTGGCCAATTCTTCATTCACCGAGGATATACAGAACACTCATACTAATAACGTGTTATAAAATTACTGTGTATCATCGTGTAAATCTTGTATGATCATATACATAAAACATTGCTCAAAATCATACATAAAAGGAGAGAAAACATGATTTACTAGTGAAGGGGGCTTTGTGTTCAGTTGAGTTACCATGATTTACATCCTCCCAGATGTTCTGTCGGGCTGATGCATGGAGTCTTGGGGTTGGAAATTCAAACTTTTGGGAGCATAGAGGGAGAGAAAGCAATAGAAACTGAAATATGCAGGAACTCCAAAAAAAGAAAAAAAAACCACCATTTTATTGATCATTGTATCAAATAAATATGGCAAAAACTTGTGTGAGACCGTCTCACCATGAGACGGGTCGGGTCAGATCGGGTCAAGATGCAAATGTAACACTTATATGCACAAATGACATATTTATATGCTCAAATGTAATACTAATCAAGAATAAAATTTTTGTTACTTATTAGGGTAAATGTAAGTGTGAGATTTGCACATATAAGTATGACATTTGCATAGTGCTTTGACCCAACCCGACCCGTCTCACGAATAAGGATCCGTGAGACGGTCTCACACAAGTGTGACCCATTATAATATATATACAAACGTAACTGTTACACTAACATCATAAATGACTAAAATGGTGGGATAGTGGGAATAATGGCCATAATAAATACTCCTTAATAAATATTTATGATAAGTGCAAAAGATGCCATCTTTATAAGGTCATTATCGGATCGTCTAGTGCACAATTCGTTGCTTTTGTGATTGATTTGGTCTTGAATTGCGTTAGAATGCTTGATGTTATCATCGGACCCCGTTCCACACTTTGCTAATCGTTTTTGTAGGAAAAAGATGTACAAAAAGGTGGAAAATGGCATGGATTTCGGAGATAGACTCACAAGCGAGTTGGAAGGCGAAATTTGGCCTTGGACGCGCCTCTGGACGCGCGTCCAAGCCTGCGTCCGAAATTATGCCCGTAGAAGTTGGAAAGCAGAACAAAAGTCTGCTATGGACGCGCAGTGGACGCGCGCGTCCATGCAGGCGTCCAATTTTCAGCCCGCAGAAGTTTGAAGTCTGTGCAGCAGAAGGCACGCTGGACGCGCAATGGACGCGCGTCCAGCGTGCGTCCATCGCGGAAATTTTCGTTGTTGGGCGAGATTTAAAAGTGGAATTGAGCCATTTTGCAGGGGATCCATCACACTTCAGTCCTAGATCATTTTAGAATATTTCTCTCTCTAGGATTAGCCTAGAGAGGTCTCTCCCAATTCACTCCACATTGCAATTCATAGGTTTAGATTAGAATTAGAGAAGAATTCCATTGCAAGATTGTGATCAACATTCAAGTTCAAGTTCAAAGTTCAATTTCAAGCTAAGTCTTCATTTTAATTTCTTGTCATTACTTTTGCCTTTTGCTATTTCAATTCCAAGTATGATTAGATAGTTCTTTGTGGATTTGGATTGAGCAATTTTGTATGGATATTCTTGAGCTTTGAATTGTTCAATTAGGTTTTGCAATTGCTTTGATTATGAGTTTGATTGTGTGAGTGGTGATCCACTTTGACTCTTGTGTAGGGGTGATCAACCTATATGAGAGGTGTTTGGAGAAGGAGTCTCACCTACGAGAGTAGGGTTACTCCTTAGCCTAGCCTAGCACATTTCCTTCTCACCTTTGAGAAAAGGGAGAGTGGAAGGCAAATAGCACACCATGTGTTCGATAAATTGCCTCACCTAGCCTAGTTGCCATGAGAATGGGACTATGGACTAGATGATAGGCCAATGACTACGAGAGTGGCGTTGACATAGTTGCCTTGCCTCATTTTCATTATCTAAGTGTTGCTAGCCTAATATCTTAGGAAATCAAGGATACCTATATGAGTTGCAAGATCCAAATCCTCCTTTCCAATTGATTGTTTCCAACGTTTTGTTCCTTATTTTCATTATTTTTCATGCACATCCCTTACTATGCTTGGGTTAGCTTTCAAACACTAGACACTCTTGTGCTTAATCCCCTTACCGCTCAAATTCCCTCCTTGCCATCCTTTGAGAACGATACTCGGGAACTTCTTCCCGTTTTAACACCTATTTCTTTCCATCCACCGCGAAAACTACACTCATCAATTTATAACAGTGGTATCTTTATTAAGGAAAGTAAATTTTATTAATGAGTAATTTGTGGGGATGATAATCCCCTCGTACCATACAACAGTGCCTCACGAGCAGAAAATGGCAGTGAATTGAAAACAAAGTAAAGGGAGAGGGCTAAAGCATCACCGACTGTGTTTTCTTTTCGAAAGGAATGAGCGATTGAAGTAGAGCTGATGAGTAGTGTTTTCGTGGGAGGTGGAAAGGTGTAAGGGTTGAAACGAGAAGAAGTTCCCGAGTATCGTTCTCAAAGGAAAGGCAAGGAGGGATTCGGTACACAAGGGATTAGTCACAAGAGCGCCTATTTTTCAAAAGCTAGTCCTAACAAGATGGTTGTGTATGTCATTCTAAAGATGTCTTAAAAACAAAAGCTAAAGGGTTGTAAAACAAGTATTGGAAAGGAGGATTCGGACTAACCTAGCACACATGTAATCTTTTGATTTCCTAAAGTACTAGGGCTTGAAATCACTCAAAGGACTCACATGAGACAAGGTCACTCACACCACCGCCACTCTCGTGGTCAATGGACTCACTTCTTAGACCGTAATGTCATCCTTGTGATCACTAGGCTAGAAGAGGCATTTTGACAAACACGTTATGTGCCTCTTGTCTTCCCTCTCCCTTTTCTCAAGCAATCTCTATTCTAATAGGTGAAAGCCTTCTACCCTAACTCTCTAGTGCAACCGGCCTAGTTGGCGTAGAGGTCAAACAAACACCCCAAACCACAATCAAGATATCCAAAAAGCATCATTCTACCCTAGATATATGATATGAGAGCTCAAGAACCAACATGCATGTTCAATTAGTCCAAATCCACAAGGTAACTAGCCACACATCTCTAATCTAGGTATCATCAAAGCAATTGAGCAAATCTAAGCTATAAGGATTGAAATCAAATCACAAATCAAAGCACAAATCAATTCAACAAACCAAATCACAAACTAAGAATTGAATAACAAAAGTGGAAATTGGAATATTACTTGAATGGAAATGGAATTCTTCTAACAATCTTGATCAATTGAAAGTTGATGTGCACAATCTTCTCCAAATCTAGCTACTTGAATTGAAATGTGATTGGAATTGAAGTGGAAATTGGAGAGAATTTTGACCTAATTCTAAAGAGAGAAATTCTAGACTAGACTAAGATGGAAAAAATGAGTGGGATCTCTTAGAAAAATGGCTCTCCTTCCTTTTTAAATCGCGCCAATCCGCCAAAATATTACGCGATGGACGCCCGATTGGACGCGCGTCCAGCGGGACTTCTGCTGGCAGCCTCGAAACTTCAGAGAGTTGAAAATCGGACGCGGGCGTCCGACCCGCGTCCACAGCAGAGCGAACCAACTTTAGAGGGCTGATTTTTGGACGCGGACGTCCCTCCTTCGTCCGCCGTGCGTCCGCAGCAGACCGCCCCAACTTCAGAGGGGTGAAAATTGGACGCGGGCGTCCAAGCCGCGTCCACCAGGCGTCCAAAGCAAAGTGTTGTTCGGCTGTGCGAAACTTCAGAGGACCATAATTCGGACGCCTGGGCGGATGCGCGTCCAAGACGCGTCCAGGCCTGTTTTTTGCTTCAATCTCAGCTTGTGAATCTATCTCTGAAATCAAGACCAAATTGGTAATTCTGTGAAAATAAAATAAAATAAAACTTTATTCCCTTAGGGTCGGCACGAGATCCGATCTCGCTAGCTACTTGACGGCATGGTGTTTTCTAGGTAAAGCTTAACGCTTTGCTACGAAAACACCACACTCTATTCTCTTAGGGCCGGCACAAGATCCGATCTCGCTAGCTACCTGACGGGAGAGTGTTTTTCAGGCCTCGGCCAAGTTTTGGCTGAGGTCAGGCCTCTGCCATGATTTTTTATTCTTTTTTTTTTTTTGTGTTTTTGTGTGTGTCTGTGTGTGTGTATTTTTTTTTCGTTTGTGTGTTTTTGGGCATTCTGTGCGCGAGCTCACTTTGACCAACCGTAGGCTCGGTCAAAGGTCAGCTCTCCTGTCAAGTAGCTAGCGAGATCGGATCTGGATTCGAATGTGGTGTTTTAGGGGTTTAGGGTTAAGGGTTTAAGGTTTAGGGTTTTAGGGTTTAATTGTGTTGGGGGTTTTAGGGTTAGTGTTTAGTGTTTTAGGGTTTTAGGGTTTTTTTTTTTTTTTTAAACAAACATTTTATTTAATCCGCAACTCAGAATTCAATACATGGGCCCAAAAGTGACCCTTCCTCAAAAACTGGGCATAAAGCCTTACAAAGCCAAAATGAGCTACACATACACACCTAAAGCAAATAAATGATGAACATTGCCCCATACTAGGCGTGGGACCGATGTCCCCCTCCATTTCCCAAAAAAGTGTCCTCACCCTTAGACTGCCCTCCAACTCCCCCTCGTACAGATCTCTGTATTTTGACCGAAGGGGAGCCACCCGGAAGACATCCTAAGCAATGAGACGCACCCTTAGGGTTTTGGGATTATATTTTAGGGTTTAGGGTTTTAAGGTTTAGCATTTTAGGGTTTAAGGTTAGTGTTAAGGTTTAGGGTGAACTAAGTTATTATTATTATTATTATTATTATTATTATTATTATTATTATTATTATTATTATTATTATTATTATTTTGAGTTTTTTTTTCTTTTTTTATTTTAAAGAACCATGATCTTTATTCATTTTTTTTTGAGTTTTGGGGTTTAGGATTTAGGTATTAGAGTTTAGGGTTTTAAGGTTAGGGTTAGTATTAATTTTATGGTTTAGGGATTTAAGGTTAGGGTTACGATTTTAGGTTTAGGTTTAGGGTTAGGGTTTAGTGTTAAACGTTTTAGGATTTAGGGTTTAGGGTTTAAGTTTTAGGTTTTAGGGTTTAGGGCTAAGGCTTAGGGGTTAAATTTTAGGATTTAGGGTTTAAAAGTTTAGCGTTTTAGGGTTTAGGGTTTACGGTTAGTTTTAATTTTAGGGTTTAGGGTAAGGTTAGGGTTTTAGGTTTATGGTTAGGGTTTAAGTTTTAGGGTTTAGGGTATACATTTTAGGGTTAGTGATTAGTGTTTTAGGGGAGCTTAGTGTTTAGGGTTCAAGGTTTAAGTTTTAGAATTTAAGGTTTCAGGGTTTAGTATTTTAGGGTTACGATTTAAGATTTAGGGTTTAGGGTTTCAGGGGCTTCGGGTTTAGAGTTTAGGGTTTTGGGTTTAAATTTTAGGGTTTAGAGTTTAGGGTTTAAGATTTAGGGTTTAGGGTTAGGGTTAGGGGTTTTAGGTTTTAGCAAATATATATATTTTTTTTAGCATTTTAAGGTTTACGATTTAGGGTTTAGGGTTTAGGGTTATAGGGTTTAGGATTGGTTTTAGGGTTTTAGGAGTTAGGGTTTAGTGTTTAGGATTTTGGGGTTTAGGATTTTGGCTCTGATACCAACTGTCACAGACTCATTTTCCCCTAACTACATCTCGTGCGGTCTTAGCTATATTTCCCCTCAAATAGCTAAGCTAGCCTCATTCGTGCCACGAAAATGGTGCTATGTGTCAATGGGTACGAAAATAAGTTGGACAAGAAGCTAAAGGAAACACTCGAGCTTTATTGGGAACTTGTATTACATCCACTACTGGATTCCTCTCTTGGATGGTTTACAAATGAGCCCCATGAAGGGTATTTATACACATTCCACCTCCTCACAGGATGGTGGAGATCTACTTAATCCAACGAATTGTTGTGAGAACCAGTAAACTCGTTAAGTGGATCCCTTCCATATTTGCGAAGTTGAAAGTTTTAGAGTGAGGGGTTTAGGGTTTTAGGGTTTAGCGTTAAGGGTTTTAGGATTTAGGGTTAGGGTTAGGGTTAGGGTTAGGGGTTTAGGGTTTAGGGTAGCTTAGGGTTTAGGGTTTAATAGTGTTGGGGGGTTTTAGGGTTAGTGTTTAGTGTTTTAGGGTTTTAGGGTTTAGGGTTTTAAGGTTTAGCAAGTTAGGGTTTAAGGTTAGTGTTAAGGTTTTTAGGGTGTAGGGCTTAGGGTTTAGGGTTTTAAAATTTAGCATTATAGGGTTTTGGGATTTAGGGTTTAGTGTTTAGGGTTTAGGATTTAGGGTGTAGAGTTTTAGGATGAACTAAGTTATTATTATTATTATTATTATTATTATTATTATTATTATTATTATTATTATTATTAAAATATTATTATTATTATTATTATTATTATTATTATTATTATTATTGAGTTTCGGGGTTTAGGATTTAGGTATTAGAGTTTAAGGTTTTAAGGTTAGGGTTAGTATTAATTTTATGGTTTAGGGATTTAAGGTTAGGGTTACGATTTTAGGTTTAGGGTTAGGGTTAGGGTTTAGTGTTAAACTTTTTAGGGTTTAGGGTTTAGGGCTAAGGCTTAGGAGTTAAATTTTAGGATTTAGGGTTTAAAAGTTTAGCGTTTTGGGGTTTAGGGTTTAGGGTTAGTTTTAATTTTAGGGTTTAGGGTTTTAAGGTTAGGATTTTAGGTTTATGGTTAGGGCTTAGCATTTTAGGATTTAGGATTTAGGGTTTAAGTTTTAAGTTTTAGGGTTTTTGGATTTAGGTTTAAGGTTTATGGTTTAGGGGTATACATTTTAGGGTTAATGATTAGTGTTTTAGGGGAGCTTAGGGTTTAGGGTTCAAGGTTTAAGTTTTAGAATTTACGGTTTCAGGGTTTAGTATTTTAGGGTTACGATTTAAGATTTAGGGTTTAGGGTTTAAAAGTTTAGCGTTTTAGGGTTAGGATTTTAGGTTTATGGTTAGGGTTTAGCGTTAAACGTTTTAGGATTTAGGGTTTAGGGTTTAAGTTTTAGGGTTTGGGGTTTTTGGGTTTAGGTTTAAGGTTTATGGTTTAGGGTATACATTTTAGGGTTAGTGATTAGTGTTTTAGGGAAGCTTAGGGTTTAGGGTTCAAGGTTTAAGTTTTAGAATTTAAGGTTTCAGGGTTTAGTATTTTAGGGTTACGATTTAAGATTTAGGGTTTAGGGTTTCAGGGGTTTCGGGTTTAGAGTTTAGGGTTTAGGGTTTAGGGTTTAAATTTTACGGTTTAGAGTTTAGGGTATAAGATTTAGGGTTTAGGGTTAGGGTTTGGGGTTTTAGGTTTTAGCAAATATATATTTTTTTAGCATTTTAAGGTTTACGATTTAGGGTTTAGGGTTATAGGGTTTAGGGTTTCAAGTCTTAAGGTTTTAGGGTTTTAGGAGTTAGGGTTTAATGTTTAGGATTTTGGGATTTAGGATTTTGGCTCTGATACCAACTGTCACAGACTCATTTCCCCTCAAATAGCTAAGCTAGCCTCGTTCATGCAACGAAAAAGGTGCTATGTGTTGATGGGTACGGAAATAAGTTGGACAAGATGCTAAAGGAAACACTCGAGCTTTATCGGGAACTTGTATTACATCCACTACTGGATTCCTTTCTTGGATGGTTTACAAATGAGCCCCCATGAAGGGTATTATACACATTTCACCTCCTCACAAGATGGTGGAGATCTACTTAATCCAACGAATTGTTGTGAGAACCAGTAAACTCGTTAAGTGGATCCCTCCCATATTTGCGAAATTGAAAGTTTTAGAGTGAGGGGTTTAGGGTTTTAGGGTTTAGCGTTAAGGGTTTTAGGATTTAGGGTTAGGGTTAGGGTTTAGGGTTTAGGGTTTAATAGTGTTGAGGGTTTTAGGGTTAGTGTTGAGGGTTTTAGGGTTTTAGGGTTTAGGGTTTTAAGGTTTAGCATTTTAGGGTTTAAGGTTAGTGTTAAGGTTTTTAGGGTTTAGGGTTTTAAAATTTAGCATTTTAGGGTTTTGAGATTTAGGATTTAGGGTTTAGGGTTTAGAGTTTTA
>CP025644.1:6013761-6026577 GCA_003576665.1 Ipomoea trifida
TTTTACAATGCGTTAATTTATTTATGATCTATAGAAATATATTTTTGTAAGAAAATTATAAATAATATATTAATAGAAGTTATGGAATGTTTGTAAGGGTGTATTCAATTTAGAGTTTTAATGACTTTCGTAGAATTTTTAATATGAAAAAGTTTTTAAAAGTTTATAAATGTTTGTTGTACGGATATTTATAAACTTTTATAAAGTTGATGAAAGTTTAAAAGATTGTAGGAAAGTCTACAAGAACTCTACAAAAGTCAATTAAAATCCATCACTTTAAAACTCTTTGAAAATCTTTAAAAGTCTTTATTGAATACACCCCCCTAAGACAATGCATCAATCAGGGATCAAGAGACTAGAGAGAGAGATTCCCACCGGGACCCACAAAGTACTTGCAAAGTGAAAAGTCCACCACCTCAGTCCTCAGCTCAGGCATGTCTGTCAAACCTCTGCACTTTCTGCAGTGTTAAGTTCTTTCAATTCTTACTTTACAACACCATGCTAGCATTGCTGGTTGGTAGGTATTAGGTAACTCTCACAACACCCTAATTAAAAAAAGGCTAAAATTAATCCGAAACAAGTGATGAAGTATGTAGAGTATTATTTTTGTACTTAAATGATTATAAGTTTCATTTCTATAAACACTCACAGTCTCTCTCTATCTCTCTCTCTCTCAAACTTGTCACACATAATCTTTTTAATATGATATATCTCTCTCTTTTGTAGCTTGTAGTTTATTACTCCGGTATACCATAGCAAAGAGATACATATCCTTGAATAGTGACTACGAGTTTCCTGCATCTCTCAAAAAAATAATATTAAAAATTGACACACGTTTCAAGAATATTAAATATTTAGACCTGATCATTTAGGGGTCGTTTGGTTCACGGAATGTCGCATTACCTTAGGGAATGTTAGATTGCTAAGAATGCTAGATTACTGAGAATGTTAGATTCATGTGTTTGGTTAAAACTAAGGAATATAATATAAACATGCTTGGTTTATTGATTATCTTTTATATTATACTAATTTTTTTTTTTTACATTAATACCTTTAACATATTTATTACATGATTAAAAATATTAACTAATTAAAATCTTGAACTTGAGAAATAAAATTATTTTATAAGCTAGCATGATGTAATAAAAATAAAATAAAATATATAATTACAAAATAATTAAATATAATATATATAATAAACTAACATAAAAAAATATATTATATATTATAATAATTACTAATTAGAATTAAAATGGTAAAATTTGTAAATATCCTAAGTAATCTTACATAACCTAAGAAAGGTAAGGGAATCACATTCCCTTCAAAATCCTATGTGGAGAATAAGTTGCATTCCTTAGGGAATATTATATTCCCTTATGAAGTTGAACCAAACATAAGAATGTTAGCTTTGGAATGTCACCTACCCTTAGTTATGTTGTATAACTTGAACCAACCGCCCCTTAATATTTTTAGTGTTAAGAATTACAAAACATATCTTAAACTTTTCAAAATTACAATATTTTTGTTAACTTTTACTCAACTTTTACTCTATCTCACAAATCTTTAATATATAAACACTTTTTCTGGGGCGCACATGATGAAAATATCATATCATCTTTTGTCCCATCATGAAAAAAAAGTGAAGTGGTAGAATTTGAAAGTACATGTAATATAACTCTTTTTGATATTAACTCTGAACAAAATTAACTATGTTGAATGAGCTACTTGAACTCGACTCAATGAATTTAGATGTGTAAATGAGCTATCGAGTTTAAGCTCAAGTAGTGTGAGTAACGAATTTAATTGAAATTTGAATATCTTAATATCCTAATTAAGTTTTTATGTTATTAATATTTTATATAATATAATTATAGTATAAAAAATTTAATTAATACATACATATATATATATATATATATATATATATTATAGAATGTTATAATCAATGTTAAATATTTATTATTGTAATTTTTGTGTAAAAAATAAAATAAAAGTCGGTCAATTAGATCAGACGTTTATCACTAATTCCTTATGTCTTATAAATTACTCTTGTTGGAAGTGAAACTTATGATATAACTTTAATACTACTTGTTAGGATCAAAATGTTTACTACTCTGTCAAAAAGTTATAAATCATAGTGAAGATGTACCCTTTTTTCTTTATATCGCCGCTACATTTTATTGAACTCAAGTTGGGTTCAAAAAATTAGAGCTGAATCGAGTTTAAACTTTGATTTTTTTGAATGAAGTTGAACTTGGAGTTTGAATTGTTGACTAGATTTGATTACACCCCTATTTCTTAATGTTTTAAAGTACTTAATTATACTTATCTCTTTTTTTTTTTCTCCTTTACCTGGGCCTCAGCAAATTTATTTTGTTCTCTTCCCCTTCCCAACAACTTGCTCATCGAGAACTGTACCGGCGTTAATACGGAGTACATTTCATTTCATTGGTCATAAGGCCTTCCACAATAGTCCAAAATTTTTCTCTAGTTTTTGCGGATTCCAATGCCCACCTCATCATCTACTATCTCACTAAATCACAAACTTCACATTAGTTTATAGCTTTTTCTCAATTGTTTATGGACCCACAATTCTATATTTTATTTATTTCTTTATTTATTTGATTTATATTTTATAGAGCATTAATTCTTGATGATTTATTAATTAACTAGTATGCCACCCGTGCGATGCACGGACTAAATATTTGAAATATTAAAATAATTATATGTTATTAAAAATTATTAATATTATTAAATTTCATATATAATAATGAAATATGATGTTTATTCATTTATAAAGTTTTATTTTTTAAAAAATATAATTATGCTGATTTGATATGATAAAGTTATGAACATAAATATTCGTAATTAAAATATAAATTGATATTTAAGGTGATTAATTACTAAAAATAATAAACTATATTAAAAGATTTGAATATAACGTATTTAAAATTTCACTCGTTCGATACACGGTATTAATTCGATCAATTATATAAAAATATACTCTAAGAGTATTAAGTGATTGTATACAATATTAACTAAATGATATGAATATGTGGCTGCATGCATGTAAATTCATGACAATAATTAATTAAGTATAAAACATGTACAAAAAAGCTACATAATTAAACTTATATGTTGTGAATTTGTGATGCACAAATAGAACATTTTTATAAAATTCATGTAATATTATGATAATTTTAATACGAAAAATCTATACTAAATTCAAACTATTCTAACACAATATGAAGAATTAAATTCTATTATAAATTTCAAATTTTAAAATTTGTTCAAAAAATAATTTCTGAGTACTATTGACTCTAACACAGTGTAGTATTTGTTTAATATACTTTTAAAAAGTGTTTTAAATAAACACACATTATTATAAAACAATTATTTTCACAAATCTAAATTAGATATAAAATAATAATCTTTAGACAAATTTTTAAAGGATAAAAAAACAATTTAAAAAAAACAAATTTTTTATAAATATTATATGTTAAGGCACTTATAAATTTTGAGAAAGAAATAATCAGATATGATATTTAGATACATCATATTGCAATAACACGCGTTATTATGATACTAAATCCCAATCCAATACAAACTATGACACAAACTTGATCTAGTTTCTAGACCCAACTAACTCAAACCCAAAAACTCATCTTATAAATGCTACAACTCACTCATTTGGAAACCTGGATACCCATTCTTCATTATTCCGCAACTCCACCCCACTCGTTTGAAGGTTTAGGGTTTTTTTATGTGTTTTATTTATTAGTTAAGTCAAACAAATTATTTATGTTTCCATAAATTTTAGTTGAAAGCTTGTATAATGTTGGATTATGACATGTTCCCATGATGTCATAAGAATGTAGTTATAATTCACTGCTAGGTGTAAACCTTCAAAGTGATTATGTGTAGTGGATAATTTTAAGATTTACATGTTGATGTAGTTCTTGATAAACCAATATAATTTTCTTGATAGATTTTAGTCATTTTTATTGGTATTAGTGTAAAGAGATTTATTTGTTGCATTTGAATACTTTGGACTTTTTTTTTTTTTTTTTTTATTTTATGAAGAGAATCAATAATAATATGGAACAAAGAACTTGTGGCTCAAGTCACACAGGACAATGTTTTATCTTAATATGTCAAATGTTTTCCTTTTTCTTTCTATTCTATTACTCTTGTAGAAAAGCATGAGGAGAGCTCCAATTAAGTATTTGAAATAATTAAATTATGATATATTATTAGAAACTATTAATGTTATTAAATTTTATTTATCAAAAAGAAATATGAGCATTTTATTCATTTTTAATCTTTTGTTATTTAATAATTATGTTCATTTGCTATGAAAAATTATGAATTCAAATATTTTTAATTAAAAGAGAATTTGATATAGATGATTTCATTCAATATTTGATGTCGATTACACATTAAAAAAAATTTTAAATTATATTTTATTATACGTTATCTTATTTTTAAATGATATTTTAATTATAATTAAGTGTATTATGATACTTTTAATTTGTTCAAAAAAATGATACTTTTAATTTGAACAATGAATAATACATTTGAATAAAATCAAATTACTATGACATAATACTTATAATTAAATTCTATCATATATTTATTTGAGTTTAAACTTTTAAATATTGTTCATAAAATACTTTTAACATATTATTATAAAACAATTATTTTTACAAATCTAAATTAAATATAAAATAATAATATTTATCATATTAAAAAAAAAAACAAAATTTTACAAAATATTACGGAGTATATGTTAAGACACGCACACCCAAACACAACCCTAACCCTAACACCCATCCCTCGAATCGTCTCTCTCTGTCTCGCAGCCTTTGCTGTTCTCCGCCTGGATGTCTCCGGCTCTCCACCATCGGCGTCTCCAGCTCTCCAACCTTGGCGCTCTCATCGTCTCTCTGTCTTGCAGCCTCTCCGTTTCCGGCTCTCCACCCTAGTCTTCTCCGACTCCATGCCCTCAACGCTTTCGTGCTCGAAGGTGCTGGTAGAAAGGCCCAGTCAACACCTGGTAGGAGAGGGTTCAGGAATGCCAAAGTCGTTTCTCCCCTCGCTCTGAATCTGCTTCCTACCAGAGAGCTTTCTTTTCAGGTTGACTGGCTTTGAACTCTTTCTCTACTTGGGGTTTTTATTTATTTTTTGTTCATGTCGATAGTTATCAATTCATTCTTGTCAGGTTTACTCCTTATGTATTTATGTGGTTTTGTTAGTTTATATTTAATATTCCTTTCAAGTTTTCTGCATTTTGTTATATGAATACCTGAAAGGTCATAGCTTTCACCTTTACTTTTCTTTTCCTTGACCTCAGTCATTCTTTTTAGCTGTTTCCCTTTTTTTTTTGTTGGTTTTTACTAAGTATTAGCTTGTTACTATCAAAGGCTTATGCTAGATTACTGATGCATTTTGTGGGAATTGAATGTAGATACATGGAGAGGCCATGAAGTTTTCTTATGAATGAGACAGGATTAAAGATAGTGGTTGCATATGGAGGGGCAGCAATACTTCCATAGGTGTTATACTCATACATATCCTTTTTTCTCTTTTAGTAATTTTTGTCTTCTTCTGCATTATCATGCTGGAAATCTTAACATTTGTTTTTATGAATGTACATTTATGGAAAACAAAGCTCTAAATCAATTCATTATAAGAAATTTAAAGCTAACACAACAGGTATTGTTTCATGGTACAATCATCTTCAACAGTGTGCATTTTTATTACCCCTTCAACTTTTTCATTTTTCTTTCCTCTGTCAACTATTTAACTTTAAAAATTTCCTTTTTCAGTAGAGACAATGGCAAATCCAGCGGATAGGGCGGCGCCGTGGGTGGATCTTCCGCGGGAGTTAATGACAAATATTCTGCAGAGGCTGATTGTGGATGATATTTTCAGGAGCGCACAGGTGTGTACTGCCTGGCGGAGGCTATGTCAAGACCCCTCCATGTGGCGCTATGTGGACTTGTGGAATATTGTAGTTGAGCCGGGTAAAGAACGGGTCTGGTCCATCTTGAACTGGGACTGGGATAAATTTTGCAGAGATGTAGTGAATCGCAGTGAGGGCCAACTTATTTCTATCAAACTGGGGATCTTTGCTACTGATGATGATCTTCTCTTCTACATTGCTCAGAGGTATATATTCAGCATATGCCTGCCTTGTATAGATTGTGGTCCTTCATATAGTTAATTGTGTGCACTTATATATACATGTAGTAAAAAGATTGTGGCTTATTTTTAAAAATATGAATATAAATCAATTACAAAGTTTCCTTTGTAAATGTAATAAGCAAACACTAAAGAAATTGAAGAAAAAAAGTTAAATATTTTTTAATTTTTTAGGCTATGGGTTTGGTTGAATCAAGATTTTTATTATTTGATCTAGCTCTATCAAACACTGAAAAATGAGTATTTTCTTTTAATCCCTTGCTCTTTGGTTGTTCCATAATCTTAGTACGTATGTTCTTTTGTTGTATGTTATACAGAGCAAAACAGCTGAGACATCTTGGTATTAGGTCCTACCATGTTTCTGATGAAGGTTTTAGTAAAGCTGTTAATGAGTTTCCACTGTTGGAGGATCTAGAACTTGACGACTGTGCCGCCATTTCAAAAAAAGGCATTGAAGCTGCTGGACAGTCTTGCCCTTTCCTCAACTCATTTTCCTTTATCAAGGATCCAGATTTCCTAAACGGACCATCTGATGAGGAGGCTGTTGCCATTGCAGAAAACATGCGTGGGTTGAAACACCTTACACTTGATGGAAATTCATTGACAGATAGAGGGCTGGAGGCCATCCTTGATGCTTGTCCTAGCCTTCAATCTCTCAACTTATACAACTGTCATTATGTTATGTTTGAAGGGGAGTTGAGGAAGAGATGCTCTCAACAGATTAAGGACCTCAACCACCACAATCACAATGTTGATACTTTTTATCTCCATCCTTTTAGATGGATTTGATGAAATGCTCCGTGAAGCCGTAGCTTTGGCAGACAGATAGATTGTGAGCACTATATATATTTCCATTTCCTGCTCTTCACTCGAAGTTGTGTTTTTTTTTTTTTTTTGGACTCATCGGGATCGTTTTTACGTCTTAAATTGTTTTGGTTCATTATTTATTAAGATATATATATATATGGTGTTGTTTGTATCCTACCCACATTTAACATCATATTATTAACTGATGACAATATCAATATGCTTTATTTCCCGAACCTGAACTTGTATGTCAAAAAATATATATGCTTTGGGCAACACGTCCTTGTGCATAAAGCCCTCAAATTACAAGCTTATATAAACATGTCTCGCTAAACCTGTCTTGCTCGCCCTGCAAAAAAGGTGGGTCAATCTTTGAGTTTTGGGACCCATCAATGGTGGACTATTAGTCCGCCTCACCAATGGCAGGTTTTAGCTTGGTGGCTTGGCAGGCTGGCCGAGGCCTGCCTAGTGTGTGTATATTACTAATATTAGTGTGTATATATACGTAATTTATATAGTTATTATATAAATAAATATGTGCTTTGTTATTTAGTTATATTAAATTAAAAATGTGTTAATTAGAAAGTAGTATATTATATAAATAATTTGTTATTGACTTATTGATTGCTACATTATGTATTTGACTATTTATTAGGCCCTCCCCAATAGTGGAGGTTCGCACAAAACTTAAGAAAAGTCAGATGAGTTGGAGGAGTGAGAAGGGAGAGAGAGAAAATTGGAGGTCTCCCTGCAAGCATGGGGATTTTGTAGAAATGTGGGTTCCACCTTTTGATTGCTTTTTCGCTCCATGGGCGCGTTCTGCGCAATTGGAGCGCCCCTGGGCGCATAAATACTTTACAGTTTTTTTTTTTTTTCATTTTTATTCTTTGTTTTATTTTTTACTTTTTTTTTTTCCTCCACCTCATTTTCTCTTTCCTAATCACACTCCTAAAAAACTACACCAAAGTTTAACTATTGTGGATGGCCTTAGAGCATCCTTATCAATGGAGTTTTTTCGCGGTAGGTGTGATTAGGTAAGGGAAAGTGGGAAGTGAATGAAAAAAAAAACAAAATAAATTTAGAAAACAAAAAATATATATATATATATTGCTGTTACGCGCCTGCGCTTGACGCGCCAAGCGCGTGCACTGCACGCGCCCGCTAGGCGCATTAATTGTGCTTAACGCAAGGCAGGTGTGCGTGTGTAACTTTAAGCTTTGGAATGCAAAAGGACAGGTTACTGTTCCAAAAACCAGATGCTTGCATAGTGAACTCATTTTTTCTCTCTCCATTTCTCTCCCTTCCACCTCAGCAAATATTATTCCAATATCCAACAAATATCTACAGATGTAGATGCTCTTAGGATAACTACAAGAATGAAATATTTAGTGATAAATCTTTTGTAACACTAATTTAGTCACAAATAAAACACATTTTGTGACAAAAAAATAATTCGACCCTTGTTTCTGATAAAGCTTTTAGTAAAGCTGTTAATGAGTTTTCACTGTTGGAGGAGCTACATCTTGATCACTGTGCCATTTCTAAACAAGGAGTTGAAGCTGCTGGACAGTCTTGCCCTTTCCTCAACTCGTTTACCTTTATCAAGGAAAGGCGATTCGTAATCGGATCGTGTGATGATGAGGCTTTTGCCATTGCAGGAAACATGCATAGGTTGCAACACCTTACGCTTGAAGGAAATCAATTGACAGATAAAGGCGTGGAGGCCATCCTTGATGCTTGTCCTCGCCTTCAATCTCTCAAATTAGAACACTGTAAATATGCTACGCTTAGAGGGGAGTTGGGGAAGAGATGCTCTCAACAGATTAAGGACTTCAACCACATTCACAATCCTGCTGCTTATTTGTCCGCTTTTTTTATTGACTTCGTTTTACACGATCCAGGTGAATATTATGAAATGTACCTTGATGCCATAGCTTGGGTAGGCAGATTGTGAGTACTATATGTACTTCCATTTCCATTTCCTGCTCGTCACTCTCAATTGTCTTCTTTTTGTCGACTCATCAGGATCGTTCTTAATATTGCGTCTTAGATTATTGTACGTTTTGGTTCATTGGATATATGGTGTTATTTTTATCCTACCCAGGTTTCACAATATACTCTTTCTCTTTGTGTTAACACATATATAAAGCCCTTAAAATAAGCTTAGTGTGAAGGTTTAAACCAGGGGCTTGCCCTCAACACATATTGATGACAATATCAATGATGTATGTTTCCAACATAGAGCCACGAATCATGTCCTCGGCCTTCCTTCTTGTATTGGTAACCATAAACTCAAGTAATTGGTTTGGCCTTTTGGCAGAGCGAATCATGAACTCGGGTTATTGGTTCGGCCTTCTGGTAGCGCGAATCATGAACCCGAATTCATGATCGGGTTTGGCCAATTACTTAACTCCTCGTTGGCTCGAGTTTGGCTGATTACTTAATTCCTTGTTGTCTTGTCTCGTGTACGATCCGGGAGTAACTGTTCAGAGTCTTGATTCATCGGTTACGGAATTAATTTTGAATTAATTCCAATTTTAATGTTTTTGAATCAATTCTCAAATAATGATCTAGGGGTTATATAACTGATTTTAATATCAAATTAATATTATGATTAAATGCTATTTAATCAAACATCATCTATATAAGTTTTGTGTTTGGGCAGTGATTTTACACACAAGGAAAAATCAACGTAGAGCAGGTAGAAAGCTACAAACCAGAAAATTCCATTTTCACTCTATTAACTTTGTCCTAGCTCTTCCTGAAACTCTACCTAATCTTCCAAAAGAGTTGTGTTCAAAGTTTGTTGTTCTAATTCGCCGAAGGGCTACAGTTTGAGTGCTCTAAACTATAGTTTCGTTGATCCATTTTATCCTGGGAGACAGGCAGTAAAACGCTCCTAGCACCCCTGGGAGGTATGGAATTAGTTTTAAGGACAGTGTGGTTATCACACGACTTGGGTCCTTCGCTTCTTCTTCTTCTTCTATTTCTTGGTACGTGGGATTATTTGTTAATTTCAAATCCCATTATATATATATATATATCTAAAAACATAATAAGTCTCAATAAGGTTAGGGGTGTAAATGAGTCGAGCGGCTCGCGAGCTGCTCACGAGCCGCTCGGTCAATGCTCGGTTCGAGCTCGGTCATATTCGAGTTCGAGCCGAGCTCGAGCGGCTCGTTTAATAATCGAGCCGAGCTCGAACTCTAATGTCTTAGGCTCGTGGCTCGACGAGCCGCTCGCGAGCAATATATATATATATATATATATATATATATATATATATATATATATATATATATATATATATAATATGTATACATATAATATCATAGTTTATTTTTAATTGAAATATGAATTTAAAATCAAACAAATTAAATTCGAGTTCAAAATCGGACTCGAACTTGAATTCGAGCTCAAATTCAAGTTCGAACTCGAGCTCGAGCTCGGACTCGAACAATCGAGCTGCTCGAGCCGAACTCGAGCAGCTCGAAAATTGCCGAGCTCGAGCTCGAGCATCAATTTTCAAGCTCGATCGAGCTCGAGCTCGAACTCGAGCCGAGCCTTCCTTAACGAGCTCAAGCTCAAGCCACCCTAAGTTCGAGCTCGGCTCGGCTCGTTTACACCCCTAATCAAGGTTACGGGGGTGTTTGGTTATTGGCTTATAAGCCAAATTTTAGCTTTTTTGACCAAGTTTAACTTTTTGACCAATCAATAAGCTATTTTGACGTGTTTGGTAAATGGCTTATTGGTCTTAGCTTATTGGGCCAATAAGCTGAAAATTGAAAAGCTAATGAATGTAGCTTTTTGTATCAGCTGGTTGAAAACAATTGGTATATTGAATATTTTATTCTTTAAAATCAATGGGATTTACTTTTAAATGGGTGGTGTGTTTGTTATTTTATAATAATAATAATAATAATACCCTTAAATGTCATTTTACATTCAATCAGCTACTAGTAAACAGCTAATTTACCAAACAGTTTTTTATAACTAGCTAATACAACCAGCTGGTCAAACCAGTTAACGCAATCAGCCATCAACTACTAGCTAAACCAACCAGCTATCAGCCGTTTGCCAAACACCCCCTATATCCTGGATTTATGTCCCTTTTTTAGATGCTAATAAATGTGTACATTTTACTTTAAATGTTGTACACTTTAATATCATTAGACAAAATTGTCCCTACTACATTCTTGTTATACAAAACTACCCTTACACCGTTATAACACCGTTAGTTTTAACTCCATCATTATTACCCTACACCTATATCTATCATATCTTTTCCTATTCTTTAATTGTCATTTTATTAAAATTATTATATAATTAATTTAATGGTTGATTATATCTTAATTAAATTTCTATGAATGGTAAATCATGTGTGTATAAAATACATATATTATTTGTGTATATATAATTTGTATTATACATTTTAATTATTTGTATTTATTAATATTTTAATATTGGGCATAAGTTTTCGTGCATCGCACGTACAAAATACTAGTACACACACACACATATATTATATACTGTTTTCGTTTCAAACCAAATTGTGGTTGGATTAATTTTTCGTACTATATTATATATCTTGAACTAGTTTCGTACTAGTAGTGTTGGGATTATTTATCCGTAAAAATATATCACATCTTTTGTGTTTTTATATATATATATATATATATATATATATATATATATATATATATATATATATATTATTTTGTGGATAATCGGCTTATTTTATCTTACATCAGGATCGTTCTTAATTTTACGTCTTAAATTATTGTACGTTTTGGTTCATGGGATATATGGTGTTATGTTTATCCTACCCACGTTTCACAATATACTCTTTCTCTTTGTGATAACCGATTACAATGTCAATATGCATGGTCGAACCTGAACTGGTATGTAAAAAATATATATGATTAGGGCAACACATATATAAAACCCTAAAAACAAGCTTAGCGTGAAGGTTTAAACGAGTACAAAGTGTCACTCAGAAAGTGGAATGTTCCGGAAGAATGCTTGGCGAGACGGAAGAAACAAGAATACGTGTGTTACATGTCGGAAGGAGGCACTGCGGCAGGACATAGCTCCCTTATCGATTGCGAAATAGGCGTCGACAACTTTGGAACATTTTTATGATTATTATTGTTGTTATCATGGCCATTGGTAAGTATTTCTTTGTAATATTTGTGACGATTCACGTGATCGATCTGCATAATTGGTAGAGTTATTACTATTAGAGTTTATTATCGAAATGGTCCATCGACTATTGCGAAATTATTAATTCGGTCATCGATAATTTTTCGTGCCCAATTAAGTCATCTACTTTGAAAATTTTAACCATTTTGGTCCTCTGTTCGTTTAGGCGGTAGAAGTCCGTTTATTTGTAGGGCATTGATGGAATTTCAATTTTATAAACAAAATTATTATACTATCACAATTTGAAATAAAAATAAATAATAAATATTACTCCCTCCGTCTCATTTTTCCTGTCTTACTTTCATTTTTAATCCGTCCCAAAATTCTGTCCACTTTCCTAAAATAAACACTATTAGTTATATGTTTTTCCCAAAGTACCCTTGGATACATTCAAAACTAGCTGGCATACGGGGGAGTACTTTTTTATTTTCTTGCAAAATGTGTACTTTTTTAGACTTTTCCACACCTTTACTATTATTCTAAACCATTATCTCTTTCATCTCAAGAATTCTGCAGACCCATTTCAACTTTCTCAAGCCTTTTCTTTTCTTCAAATGCAAATCTCTTTCTTCTCATCTCAAAATGGGTTTCAATGTTACAAAG
>CP025644.1:6028982-6090568 GCA_003576665.1 Ipomoea trifida
ATAAAATTAATTTTTTTTTAAAAAAAATGTGTCCGCATATTTAATTAAATAAAATGAGAAATTATTCAAAAAAAAAAAAAAAATGAGAAACATCTTTATTTGTGGGTTTCATTTGTAAAGTTGTTTGTATTAAATTAATTATTATAATATTTTTGCTAAATATTTAATTAAATAAAATCAAAGGCATGGCATATTCATTAGCCTATATCTTCAAAGACTCAACTTATTACAATATTGACATTAATGAATTGTGATATTAATGAATTGTGATGAAATCACCATAATAATATCATCGCTTTAATGAGCTAGAAGAACTTGGAGACATTATACATGAACTTGAAAATTTTTATTTGTTTTCTAAACACTAATAATTATTTATAGATGAGTATTGTGAACCTTTTTTGCACCATTGTGCCGAAAATTTATTAAATAATGATTTTTCTAGTTGTATTAATAGATGAATTTTTTGGCCAATTTTGGTATCCAATTTGACATATTTTTTAACCGATCCGATGATTAATTTTTGTCAAAAATGAAATCAGAGATATGTTTTTAGTCGAATTGAAAATACAATACCAAAAGGAGTACTACTTCAATAATTAGAAGACCATTTGTGATATTAACTCTAAACAAAATTAACTATGTTGAATGAGTTTCTTGAATTCGACTCAATGAATTTAGGGGTGTATATTAAGCTCAAGTAGTATGAGTATCAAATTGAATTGATATTTGAATATCTTAATATTCATTTTTGGCAACTCGTGAGCAATAATCCTAATTGAGTTTTTATTTTATTTTATTAATATTTTATATAATACAAAAAATTTAATTAATACATTTTATATATATATATATATATATATATATATATATATATATATATATATATATATATATATATATATATATAATCATGTAAAATATTTATTATTGTAATTTTTGTGTAAAAAATAAAATAAAAGTCGGTATATTTTCTTGAACTCTTGTAGCATTTAAAAAATTAGAGCTCAATTGAGTTCAAGGGTGTGTTTGGAAATCCGGAAAACGATTTCTGGAAATCGTTTTCCGGATTTTTGGTATTTTAGAAGAGAAGGAAAATATGGTCAAAGGAAAACAACACAATGGTCAATGAAAAATGAGGGTCTTTTGGGGAAAAATGACTTTCCTTTTTTTTTTTTTGGGAAGTCATTTTCCAAACTCCTCACGGCCCTTCCTCCTCTTCGCCTCTCTTTTGCTTTTGGCTTCCAGCACTCCTTTTCTTCTTCTCGTGCCATTATCATCTTCCTAACATCAAGCCATCAAGGTATGATTCTTCCCTTTCTTCTTTCACTTGGAATTTGTATGATTTATTTTCTCAGATCTGAAAATATTTTCCTAATTTTTTAGCAAAGTGGGACTGATTTCCACTGGATTGAGAAACTGGTTTCCGAAATCAGTCCACGGATTGGTTTCGCAAACCAATCTGTGACTGGTTTCAGAAACTAGTGACTGGCTCGCGAAACCAGTTCGACAGACTGGTTTCGCAAACCGTTTCGCAACTCCGTCCGTCGGACTGGTTTCCAAAACCAGTGGGTAGACTTGTTCCCCAAATTTAGGGTTTTTTTTTAAAAAAAAAAATTATGTGTTTTTTGGTTATGTTTTTGAGATATTGTTTTTTGTTGTGATATTTTTGTTATAAATGAATGATTTGTGACAATTGTGATAATATTGTGGTGATTATTTTGCATTTTTGGATTGTATAGCTGGATAATAATCATGTATGTGTTGCTGTTATGAGTTAGATATTGGTTATGTTGGGTTTTATGACTTTCTTTTGGATTGTAAGACTTTCATGTTAGATTGCTAGTTTGTCATTTTGATATCTTATTTTAGATTGTAAGACTTGGATGGGATGATCAACTATTATTTTGATATCTTATTTTGGATTGTAAGACATTGGATTCAATGATCAACTAGTTATTTTGGTTTGTTATTTTCAATTGTAATACTTTGATTAATTATTTTGATATTTTATTAGACATTTGTTGATTATATTGAAAATTGTTATTATAAATGTTATATTTAAACACATTAACTAAAATATTTAATTATATTCATTTTTCGGCCTATTTTCTAGAAAATGAACCAAATACACAGCTATGCAGCCAAACACAAACAAGAAATGAAAATGATTTTTTGAAAAATGACTCAGAAAACATTTTCCTGCTTTTCAAACACAGTTAAACTTGAAGTTTGGATTGTTGACTTGATTTGATTACACCCTATTTCTTAATGTTTTAAATCGTTCAAATGACTTAATTGATGTTTTTCAAATACTTCACGACTTGTTATCTTTTGAGAGAAAAATTTGAAGCCAATTTCCCGTGGATCGAGTTTGTTTGGGTGCTAGTATAAATAATCGATCCTCCAATCCATTAACACCACACCAGTGTGCAGTAGAGACAATGGCAAATCCAGCGGGTAGGGCGGCGCCGTGGGTGGATCTTCCTCGGGAGTTAACGGCAAACATTCTGCAAAGGCTGAGGGTGGTGGATATTTTCCAGAGCGCACAGGTGTGCACTGCCTGGTGGAGGATATGTCAAGACCCCTCCATGTGGCGCTATGTGGACTTGTGGGATGTATTAGGTGAGGAGGGTAAAGGACGGGACTGGCATAAAATTTGCAGAGACGTAGTGAATCGCAGCGAGGGGCAACTTATTTCCATTAAACTAGGCTACTTTGCTACTGATGATATGCTCTTCTACATTGCTCAGAGGTAATATATATATATATATGCGTTTTATATTTTCCGGTTTAATGTTGTATGTGATTCTTTTGGTTGAATTGAATCATGTGCTCCATCCAACTAAAAGCCTAAACTGATAGTTGGACTGCACATTTATGTTTATATTATATTTATGCTCACAGTTTGATTAGGGTAATGAATTTATATATATTCAGATCATATGAGAATCTGCGAATCCATTAGGATTTGTCTAGCTAAATCCTGGATTCCCGGTTCATATATATAGCCTTCAATCATATGTTTCTTGTTTTCTTTTAATCCCTAGCTTTCTCTTTTTGTACTTAATTTTGTTGTATGTTATACAGAGCAAAACAGCTGAGACATCTTCGTATTAGCTCCAGCAAAGTTTCTGATGAAGGTTTTAGTAAAACTGTCAAAGAGTTTCCAGTGTTGGAGGAGCTACAGCTTGAATTCTCTGGCGTTTCTAAACAAGGAATTGAAGCTGTTGGACAGTCTTGCCCTTTCCTCAACTCATTTTCCTTTACGAAGAAGCTAAGTAAATTCATGTACGTACCATCAGATGAGGAGGCTGTTGCCATTGCAGAAAACATGCATGGGTTGAAACACCTTACACTTAATTTAAATCAATTGACAGATAAAGGCGTGGAGGCCATCCTTGATGCTTGTCCTCGCCTTCAATCTCTCAACGTAGACCGCTGTGGTTTTGTTAGGCTTGCAGGGGAGTTGGGGAAGAGATACTCTCAACAGATTAATAATAAGGACAAGAACCACATTCACAATCTCGACGCTTATATGATTAATCTTTATTTGAGTTTTTTGTGAATGCGTAACTTGGCTAGACGGATTGTGAGCACTATATATACTTCCATTTCCTTCTCTTCACTCTCAATTGTCTCCTTTTTGTGGACTCATCAGGATGATTGTTCTTAATTTTACTGTCTTAAATTGTAAGTTTTGGTCCATTATTATGGTGTTTTTTTGTATCCTACCAACATTTAATAACATTATATTCTTCACTTTTGTGTTACTTATGACAATATCAATATCAATATGCATGGTTGAACCTGAACTGATATGTCAAAAATATATATATACATGCTTTAGGCAGCAAATCCTTATACATAAAGCCCTCAAAATTACAAACTTAGGCTAAACCTGTCAATCATTATTACATGGATCATGGTCTATACAGCTCTGTGGACCATAAATAAAATGTAAATTTCTAATTAAAAGTACATTATTTTTGTACTGAATGTACATTATTTGAAAGTATATTATTTAAGTACTGAAAATGCATATTTTATATATACTATCAAATAATGTACATTCAGACAAAAATAATATACTTTAAATATATAAAAAAAAAATGTACCTTATATTTATAGTCCACATAGCTATGTGGACAATAATTTACCTAAGCCTGATAGACAATACCAATATCAATATGCATGGCAGAAGCTGAAATGGTATGTCAAAAATATATATGCTTTGGGGAAAATATACTTGTACATAAAGCCCTCAAAACTAAAACATTAGGTAAAATTATACCATAGACGAAGGTCTACCTTACATTGTAGATTTTGGTCTGGTCTAAAAATAATCTTTAAATTCTATATTTGTTTAGTTGACATATTATGTGATCACAAATTTTATATGTAGTTGACGAAAATGCGTAGTTAGAGATTTTGCTCTACATTCAGAAGTTATTGGCCATTTAATTGAATGTAAGAATAAATGCGATGTTAAGAAGATTGTGCAACGGATTCATCATAAGATATTGACCAGGGAAAGGGAACTTGTCTCGGAATAGCAAAGTCATGTCCTTAACAAGTGTCTTGGAATAGAATTTCTCTCTGCCTAACATTTGCAATCCCCGAAGCTTAATTTGTTGGACAAACTTTTTAACAGAACAGTTGTTGTTTGAGTCATTGCTTCTTGGGGTTGCAAAAATCAGTCAATTTGGATCAAACTCTTACCACTAATTCCTCCCGTCTTAATTGTTCCTATTCACTGCTAGAAATCTTCAATTTTCTGACCACTTTTTCAATCACCCAGAAAAATGGTCGGAAAAAGTGACATTTTTTCAAAATTTCCGTCAAAGGATTATGGTGGTTAGAAAAGTAGTTGGAATTTCAGACCACTATGTAAAGGTGGTCGGAAAATTTTTCAATCATTTTAAAATTTTTAAATTTCTTAATTGTCCCATCTTGGTGGTCGGTATTTCCGACCACTATGTAAAGGTGGTCGGAATTTCAGACCACTTTTTCAAGGTGGTAGGAAATCTCTCTCTTTTTTTTTTCTTTTTCTTTTTTTTTTTTTGGTTTTTTTGTTCTTCCTATTATTGTTGTTGTTGTTCAATGGTATGAATACCACATGATTTATGCTAGTGGTTTAATGCTTTCCTTCTAAGGCTGCAAGCAGATGCTTCTCTTCTTCTTTGGCCAAGTAAATATTTGTTTTGATTTCAATGCTTTTAATTTCTACTTTTCTCTTTTATCTTCTTTGAACTCTTTTATCTATTAGTTTCTTATTGTTGATATGTTGTATGCTGTTATTGCAAAGTTGCCTTTCTTGATTTGTTTTGAACTGAACTTAGTGTTGCAGAGAATTCCAATCCTGTATGCAACTTATGTTGTTGTGCATTTTTTCCCTTCAATTTACACAGGTTGTGAATTTCATTGAGTATGATTCTCTGTTTCCTTATGAAGAGAAGCAAGGATTATGGTGTTGAAAGTGAGTTGCAATCTGAACAATGCCAGCCTGGAAGCTGAAATTGAATTACTCTGAATAATTGTAGTACTATATTTGGTTCTGGATTACCAGTCACTTGCAGTATAAAGCTGGACTAGGATTCATAATTGCTTTTAACTTCCTGCTAAAACAAATTGGATCTTTGTGTAATTGAGTATGTATAGGCATAAAAGAATGATATTTCTTACATGTTAACTAAGTGTTATTGCAATTTTCCTTCATTAGATTTACTCCTTTCCTTGTTTAATTTGATTTTTATCATCACTTTAATCTATCTCTCTCTTTTGGTCAGTTGTTGAAGTTAAGGATGGAACTATTTCGGTTGCCACTGCATTTGTAGGCCACCAGGAAGGTAACCTGAATGCCTTGTTTCTAGTTACTTTTTTCTTTTTCAATTTGTGCTCACTTCTTATTACTTATCATTTGTCAAGAAGTAATTAGAGTCATTCTGCAGGATTCTAATGTTAGTGTTTATATAATGTCATTGTAAGTTCTAAATTGGCTTCTCTTCGTGCTTCCATCTCTGCCTCACTTATACATACTTAATTGAAGTGTAAGCATTTATGTGTGTGTGTGTTTAGACACCTTAAAAGGTCTCACCTCTATTACATCTGTTACTTGCATATGACTAAGCAGTTAGTTCATTTTATCAATTTCACTTGGTTACAACTTTAAACCTTAAATAGAGGAAAAAATAACTTGAATTGGTTATATTATTGTATGTGTATATATTTGTTCCCTCTTTGTATGTGGGTAGTCAAATTTATTTTGATATTCAATAAATTGTTGGTTGTGTATTATTATGATAAAGGAAAACCAGAATGCTATCACAAGGAGGTAAGACTTTTTTAATAAAATCTATTTTACAATCAATTTTATTGCATGTGTTTTCTGCTATTACAATCAAGAGTTGCTACCTTTATTTTGACTCTACTATCAGAAACTTATTAGTTTTTGTGATTGTTTTGAAGATTGACTGCACACTTCCTCCTTTGGTCCAATGTTGGTGGCAGTATGCAGATAATAGTTAGTTTGCATAAATGTAATAGTTTGGAGATTAAATAAGAAGTTAAATTCTAAAATGTTTAAAATTTTCAATTGTATATTAATGAATAATTCTCTTCATGAAATGTGTATATGTTTTTCAACAATTATTTTACCAACTTGCAACAATATATATATATATATATATATATATATATATTCATTTCACTACAGAGGGATTCTCTGTAGTGAAATGATTTTTTTTATTTGTGGCCTGCAGTTTTCCGATCACCTTTCCGACCACCAATGGTCGGAAAACCCAGCCTAGCTTGGTTGTTCGGTTGGTCGTTTTTTCCGACCGTCGGAGAAAAGTGGTCGAAAATTTCAATCACTTTCTCCGATGGTCGGAATTACCGACGAGGGTTTTTCCAGACACCCAAATTGGTCGGAAAAGTGGTCGGAATAGACATTTCCGACCTAATTAAGGCCATTTCCGACCACTTTTGAAAGTCAAACTCATTATCCAACTTTAATACCACTTGTTATAATCAAACATTTACTAATTCTACGCCAAAAAGTTATAATTTATAGGAAAAATGTAACTTTTTTTGTTTATATCGTCACTAAATTTTCTTGAATTCAAGTGGAGTTCAAAAAATTAGAGCTCAATTGAATTCGAACTTTGATTTTTTGAATCAAGTTAAACTTCGAGCTTAGATTGTTGGCTTAATTTGATCGATTACACCCATATTGCGTATTGTTTTAGATGATTCAAATGACTTAATTACTATTTTTTAAATAATTCATGACTTATTTATTTTTCTTAATTGATTTATGTATCTTTTTTTTTTCTCCTTTATCTTGGCATTGGGCCTCACCAAATTTATTTTCTTCCTGACTTCTCCCGTTGTTATGCAATCATTATTGTGTGGACATTCAATATAAAAATAATGTACATTCAGTATAAAAATAATGTACATTATATTCAGGGGATGTACATTATTTGTGTACTGAATGTACATTATTTTTATAGTATAAAAATAATGTACATTCAGTACAAAAATAATGTACATTCAGTACAAAAATAATGTACATTTAGTACATTAAAAATGTACATTTTATTATGGTCCACACAATAATTTGTGGTTGTTATGCCATGGATAAGGTGAACCCGATTTATCTTTACAATTTCATAACTTCATGTTCACAGTTTATAACTTCATATTCATAATTTCATAGGGAAAAGTGTCAAATTGGCCCCCTAAGTGGGGTGGATAGTGCAATTAGGCCCCCTAACTGAATTTGACCTGATAAACAAGTCATTTAGGACTCAATTGCACTTTTTTGCCGGTTTAGGGGGCTTGAATGGAGCTTTTTTCAGTTAGGGGGCCTAATTGCACTATCCATCCGACTTAGGG
Source organism: Ipomoea trifida (assembly GCA_003576665.1). Lineage (NCBI taxonomy): Eukaryota > Viridiplantae > Streptophyta > Magnoliopsida > Solanales > Convolvulaceae > Ipomoea > Ipomoea trifida. Next base: position 6,036,882 of record CP025644.1, read on the forward strand.
GGCCAATTTGACACTTTTCTCTAATTTCATAACTCCATGGTCACAATTTAATGACTCTATGTTTACAATTGAGTTAATTACCAAAATGGTCCTTTGACTATAGCGAAATTACTGATTTGGTCCTCGACAATTATTTTTACCTAATTAAGTCCTCAACTATGAAAACTCTACCCAATTTGGTCCTCCGTTTGGTCATCTGTCAAATGTCCGTCTAATTCAAGGGTAGTAATGAAATTTCACTACCTGGATTTTCATTTCACAAACTGATCGAATGTCCAGCTGTTCATCGGCACGTCCGAGGCAAAGATGGGGATATTGGAAATCCAAGATGTGTCGGCGGCTCGCTTCAGCTCGAGCTTCTCCTTGAAATGTTTCCATGTCTTCTTGTTTTCCTTGTCGCTGCCATTTATGACCTTCAATGAAGTGCGTGAGGGCCAAGGAGCGAAGCGGCGGGAGATGGGACACAACAGAGATGCTGATTGGGTTTATGGCTTGTATTGATTTATGGTTTTTAATTAGGATAGTGGTGTTTGTTTTACAACCTTGAATGAGAAAAGTAGTTGAGAGAGATGGGTAGGAGTAATAGGATCAACTGGGGAAGATAATTTTGAGGATGATAAGGATGGAAGCTTCAGTGATATTGATATTGGGCTCACAAAGTTAACATGAAATTCGATTTGGGAGGTATTACTGGAATTGAGCTACTGAATAAAGAACATGGTGATGGGTTACTTTTGAAGGATCATTGTTTGCCCATTCCAAAATTGAGTTCTGAAAATTTTGAAGTTGAAAGTGATAAATCAGTAGCTTCTTGTTATTCTAAATTGGTGAATATTGGTTCTCCTCGTCTTGGTTCACCTGCAAAACACGAGGATGGCGAAGAAGAAGGAAGTTTAGATTCAGGGTCGGCAGTGGTTGGACGACGGAGATCTGCTGTGTTGCTATGCTACAATGGAGCTAGTCAGACGGATACATGGGCAACATTGTGAAATTCCATCACTACCCTCAAATTAGACAGATATTTGACGGCTAACTAACTGAAGGACCAAATTAGGTAGAGTTTTCATAGTTGAGGACCTAATTATGTAAAAATAATTGTCGAGGACTAAACCAGTATTTTCGCTATAGTCAAGGGACCATTTTGGTAATTAACTCTTTACAATTTCGTAACTCTATGTTCAATATTATCAAAACTTTATGTTCAACAGTATAACAGTTTTTAGATTTATATAACAAAATTGTGAATATAGAGTTCAAAATTTGTGAATATTGAGTAATATAATTTTATATATTGACATTTAAAATTGTGAATATAGAGTTTTAAAATTGTGAACGAGTTCTAAAGTTGTGACAGAGTTTTTAAATTGTAAATATAGACGACATTGACCTTGCCGGGTAGACCGAGTCCTAGCCTAATTTGCCCGACTTCTCCTCCCCTTCCCGGAAACTTGGGGTTGCTCATCGACAACTTCTCTTCCCCTTCCCAAGTTTCAACCCAATTTCCCGTCGATCGAGTTTCTTTCCGTGCTAGTATATAGATAATCGATACTCCATTAACACCACAGCAGTGAGCAGTATAGACAATGGCAAATCCAGCCGATAGGGCGGTGCCGTGGGTGGATCTTCCGCGGGAATTAACGGTAAACATTCTGCAAAGGTTGAGTGTGGAGGATATTTTCCAGAGTGCACAGGTGTGTACTGCCTGGTGGAGGCTATGGCAAGACCCCTCCATGTGGCGCTGTGTTGACTTGATGAATGTAGTAGATGAGCCGGGTAAACGACGGGACTGGTATAAGATTTGCAGAGAAGTATTGAATCGCAGCGAGGGGCAACTTATTTCCATCAAACTAGGGCAATTTGCTTCTAATCGTCTGCTCTTCTACATCGCTCAGAGGTATATATGCGTTTTATATTTTCCGGTTTAATATAATGCTGTACGTGCTTCTTTTGGCTGTTTGATTAGGGTAATGAATTGATGAGAACGTGAAGTTGTATTAACAATTGATAACCCGTTACAGAGTCTGATAGACGATATATATATGTACAATAGAAACATAGAATAACTAGGATACTAAATCATAATATGACTTGGACTCATAGAGTCCTAACACTCCCCCTCAAGCACAGGGCAGACATGCAACCTGTAGCTTGTCACGAAGAAAAACAAATCGAGGACCAGGGAGAGCTTTAGTGAAAATATCCGCTAGTTGATCTTTGGTTGAGATAAAATTCACCTGAATATCTCCTGCAGCAACTTTGTCTCGAACAAAATGATAATCAATCTCCACATGCTTCGTTCGAGCATGAAAGATGGGATTGGCACACATGTAGGTGGCACCAAGATTGTCACACCACAGCTTGGGAACAGAAACACCAGCAATGCCAAGCTCACGCAAGAGCGATAGAATCCAAGTAACTTCAGCACAGACATCAGCAAGAGCCTTGTATTCAGCTTCAGTAGAAGACCGAGCAACAGTCCGTTGTTTCTTGCAGACCCATGAGATGAGATTAGCCCCTAGAAACACAGCAAACCCACTTGTGGACTTACGATCCTCAGGACAACCAGCCCAGTCAGAATCAGAAAAGGCATGCAAGTCTCGAGAAGAAGAAGACCGAATACGAAGCCCATAAGACAGAGTACCCTTAACATACCGCAAGACTCGTTTCAGCTGCTCCCAGTGCTGAACCGATGGAGTATGCATATGCTGACAAAGGAGATTGACAGCAAAGGAGAGGTCCGGGCGAGTGACTGTAAGATACTGTAGAGCACCTGCTAAACTCCTATACTTGGTCGGGTCATCAAACGGATCTGCCTGAAGATCAGTAGCCCGAGACAGAGAAATAGGCGTAGATAGAGGCTTACAGTCAGTCATACCTGCACGATTCAAGATATCAAGCATATAACGATGCTGAGACAGCAACAATCCATCACCACACTTCACAGTCTCAATACCAAGGAAGAACCCTGGCTCACCCAAATCACGTATCTTAAAAGTAGCTGACAGCTTTGCTAACAACGAGGATACCAACACCTGACTACTGCCCATAACAAGAATGTCATCAACATACACCAAAATGAATATGAACTCGGAATCCACAGAATAATAAAAAAGCGACACATCAGTTTTAGACGCCGCAAAGCCAACAGACAACAGAAAAGAATGCAACCGATTGAACCAAGCCCGAGGCGCCTGTTTCAACCCATATAGAGAACGCTTCAACAAACAAACATGATTAGGAAACCGAGAATCAGTGTAACCAGGAGGTTGAGACATATAAACTGTCTCAGTTAAATGACCATTCAGAAAGGCATTGTGCACATCCAACTGCCTAATAGTCCAACCAGAAGAAACAGCTAAAGAGAGGAGTAACCTGACCGTAGTGGGCTTGACAACCGGACTGAATGTATCAAAGTAGTCTTGCCCAGGTACCTGATTAAACCCCTTGGCCACCAACCGAGCCTTGTACCGCTCAATCGAACCATCTGCTTTCCGCTTCGTTCGAAAGACCCACTTGCACCCAATAACATTCAGCTCTGGAGTGGAAGGCACCAAACACCACGTCTGATTCTGAAGAAGTGCATTGAACTCCTGATCCATTGCCTTACGCCACTCCGAGTGCTTGACCGCCTGAGTATAACAGGTCGGATCAGTGGGACACGAACTCACTGCCAGAGCCGCAGGAGGCGCCTGAGAACGACTCCGAGTATCCATAGCATGAGTCCGAGTAGTCGGACGAACAGATTTCCCCCGCGGCCGACCACGCGGCTTAGCAGCCACTACAGCATCAGTCACAACTGGTAAAGAGGGAACAACGGGTGGAGCCAAAGCAGAAGGCTGTAAGACAGACTCAGCCCATGGAACCGAGCGCGGAGGCGCAGACACCTGTACTGCAGACTGAGCAAATGGAAAAACAGATTCATCAAAACGGACATGCCTGCACACATAAACCTTATTAGTCAGTAAGTCAATGCACCTGTAACCCCGGAAGGAATCTGGGTAACCTAAGAAAACACAACGAGACGACCTGAAAGACATTTTATGACGATTATAAGGACGCAAATGTGGGTAACAAAGACACCCAAAAACACGAAGAAAGGAATAGGAGGGCTGAGACTTATGAAGAAGAAAATAAGGGCTAGAATGCCCTAACGTAGGAGACGGCATGCGATTGATAAGATACACAGCAGTCTCAAACGCGTAGTCCCAAAAACGACTAGGCACAGAAGAATGAGCTAAGAGAGTTAAACCAGTTTCAACAATATGCCTGTGTTTACGTTCAACTCGCCCATTCTGCTCATGAGTATAAGCACAAGACTGGCGATGACAAATACCTAAACGAGCAAGAGTGGAATGTAGTTTCTTATATTCAGCCCCTAGATCAGACTGAATAGACTTAATTTTACGATTAAACACACGTTCAACCATGACACGAAAGCGATCAAATATAGAGTAAAGATCAGACTTTAGCTTCATAGGATAATACCAAGTATAACGAGAGTGGTCATCAACAAAAATAACGAAATAACGATAACCATCACATGATAAAACAGGAGCAGGGCCCCAAATATCAGTATATATTAAATCCAAAACATCGGAACTAGAAGTATGTATACGAGATAAAGGAAAACGCGCAGACTTGCCTAATTGACAAGCGCTACAAAGACTCGAATTACAACGAGATAACGACTGAGACACACTAATAGCACGAGAACGTAAAATAGAACTAAGAACCCGATCATGCGGATGACCGAGACGACTGTGCCACGTAGAAGCTGAAGCACGGGCAGAGAAAAACGCAGACGGAGACGAACTAGACAACGAGAGCGGCAGAGTATAGAGACCACCCGAGCTACTGCCCCGCAGCAGGATTTCCCTGGTTCGAATATCCTTCACAGTAAAAAACGAGGGGTGAAACTCAAAGAAAACATCATTATCAGTAGTAAACTTTTGAACTGATAAAAGAGAATTAGACAGAGACGGAACACAAAGAATATTAGACAACTGAAAGGAACGAGACGGGGTACAAACAGAAGCACGACCAACATGACTAATAGAAAGTCCCATACCATCACCAACACGCAGAGTGTCGGTGCCTACATATTCTTCAGGAGCAGATAACGCAGCAATGTCAGGAGTAACGTGATGTGTTGCACCCGTATCCGGAACCCACAGATGCGAATCAGGTGAAACATCATGAGAATAAGACAAATTGGCCTGAGGTGCAACTGCTGCATTAAAACGATCATAGCAAGCAGCAGCGGCATGCCCAGAACGTCCGCAAATCTGGCACACCACCCGACCGGCGCCGCCGCGACCACGCGATCCTCCGCCGCGACCTCGACCATACTGGCCACGACCTCGGTGACCACCACCGGCAGCACCACGCTGCCCAGTTTGCTGCTGACCACCACGAGGAGGCCGTCGTCCTCCACCGCCACGCTGCACACTGTAAACAGCCGGCGATCCACCACCGGCATAACCATCATCAGCGAGAAACTGCTGTGCGCCCAGATGATCAGCCAGCTCTTGGAGAGTCACCGGAGTCCCTCGAACCGAGAGAGTCGACGCCAAGGAACTGAACTCCGGTCGCAGCCCCCGAAGTACGTACATATTCTGCTCATCCAGGGTGACTGCTCGGCCGGCCAACGTGAGCTCCTCCACGATCACCTTTGCACGCCCAATGTAGTCGGCGATAGACATATCACCCTGCCGGAGCCCATGGAGCTGACCAGTCAGATTAAGAACCCGAGAACGGGTAGAAGAAGCCAATGCTTGAGTCACCGTATCCCACAAGCTCCGACTGGTGCGACAGCCGACGGCGAGCGGCATGACTTCGTCGGAAAGGGAAGAGATCAACATGGAGAGGAGAGCTTGATCCTGACGCCGCCACGCAACATACGCCGGATTCGCCGTGGGCAAAGCGTGCTCCGAAACCGCCGGTAATGTCGCAGCCGGAGGAGGATTAGTGCCGTCGACAAAGCTCATAAGCTCATGACCAATAAGAAACGGAACCACCTGTGTTCTCCAGAACAGATAATTCCGATACGTAAGCTTAATGCTGATAAAGTGGTGTGCTGTAGACAACGAATGCACAACCGACGAAACAGAAGAGACCTCCGAAACAGTACGTTCGGAAGACGCAGCAGAAGGCTCAGCCATAGGATCACGAACAAGAAAACAATTAAAACCCTAGGCTAACTGATACCAGATGAGAACGTGAAGTTGTATTAACAATTGATAACCCGTTACAGAGTCTGATAGACGATATATATATGTACAATAGAAACATAGAATAACTAGGATACTAAATCATAATATGACTTGGACTCATAGAGTCCTAACAGAATTTATATATATTGAAATAATATGAAAACTTTCTGTAGTTGAGAATGTGTGAATAAACACTAAATTAGTGCACACAATCTAGTCCCATACTTGTATCATTAATAAATTTAAATGTTTTTTGATCTTTTAATTTGGGCTATGGGTTTGGTTGAATCAAGATTTTTATTGTTTGTTATCAAATCCATGTTTTAACTAGGTTAAGCCAGTCTTGCTGTCCATTTCAAATGGTAACTAAACAGATAGTGAGCCAATTTTTTCCTAGTTGACAGCACTGAGACTCTCAAAGAGAACTAAATTTGAAGGCTGACATAGAAATTCAAGAAATTCTTTGACAAAAATGAGTATTTTCTTTTGTTTTTTTTTGTTAATAATCAAACACTGAAAAACTAAAAAAATGACTTCCTGAGTCATTTTATGGGTTTCCAGCGAAACGAACTCGATCTTATGAACAAACATGATTCCAATTCAAAAACATTGAATTAACATAGTTCAAAATCCAACAAAAATATAAACACAAACAGTTCAAACATTGTTTGAACTATAAATAAATCTGTAATGTCATTGTTCCCATATTTGCGCTCATTGACTTGAACTGTGCGCTGAACTTCTTAAACTCCATAAGGATGTGTCTGCTGGTTGCCTCAATTATATGTTTCTTGTTGTCTTTTAATCCCTTGCTCTGTCTGTGTTCCTTAATCTTAGTACATATGTACTTTTGTTGTTATACAGAGCAAAACAGCTGAAACATCTTGGTATTAGGTCCAGCCATGTTTATGATAGAGATTTTAGTAAAGTTGTTAATGAGTTTCCACTGTTGGAGGAGCTACAACTTGAACGCTGTCGCATTTCTAAGAAAGGCATTGTAGCTGCTGGACAGTCTTGCCCTTTCCTCAACTCATTTTCCTTTATCAAGGTAAGTTTTAATGGATTCCTATGCGAACCATCTGATGAGGAGGCTGTTGCCATTGCAGAAAACATGCATGGCTTGAAACACCTTACACTTGTTGGAAATGAAATGACAGATAAAGGCGTGGAGGCCATACTTGATGGTTGTCCTCGCCTTCAATCTCTCAACTTAGACCACTGTAATAATGTTAAGCTTGAAGGGGAGTTGGGGAAGAGATGCTCTCAACAGATTAAGGACCTCAACCACACTCAAAGTCATCTTGGCTATTTTCACGATCTTTTTTATGATATATATCCCAGTTGACTTTGATGAAATTGACGTCTGTGAGGTTGTAGCTTGGGTAGTCGGATTGTGAGCACTATATATACTTCCATTTCCTGCTCTTCGCTCTCAAGTCTCAATTCTCTTCTTTTTGTGGACTCATCAGGATTGTTCTTAATTTTACGTCTTAAATTATAGTACATTTTGATTGGTTTGTTGGATATATGGTGTTATTTTTATCCTACCCACATTTCACATTATAGTCTTTCTCTTTGTGTTAACTGATGACAATATTAATATACATGGCCGAACCTGAACTGGTATGTCAAAAATATACTCCGTATATGCTTTGGGCAACACATACTTGTGCATAAAGCTTTCAAAACAAGATTAGTGTGACGGACTAAACCAGTCTTGCCCTCAACACATACTGATGACAAAACCAATGATGTATGTTTGTTTAAATATAATCATCGATATTGTCATCAGTGTATGTTGAGGGCAAGACTGGTTTAGTCTTTCAGGCTAAGCTTATTTTGAGGGTTTTATGCACTTATGTGTTTAATATTATGGACTAAACCAGTCTTGTCCTAAACGTTTCTTTGAATATATATACTTATTAGTTATTAAGGAGTAAATTTTTTTGTTTTCAAAAAAAAAAAGGAGTAAATTTTTTATATTAATTTTATTTAAATTATAATTTTTAAAATTTGAAGAGAGCTCACCCCGGCTGTGGTCAGGCCTTAGGTAGGGTGGAGTGGCAGACCTTGTTATGAGGCAAGTTGTACATGTTTATGCATGGTGCATGGTGCATGGTGCTTAGCTTCTTCAAACGCGGGTCACATTATGTAGCAAATGATGCTTGGTTTTCATGACTCAATAAAAATAAACATTAAACATTATTTATATTATAATTATTTTTATCATCTTGCATGAACCATGATCCACACAGTTTTGTGTCCATGGTTAAAAAATGGTGTTTCTTAAGTATAGAAATGGCGGTGATTATATGTAACAAATCCCATATTTATGATGTGTTGATAATAAAATGAAACTACGATGTATATAAAATGAAATTAATTTGTCTATATTGTCAAATGAAACTGTAATTGAATTATAATGATACTTTAATTGTATTGTAGTAAAACTTTAGTGTATATAAAATGAAATTGAATAATAGTTTAACATATTTGAGTGTTTCATGAAATTGTTGTTGAATCATAATTATACTTTAGTAATGTTATTGTAATAAGACTGCAATGTGTATAAAATTAAATTCAATAGCAAGTCTCACATATTTAATGTAGGAAAAAGTGTCAAATAGGCCACTGAACTTATCGTTTTTGTGCATTTGGGCCATTGAACTTAAAAAGTGTGCAATTCAACCATCAAACAAGCAAAATTTGTGCAATTGGACAATTTTTACAAAAAATTTATAGTAAAATACAATTATATTACTAACATATATGTATTAAAAGTGGTATTTTCTTCTACCATACTAGTTGGGAGTCAATATTGAAATGTTTTAAACTCAAATTGAATTAAAATTTTTTGTAAAAATGGCCAAATTGCACAAATTTTGCTTGTTTGATGGTTGAATTGCACACTTTTTAAGTTCAATGGCCCAATTGCACAAAAGCTACAAGTTCAATGACTTATTTGACACTTTTTCCTTTAATGTATAATTTCAAATGAAACTGTAGTTAAAATAAAATGATACTTTAGTTGGGTTGAAATGAAATCACAATGTATATAAAATGAAACAATGTATACAAATTGGCACCTTGTGCTCAATTGGCATGTAGTGGCCACCCTTAGATGGGAGGTCATAAGTTCGAGTCTCAGTAGAGGAGATCTCGAAATTGACTCTTTGTGCTTCAACAGGTTGAGAAAAGTATAGAAAAAAAAAAAACAATGTATACAAATAGAATTAATTGGATGAAACAGGTGCCATTTGAACCATGGTCCACAATGAAAATTTTCAATTAATAATATTTATAATAATGATGACCGTTACATATTAAACAACCATAATGTCTATAATAGTAATATATTTATAACACGTTTAACTTTATAAATTATCTTTCACTTAAAAATAAAAATAAAAATAAAAATAGATCCATTGCCATACAATCATATTTATTATTTACTATGTATTTTAGTTTATGATGCATGAACACTTTTAGGGGCACATCATTAACGAATTTTTTTTAAAACAAATTAATATTGTTAAAAAACTAAGGGAAAAAAAAAAAAAACAAACAAACAAACAAATAAACAATTGCTCGTTGCTAAATTGGATAGTTGCTAAATTGGGCCATGGGTATTGTTGAACCCAAGATTATTTGAAGGGATATCAGCGAAACGAGAAATAAATAACCACGAGATGATATAAACACGATAAAATGGAGAATGAGACAATGCATGAATCAGGTGAGGGGATCTAGAGACTAGGGGGAAAGAGATTCCCACCGGGACCCACAAAGTACTTGCAAAGTTTCAGTCCTCAGCTCAGGCGTGTCTGTCAAACCTCTGCACTTTCTGCAGTGTTAAGTTCTTTCAATTCTTACTTTACAACATCATGTTAGCATTGGTGGTTGGTGGGTATTAGGTAACTCTCACAACACCCAAATTAAGAATGCTAAAATTAAATTCTCAAAAAAAAAAAAAAAAAAGAATGCTAAAATTAATTGAAAGAAGTGGTGGATTAAATAGAGTATAATTTTTATTTCAAAAAAAAAATAGAGTATAATTTTTGTATTTAAATAATTATAAATTTGATTTTTATCAACGCTATCTTGCCCGAACTTGTCATGCGATTTTTTTAGTATGATTTATATATTTTTTTGTACCTTGTAATTTATTATACAAGAGCAAAATGATGCACACTTTCGGACAATGACTATGAGTTTCCCTAACCTCCCAAAAAAAAGATGGAAAATATTATATGTACTCTCATTTTTACTCTCACGCATAAAATCTTGATGTAGACAGTTGTATTGGGACTCAAATGAAAAAAGTAGCTTATCCGTGCCCATAATATCAGAGAATGAAATTTATGGATTAAGATTTAGAATGCCATATAGTAGAACTCAAAACAAAGAATATTAAAAATTGACACATTTTTTCGAGAATATTAAATATTTAGAATTGATCGTTTAATATTTTTAGTGTAAAAAATTACAAAACAAATCTTTAACTTCTCAAAATTGCAATAGTTTGATTAAAACACCTATTTGTTTGATCACCAAAATCGCCACAATCCTATAAAATTGATGATATGTTTGGTATGTAACTTTTACCAGAAAGAGTTCTCATAGAAACGAAAATTTTAAATTAAAATACTCAATGAAGAACTTTGCAACAAATAATAGAATACATATTGATTTTGGCTCAAAATGTATGTTTGTTTGATAAATTATATTAGTATTACAATAATTTTAGATATTTATTCTCAATTATTCAATTTTATTAATTTAACCTGTTTTTTATTTTTTTACTCAATAATGTCATATATTGACCCATTACACGTAAATGAACAGATAATAAAGAGTTACATTACTCCCAATTTGTACTCTCATTTATATTCCTTATGTTTTGGCATATTTTGATTGCTCAATTTAACAAGAGGTAATGATGTTTATCCATTCATTTTTTTCTTCCTACAATCAAATTTGAACACAAATAAAAGTAAAAATTGAAAGTAAAGTTTTGGGAGTACATCAAGTATTTTTTTTCGATAATAAAGGTGAGAAACTCTTAATCCTAGTTAGGGATTTTGAGCTCCATTAACAACAACTTTGCAAATTATTAGTGAAGTTTTAAAACTATTTAATTAGAGTTTAAGAACGAGGACTTCTTATATTTTGTGTTAAAAATCCCCTAGCCTCTATGTTAATTTCTTAGTTGGATTATAGAGTTGATAATTGAGAAACTTTTGTGTTTAAAATTTTTAAAATTAAATGCATAATCTAAAATAATAAGTTGATGATCATAAATATCATTAAATTATAAATTTAAAAATGGCATATAATGTTAATATAAATAGTATATATGTGCATAATAAAAAATGAGAGAATATATATTGGAGGTATGTATGCATAATATACAAATAAATATCAATAAAATTTTAAATACTCCGTAAAAGTTTATTAAGTACAAATATATTCATAACAAAAAGAAATAAATGAATTCTCATATCGTTTTCCTTTCAAAAAACAAAAAAAAAAATGAATTCTCGTATCGTCCTGCTCTTTCATACGATTAAAGCTCAATATTTATCCTCCATTCCTCCGTATTCTTATTATTACAACATATATAAAGCCTAAATCTACTCCAAAGTCCTAACTTAGCTTCCTAAGCAGCTAAACCAAGGTTTCATACTTGATAGCAATGTTTTGAAGGAATTTTTGTACTCACTCTTTCTCATTGTATCTGTTATACTTACTTTTCATTTGTCAAACCAAATCTTTCTACTTTGTTTATTTTCTTTATTATTTTTTACTCATTTTTAAATTTAATTTTTTTTTGTGTTTAATAGTACTTTTAATGTAGTTTCTAAATATATAAAGTTTGTATACTAACGCTAAACTTAATATTATGAAAATTTGAATTAAAAATAACTTCAGTCAAGCCTCGCTAACCGAACCAGATGCGTAAAATGGGACGGAGAGAGTATATCAAAAGGAAAAGAAAAAATGGGTTGTTAGGCTTTGAATAATGAGGAAATATGAGTAAAGGTGGGGCCACAGGCGGATTCAAGACCAAATTAGTCATGAATTAGTTTAGAAAAAACTGGATATGGATTTCACAGGACCTAAGTCAGGCCTAACCCAAACCGGGATCGAGCTATACATGGTTGGTCCTATTAAAACAAATCTGGAGCACAATTCGAAATTGGGCCAGGATAGGGTCTAGGCATAGCCTAGGCCCCTAACCGGGGCCTAGGCACGACTTAGGTCTGGATGAGTTTGAATTAATAAAAAAAAAAATGTTTTCAGTTTACTTAGATAATTCTTCTTCCAACATTATATCTATAGATTATTTACTTGAAACATTACATTTACATGTTAATGGTCAATTAATGCATATTATATGTTCAACGCATGCATCTTAATGTTTCAAAATATTAAGAGTCTCAAATTAAAAGTGTTTTATAATTTTTTTTAATTTATCAATCTAACATAATTTAATGACTAAAAATCAAATAAATTTTATAATAAATCAACTAAACTTTATAATAAATTTTATAATATTATAAGTTATTAATTTTTATAATGCATTAATAAATTTATTAATCTACCATATATAATTTAGTGATATAAAAAATAAAGTTCAAATGATATTATAAACCTTACAAGTACTATTTTATAAATTTTTAATATTACAATTCATTTAAAAATTTTAATTTAGAAGAAAATATTATTAATTTTTAATTTTGAGACTAATGGTTTAAAATTTATTTAAACAAAAATATTAACTTTGAAAATATTTAAATTTATTAATCTACCATATATATTAGCATTGTTATATAAAAATGTGTCAATTAGATATAACTTTGATTGTTAATTATGATGTCAATGGGTCATGGTTGCAGTAGGCGTTAGGCGCTAGTCTAGCGCCCGGGTAGCGTCTAGCGCCTAGGCGGCGCCTAGGTGGAATCTAGGCGGCACTAGGCCGGCACAAAAAAACAATGACAGACTTACAGTTTGACAATTTTAATGAGACTGTTTTCAACATTTAATCAAATAACACATCCCAATAAATGAAATAATATGATAATTCATAAGTCATAACATTATAGCAATATTAAAAAATAAAAATACACAAATATGAAATACTCAAATACTTCACTCAACCAAAGATTCAAAGTAGCAAACTATCAAAAATAACTAATGAATCATAATGCATCTCGCATGATCGTATCTATTTCAACTTTGACTAATAAAATTCGGGTTCATATTCTATTTATGCATCTTTGTGAATCATTTGTGAATTGTGTACTACCGGTGTGTAGAAGAATCTGGCAATAATGATTATTAATTAATGAAGTATGAAATAAATCAAATAAATGAATAATTATTACAGAGTAATTAATAAATTGGATAAAAAAACAATGAATAAATTGGATTAACTAATAAAATAAATTAAAGGTTTAAAATTGAAAACTTACAGTAGCAGTCCAAGCTCCAACGATTGGTCAAAATCGAAATAACTCGGTCAAAATCAGATGAAATCGGTCGACTTGGACGAGTTGGCCAAAATCAGTCGAGTTGACCGACTAGCTAAGACACCATATTTATTTATTTATGATATATTTTATAACTTGAAGAGCTACAACTTTGATGAAAATCACAAATGCTAATTCAAAGAATTCAGGGGTGAAAATAGCCTAAAAGACGGGTAATGCACACAGAAATGCTGCCCGGACGTATCCACGGGTGTGGCCACTGGGCATTAGGCCCTTCATTTCTGGCCACAGGTTTGGCCACGGGCGTGGCCACACCCGTGGCTAACCTCTGCAACTTTTATCAACCTCGTTTTTACACGTTAAAAGGGGATTTCTTCCACCCAAAAACATATCTTTCTTTTCCCCTTCAATTTTTAGTTAGGTTTAGCTTTAGGATAGCTTAGATTAATGTAGATTTCTTGTTCCTTTCCATTTTCAAGCTCAAGACACCTTGCAATCTTCGATTCCAAAGGTTAAATAGAGAAGTTTTCTTATTCCTCTCTTTCCTTTGATTTCTATTTATGCTTTCAATTACTTCTTTAATATTGTGTATCCATTGTTATATTATGAGTAGCTAAGTGATTTGGGACTAGGATTTAGTTTGATTTCTTGCTATTAATGCCTATTTGATTTGTATTGCATAAAATGGAATTATTTGGGTCTTCTAGGGTTGTTATGAAATTTGTGTATGATTGTTGGATCTCAATTATATGCTTTATTTGGAGTGTGTTTGTTGCTACGAGAGTAGATCTTGTACACTAGCTACACATTCACACACTTGATGCCCAATATGAGAGTATTTCAAGTATATATTAAGGAGAATTTATGCCTTGTGTAAGTTGTGTGTCTTGAATGGGCAACCTTGGGGTGAATTGCCATGAGGGTGGAGTTCAATGTGAGGTTGCAAAGTCCAAATAGATACGAGAGTGGTATTTGGATACTTTTGTGCATCTCACTTACCCTATGTCTTGTTTTAATTCTCTAATCTTTAGTTTAATATTTGGCATATATCTTAGCTTGAATCAACCAAGCCCCAGTCCTTTGTTTTACTTGTCTTATTTGTTACTCCCTCTGTCCCATTTTACCTGTCTTGTTTACTATTCATTGGTCAAACCAACTCTTTCTTCATTGCTTATTTTCTTTAGTAATTTTTAATTATTTTTAAATTTGATTTGTTGTGTTTAATAGTACTTTTAATGTAGTTTCTAAATATATAAATTTTATATACTAATACTAAATTTAATATTATGAAAAATTGAATTAAAAATAACTTCAGTCAAGCCTCATTAACCGAATCAGACAAACAAAATGGGACGAAGGTAGTATTTGCTAAATCATATCAACCAAACTCATTAACGATAGGCCTAGTTTCTAAAAGAATAGTTTTAGCTTGTGCTTAACTCTACTTTGCATCAGTTCCTAACATTACAAGAGTTATCTCCAGTGGAGCGATATCTTAACCCTATACTGTTATTTGATACTTGATGGATGTGTGAAAACCGTCCTCATCATTAAAATAGAAAAGATGATTTGTTACCAAACACTACTCAGGGTGTCAAGTACCTATTTGACACTTTCGTCAGGGCGTTTAGTAATCAGGAAAGTTCAAACTTTTTTAGAAATTTAAAAGGTTAGAAAATTATTTTCACATTTGGTGCAATCTTTGAGTTAGAAAAGTTTAGGTCAAAGAGAATCACATTCAATGATATCAAGGAAAGTAAATCCCACCTAAGGGGTATGAGATTCTTTTTCCTTGCTTACTAAGAATATGTCGACTTTATAAAATTACATATTTAACATTTTTTGTGTCATACTTGCCATGTTAAAAATCTCTTATATAGCAAACATGCTAATTGATTTTCCCATTAAAATTATTCCCATCAATTATATTCCTTGGAAACATTTCCTTAATTAAGAATTTAATTGATGGGAAAGTATACCAAACGCCTTCCTTGGAGTGACCCGTATAACCCACATGCCAACCCGTACAACCTGCCACCCATACCTCCACCCCAAGTTTATTTAAATATTTTTTGTTTAAATATGGTTTATATTATAATTTAGAATTCAAAAGTATTGTTCAAAGCAATAATTAATTCCAAACCTCTCAATTAGTCTTAATCTAACAAAACCAACTATGATAAAGGTATTTGTTGAATTTTTTTTTTGTGTATAATTATATATTTATTTAAATCATTCACAAGCATTATATAGTTAAATATTAAATAAATAAATATGGGTTCTTCATTATGCAAGATCTAATGGCTAGGATTTAATTCGCGGGGTAATTTGGAATTTTTCATCGTTAGTTTCCTACATGGTGTTTTCTTATACGTTCTTGCTGCGTGATTTTAGAGATTTTTTCCGGTAGTTTCCTTTGTTTCTATCCGGGTCCGTCTTCGTTTTTCTTTTTTTCTCTTTTTGGATTTTTCCGTCGTGGGTGGTGATTACTCAACATGACTTCAGGTTGGTGTCTCTTTATTATTATTATTATTATTATTATTATTATTATTATTATATTTTCAGTTCGTCGGAATATGTTTTTGATTATGTTTGTTGAAAATTTTGTGATTTTAGAGGAGTGTGCATCGTAGGCCGTTGAGATGTGGATTGGTACACTAGGTGTGGTGCAATGTAGGGCTTTGGATCATGCATTTGTTATAGGGTGCGAGATATGCGTTTGTGATTTTTTTTGTCACTAGGGGATATTTGTCTTGGGTGGTGCATCATAGGTTGTGAGGGTGTACATTAATGCGCTTATTGCTATACATACATCGTAGGATATTGGGATGTGCATAAGTGCATTGGTTGGTCGGTTGTGCGTCGCATGGTCAATTTTGTAGGGTATAGGGATTTAGGGTTTAAAAGTTTATGGTGTGTACTTACAAAATGCTATATACCTGTGTGCACTCTTAGAGGTACAATTGTAAATTGCTAGCATTAAAGGTATGCATTCTGTGTGGGCGGTGTTGTGCATGTTGTGTTAGTATGGGTGAACTATGTGTTCATGTTGTTTTTGTAAAAGATTCGCGAAATGGTTGCCCAACAAGAGATTTACTAATGCACTACATTCGGTATAAGAATGCACGATTAAAGCAATATGAATACACAACGAGTATCGTATGAATGCACGTGGTTGGTACTTGTACTACAATGATTGCATAAGCTATTTTTTCGTTGACCATGAGGATGTCGATATGGTGCCTGGAGTAGTTGGAAGAGTCCAAAACTCTTAATGTAGACACTAGGATGTCGATGAGTGCGTTTGTGCAATAAATTAATGTAGAATCTACGATTATTTAAGTTCAATGGCCCAAATTAGACTATAGCTCTCATCTAGGGCATGGTTCTCATGGGAGCTGGACCATATATATATATATATATATATATATATATATATATATATATATATATATATATATATATATATATATGGGATGGTTTACGTGTGAAGCTTCTCCCAGGTGAAAAATGGGGTGAGATTTGAGCTGTTGATCTAATCTAGATCAACGACTCAAACTGAAGGAATTTTTTTAATAATAAAAAAAGGGCGCTTCCTGACAACATGGATGCAAATGATCAAGTAAGTGTCTTGAAATGACGCACCTTAAGTTTCAAACTTATGCACCTTAAATTGGAAAATAATGCACCTTAAGCATTAAACATACGCACCTTAAGAGTTAAACCGATGCACCTTAAACTAGAAAGTGACGAACCTTAAGCTTTAAACTTAAACACATTAAACTTTAAACTTAAGCATCTAAAGCTATAAACTTACATACCTTAAACTTCGAACTTATGCACCTTAAGCTAGAAAATAATGCATGTTAAGCATTAAACAAACGCACCTTAAGAGTTAAACTGATGCCCTTAAACTTTAAACTTAGGCACCTAACGCTATAAACTTACGCACCTTAAGCTATAAACTTACACACCTTAAGTTGTGACCTTACGCAAAATGACCATAATGCTACCGCATTTTTTTTAATTAATACGATTAATAAAACTTAGTCATATTATGTTTATTACAAGTATTAATTAATACGATTAATTGTAATTTATATAAATATTAATATAATTATATAGTTAATATAAAGTTTATTTATTATATAGACTATACTTTATAACTCAATAATATTATAATTATAAAATAAAAGTATTACATATAAATTATATTAGTGTTAAATATAAGTTAAATACATTATAATTATAGTACAAATTACAAATTAAAAACTAATTATCTAAAGATACATTATATATAAACACACATAAAATTTGTTTAAAAAGTTTAGTGTGTTTGGTTGATAAAAATAATAATTATTAATTCAAAGGTCTTGTAATTAATTAGGTTATTAACAATAAGTGGGTGGGGGAGCCCGCCAGCCCGTGCCTACTTGGGTTGGGTTAAACATTCCAACCCGTTTTCGTTTTGATAGCTCTTAAATTAGAGGGGCTTTAAAAGAGCTTTTGTTTCATAATATTAGAAAATGGAAGTGCGGTTGCACTAGTATATATAAATTTTCTCTTTTCAGAATTTTGATTTGTATAGATTAAAAGTTCTTTTTTGAGGGCAGCGGTGCAAGTCAAATTCAAAATTGAGTTTGCCATTCTCGCGTGGCCAAAATCTTTATGGATTTGTCGATGGCACCAATGTGTGTCCATCGGAGTTCATCGCTACCTCAACGTCGATGGCACCTCCAGCGACAAACCCTCTCTACACCGCATGTTTCGTCTACACCTTCGCCATCGGCCACTCGACGTCCATGTTTGTTTTAGTCTACTGATTTAGGCATGTCTTTCGAAGTTTTGGTCTTCTAGAGTAGTACCTTTACTAGAGTATAACCTTTTTGGCTAAAATTAACTAAGGATAATAAAATTCTCGTTGTAATCTTTGTAACGTCAACTGTTATTTTCATATTTAATTGATTGTTATTGGGAGGTTTTACACTGATTATAAATTTGATTAATATGTAGATTGCTAGTTTTACCACCTCTCCTCTAAATATCGTGGTTGAACATATGTTTTACGGGTTGTTTGGTTCACGGAATAGGCAGGGTAATAGCTATTACCAGCACCCCCTGGTATTACCCTATTCCTGAGAGGTCAGGAATAGATATTTTATTATATTTTCTTTTTTACCCTTTTTAAAACCTAAATTTTTTACGCTCACTTTTCTAAAACTCATCACATCGCATCACCTTTCTCTTTGACATCGCACACATCTCACCTCCGCAATTGCAAATTGGAAGTCTTCTTCAAGGTATTTTTCTAATCTTCTCTTTTTTTTTTACAAATTATTATTTATATATATATATATATATATATATATATATATATATATAACAATTGTTGCGGCTCCATTTTCAATATGACTTTGGTAGGTAGTCGTCTCTACTGTGATAGATCATATTTACAATTTCTAGTTAGAGGTGCATAACAGATAACAGATTCACTGGTGTTACATGGCATACATATGATGTGTCCAATAATAGTAAGGACATAAGTTTGCCAATAACACACATGTCCTAATGATGTATATGACCAGGCTATATCAAAATAATAATAATAATAATAATAATAATAATAATAATAATAATAATAATAAAAAGAAATTTTGTACAAAAAAAAATAATAAAAAGAAATTTTGTACAAGGGTTTTATGTTTTTTAAATATATATTCCATTTCTATTCCTTTAACCAACCAAATGCGGGAATACAAACGTTGGAATACAATTCATATTCTATTCCTAACCTATTCTATTTCTTATGGAATAGTATTCCTATTACCTTAAAATTCATTCTGTGAACCAAACATGTTGTTAATGTTTTATACACAGAACAACTCAAAAAATTATGCTTTTCATCCAAAAACTCTATTTCTCTATTAAAAAAAAAACTTTTGCTATGCTTAAAATTCTATTTTTTTTCTTGTTCATGTTTGCAGTGACATTTTAGTTTGAATGCTCAACTAATTTGTTGTAATCCATTTTATCTTGGAAAATCTAGAGTACAATGCTCTTAACATTTAGATGTAGCAAATAAAGTTTTAAGGAAAGTGTGTGTGACACACGACTCAAATTTTGATTTACAGAATCATTCATATTTCACTTGTTATTTTGAAAAGACTCGACACTTAACATAAGGGCTTTGTAGTTAACTAAGGATTGCATTTGCCAAGGGCCTTGTGGTCCGGTGGCATCAAACTCTTCCCTCTATACGGGAGGTGGTGGGTTCGAGCATCAGTGGAGGCGTTGCTGTCTCTTTGTTCTTCAGTAGGTTGAGAAAGTAGTTTATGAACAGATACTACACTCTAATAGAGTCAGTAGCATTCAAAAAAAAAAAACTAAGGATTGCATTTGTGCTATGCTTAAGTTTGTCAACATTAGTATTACATTCCTTTTTGCTAGAGCTATTGGTTTACAATCTGGTAAGAGGGTTGGGAATCATATTCCTCCTCTTTTATGTAACATTTTGAATTATGATTATTTGTTATCTTGTTGTTTACTTAAAAAAAACATAAGCATGTGTCCAATTGTATACATTTTATGTATTATCAATTATAAATGATTTTTTAAGGAAATATATTTTAAGATGTTTTTATAGAGGCAAAACACTTTAGACTATTATAAGTTTTCATAAAATGTTTTATAAAGTCAAATCTTCAACATTGTTTAGAAAAATCAAACATGTCCACTAATGAAGTAGATGGTACATATATATGAGTGAATAATGTAAAAAAAAATGTCGGATAAAAAATTAGATTTGAATTAAATCGATTCGCCATTAGCATTGAAAGGAACGTGGAGAATGAGTTAAATAGCTTGAGATGAAAATGACAGTAAATTATCTTTTGTAATTTAAGATAAATTAAAGTGGAAAATATAAAACTAAATATGACAATATTAAAAAATTAAGATTAAACCTAGAGAAATAAAAATGAAATTACCTATTATATACACTTATAAAACAGAAAACCTTCCATTTGAGAATACCAAAGGAAAAAATAAGAGTAGTAAAGAAATTAAATTTAAAAAAAATAAAGAAGAAAAGAAGAAAATTTGCAGAGAAGAAACGGCTGATTCTTCATGTACACTTTGTGCATTAAAAGGCACCATTATGATTTATAAGATGTCCTTCTCTTCCCTCCAATCTCGAATCCCCTTTTTCATCTTCTTTGTCAAGTGAAACACTCTTTCTCTTTGTTAACAAATCTTTGCAGCAATGAAAGGTGGAGTTTTGGTTCTTCTTCTTGGACTTCTGCGATTCACACTGCAATGCTGTCTTGGTATTATTTACTCCCTTTTTTTAAAAAAAACTTTCCTGCAATTTTTAGCACCTTCTTCTTGTAGTTTCTGAACTTACATTTTTACTTTCTAGTATTCTCTGATTTAGTGATTTACTCCCAAAATTTTGTTGCAGAAAAATATTAATTAATCTGTTCATAAATCATATTTCTATCACTGTGAAGCATTATAATCTTGTTAGTGTTGTTGTTTAGGGGTGGGGAGGCATCTTAATTTATTAGAAAATTTCATAAAAATTGTTATTATTTTTTAAAAATCCCTTTCAAGCAGAGGATGTGGGTTTAAAGACTTACTTTGCTTCACAAGTACATCATGTTTGAGGGTACTAAATGCCCTGTATAGTTAACCATATTGTTGATTGAATGACCTATTTTTGGCATTTGTTTGATGTGTATATGTGTATTCATATACATATATACATGTATGTATATATGTATCACACACAAGAGTACATCCAAAGTAGCCATTTTAACCCAAAATGAAGATTTTGGTTGACAAAAGAAACTCACATTTGGAACAATGTAAGATTTTTTCTTCATGTTCATGAACTATTGGTGGTGGTTTGGAAGTTTTAGCTTTTTGTAGGCAATAGTAAACCCAATACATCAAGTAGTAGTAGTAACCACATTGAGAATTGCATTTGTGCTTCATGACTCTTTGGTATGGTATGGGTAACCTAAACTCATTTACCGTCAGAACCCATTTACGGGAATGGTCAAAACTCATTTGAGGGAGTTCTCTTTGATATCTATTGCGCGGGTCATACACATTTGTGCTTTCTGATAGGTTATATCTTTTGTTTGATAGACCTGATGCACTTATAGTAGTTATTTGCCATTTGGTGAAGTTCATTTATTGTGAATGTGTTTAATACTTTCATTGGATTGAAGTATTGACTTATTTCTCATTTTGTGTGAAATGTTGAGTTCCTAAAGTGGATGCCAGGGCACAACAAATGTTGAAGATGGATTCTGCAATTCCTGTCACAACACTCTCACCTCCCGAGGGCAACACAACATTCCTCGGTGGGACTGGTGGCACGACGTGGTGTGTGGCCCGTGGTGGCGCCTCCCAATTTGATCTGCAGAGCGCGTTAGACTGGGCGTGTGGTCTGGGAATGACGGACTGCAATGCAATCCAGGCGGGCGGCCCCTGCTTCGAGCCCAACACGCTCACCTCCCACGCCTCGTATGCATTCAACAGCTACTACCAACAGAATGGCAACAATGACATCGCCTGCAACTTCGGTGGGACTGCTGTGCTAACCGGAAACAACCCAAGTGAGCATCGCTTTCCCCCGTTCTCTACAATCGAATTGCAGAACGAGTAACAAATTTTCGGTCACTTGTTGTTCTTGCAGGTTATGGGAAATGCACTTATGCAACCTCGGGTCGCCCCGGGTAATTACTAATTACCAACTGCTATCTATGTTATACAATGTAGTTCAATTTTGTGTTTCTGAGAATTTAAAAAGTGTTCATTTTTATTGGTTTTTTCTGTTGTGATTCATAGGGATTTGAAGGCATCTGCAGCTGCAGTGTCAAGGCATAATGGGAGCAGATTTTGGTGGGAAATCAGCATTCTTCTTCTGCTGTTGTATCTGAGAAGGAGTTGACCATTTAAGGATATGTGTGATTGTGAAGGAAAGGAATTAGCCAAATGTGTCCTTTGTTTGGCTGCACAACATGCCTTTCTTTGTTGTTGGTTTAAGAATCTTTGCCTATGTCTTCATTTTTGTAAGCAAGCATTTAGGAATCTGAAATGTCCAGAGAATGTTCTAATCTTCTTGTGTCAAGCAATTAGCCCCTTTTTGTTTAGACTTTAGATTATGCTTTATGAAATTTCTACAATGTTGATCGTAGCTAGTATACTTATGTATTGTATCTTCTAATCAGATATATAGTTTTTGTCTTGTAACTCTAACAAACTAAGAAAAACATCAGAATCAAATACTCCTTATAGGATACTTTAATTTAGGCGAAAGCTCACTCAAATACAATATATTTTGATTTACAAGAAAGTTTGCAGTAACTACCCGAAAATGCGCAGTAGGTGAAGCTCGCCTTGTAGCTTAGCTGGCAAAGGACTATAAATAGGTAAATTAACTTAGTTTGTCCATAGTTGACCGGTTCAAACTAAAAAGATCTTAAGACACCTTAAAATTTTTAAGTTTTCTTATACTGTTTTACATTACAAAGTAATAATTAATTTTCATTTTTAAAAATTTTCTTCGGTAATAATTAGCTTTCATTTTTAAATTTTCTTATTTTTTTCATGTCAATATATTGAGTAATACTAGTATGAATGAATATATAGATGATATTTGAACCATGTAGCATTTACCTATGAACATTAGAATCTACATGGTTTTGGTCGTTGGAACACCATTTATAGTGCTTTACTATATACATAATACATTTCCCCAACGTTGTTTTCAAAAAAAAAAATACATTTCCCCAACGTTTTGGAGATATTGTGGTTGTAGTATATCTGATAGTAATTATTGGACTGAGCAAAACGCGAGAAACAATACTGTCCCCACTCGCATTTTTCTGCAATCTCTATTTCTCGTGAGAAGCGAAGAAAAGAAATGTAGTAAAGATTCAATAACTCTTATGTAATTATACATTCCAGTTAAGCTGGTTAAGTATACAAACTTTTAAACTATAAAATTATGAATTTGAATTTTAATTATTTTAATTTAAATTGATTAGTTATAGACAACTTTGATCTTTTATTCGTTAAAATTTTGGACCATTACACATGAATGAGGTTTCCTAACTAAAATAAATATTTTCTTTCAAAAAAAAAACTAAAATAAATATTTTGGAAGTGGAAGAATTAATTTATATTATATGTACTTTAATTTATTGTTTAATGTTTTCATTGAAGATGTTTATAATTTTTCTCTCGTTTTTCTTTTTATTTGATCCTATATACGTGATGACAAATTAATAAGCCCCACAAGACATTGGTCTAATAAATGAAAAACTTCACTTAAATTTTGCTTCAGTGGCAACATAGTAGAGTTCAATTCCCTTTCACAAATATTAGGATTTCGGTTTCAGTTGACTATGCCCGTTGAGTCTCAAAATTAAATTAACTCAATTTATCTTTTCATAAGTTTGAGGTGAATTTATAGCGTCTAAAATAGTCCGACAAAGTAGAAAAATTCAATCTAAGTTATAAAAAAAATAAGAAATTAATAAGCATAATGTTAATGAACAGATATTACATTATAACCGAGTCAGTAGAACTCAAAAAAAAAAAAAAAACATAATGTTACAGTGACGGCTCATACTTAAAACATGCCACCCATCTCGATAGTAGCATAACACGAGACAAATATTTTGTCCCGATAAGCATAATGTAACCGATTGTAGGCATTTTTTTTAATTGAAAAACATTTTGTTTTACCCAAAAAAAAATGCATTAAATATAGATGAGTCCAACAAATATGCATGTTAAAGAAATCAAGCTATCAAATCAAATTGGTAAACAAGCTGCTAAATAATTTTGAGACAAAAGTGAAATTAAATATCAGATATTGCATAAAAAAAATTACTCCGTAAGATTCAATTTTTCTTATCTAAAAATATCATAAAATATAAAATAGTTTAAATATGAGGAACAACAACCTCTAAACTATTATTAAACGTAACTTTAGAAACAATAATCTCAACTATGGATGTAATCAAGGTTACAAATTAGTAGTAGATATGAAAAGACTGATTGATAAATACAATGTTTGTAGATTTATAAAATTGTTCCATATTTTTTTTTTACTAAAATTAGCAATCATTGATGAACGACTTAGATCAGTGTCCCATTGGCGTTCAATCCTGTGACCTCCTATTTGAGAGAGTCACAGAGGTGTCATTAAATTACAAGCTACTTGGCAAATTTAGCGATAATAATTTAAAATTTTTGCAAAATAAATATACATATACTTAATTAACAAAAAATTATGAGCGGTATCCCTCACTCAACACTGTTATGAGATGTTTCCAAAAAAAAAAAACACTGTTATGAGAGAAATAAATGCATTAATAATCTCAAAATGCAAGCACTTTTGACCAGTTTAGTGTATTTTTCTATTACTTTTTTTTTTTCACAGTTTTCTCATTTTTCTTTTTCTTTTTTTTCATCAGAAAAATGATTTTAAAAAATCTTGAAAACACATTTGTTTTTTTTTTTCATTTTTGGGCCAATGTTTTTTTGTTTGGGTAAAATGAATTTTATCTTGTCATCATCGTCATACTCTTACGAAATAATAATAAAAAATTTAAAATTTTAATGATTACAAATAAATCTATATCATTTGTATAATAAAAAAATAATTTTATTCTAATCATTTTTTTTGAAAACCTATTCTAATCATTTTGATATATATAACACTAACTTGTTAATAATGATATTTTTATATAAATTAATTTAAAAAGTAAATTTGGGATCAATATACCAAGTAGCTTATAGCTCATTAAATTATTTTAAAAAATGTTAAAGAGAAGACAAGTTTATTTAAATAGTTAAAAGTACATTATAATTTATCATGTAATTTACATGAGTTTGAGAATGAAGTGTGATGCACTGTTGAAAGGGTTGCAGTAAGACCAAAGAATGATCACTTATCCAAATCTTATCCATCTGGGACTGCCCAATATTGAACTGCCATGTCAGCAAACATAAATCTTAATGTATCCAAAGCACCAATTCTGAGGCCACAAACTCTTGTGGTACAGATCCACCTGTGCATGCATATCAAATTTATGCCATCAAAACATTTCCAAAACACCAAAACTCAAACCAGAACAACAACACTTAGAAGATTTCACAGGTTTTTGTTTCAAATTAAGGAAAATGGCAGCCATGATGACTTCTCTTCCCCAGTTTAATGGCCTTAAAGCCATCGCAGCCCCATCAACTTCCCCCGCGAGGAGTTTGGTCAGTTTCCTTTCTTTTTTGAATACAACTGACCCTATTACATTATAGTATTTGCAGTTCCCTTTCTTTTATGCACTCGATCTATATCTTACCTTATAACCTTAATATATATGGTAAAACTTAAAGGTAATCGTCTCTCTTTGTAAGGTCATTGGTGTCGTTTAACTCGAAGTGTTGTAATTTGTTTCAAAATTTTAAATGTTCAGGTTGCCCTACAACCAATGAAGCGCAGGGGAGGAGGTGCTTTGGGAGCTCGTTGTGATTTCATTGGCTCACCCACAAATTTGGTAAGTAACTTTTGAGTACTATTAAATCTGTTCTCCAGAGGAATTTGAACCTGTGATCTTTCATTTAGGAGAGCCATAGTCATGCACCTCGACTTTGACAGTAATAGTTTAATTCTTCATTTTTAATATCAATAAACGTAAATTTAACGTGTTTTAAATTTAGTTGCTTGAGTTGTAAATCGAGTTAATCTATTCCCTTACATTTTTAGAAATGGAAAACGGGTATTGATCAAAGCTCGATGGATTAGATTTACAACACAATAAACAATTGAGAGGCCATATTAATTGAAATTGAAATTAAAAAAAAAAATAAAAAAAAAAAACTAAATTGCATAATAAGTTGAGAGACCAATAATAGTGAGTTGCTAAAAAGTTGAATTGATGGGTGTGAACAGATAATGGTGACAGCAACAAGCCTAATGCTATTTGCTGGGAGGTTCGGGCTGGCGCCATCAGCGAACCGGAAGGCGACCGCCGGGCTGAAGCTGGAAAGCCGGGACTCCGGTCTACAATCGGGTGACCCGGCCGGGTTCACTCTTGCTGATACCTTGGCTTGTGGCACTGTTGGCCACATCCTTGGTGTTGGAGTTGTTCTTGGCCTCAAGAACATTGGTGCTCTTTAAATTTCTGTTGTCTTTAATTTGCTATGGTTATGCCAATATTAATTTGTGAATTAAGGAGTATAATGTTCCCTTTAACTATATATGTTATTTAATTTTCTATTTTAGTTTATGTTCTCGTCAATCAAACATATCATTATCACGATAACCCTACCCAAGTTGGTCGGGTTGTGACTTAGTAATCACAGTGTTAAAAGCTTGACTCTCAACAGAAACGGCTTATTAGTGTTCTTAGTTTGATGAGTCAACCATGAACAATATAGGTTGGTTAACCTTTTTGAGACCCTTTATCGGCTAAAGTTACGGAATTTACCCAATGCACACTGTCAAGTAATGACGGTGAATTTTTCTTTGTCATTCGAAAAAAAATCTCATTGTTGTTGTAGTAATAATTTTCAACTAAACAAAACACACAACTTTAATCTATAGATCTATCTAAAATAAAATTTCAAATTTAAACATTACGACTTACAAATAGAGAAACATGTATTTGTTAAAACCTTATATATATATATATACATAATTTTAATATAAAATCTACTAATAAGAGAAAAGAATATTCTACATTATATCATGGGGTCCAAAAATGGTAACATCAGTCCACTATTAAATACAACTTATATAATAAACAAAAATTGTCACTTGTACAGATATTTTGAAATTTTCTTTTGAGTTATTAGATTTTTTTTTTTCAAAACAAATGCGTATATTGAATAAAATCGGAGGCCGAAGCATTACAAACGTCTTATGTCCAAAAGTTACCTAAGGCTCACAAATTTGAGGCCTAAAGCCTTACAATCTCAAAAGGGCCATACAAGGCCTACAAAACGGTTTATTAGATTAACTTGATTAGTTTATATACCTTAACCCAGACCTCTCTAGGGGGCGTTTGGTTCACGGAATCTTGGATTATCCCAGGTAATAGGATTACCTCCAGGAAGGTAATGTGAGATTTTGGGAATGTAAGATTACCTGACGTGTTTGGTTTGGATTGTGGAATATAATATTACTTTGTTTGGTTAAGGGTTATATTTTAGGTTATATGAGACAATTTACTATAATGTCCTTATATATATATATATATATATATATATATATATATATATATATATATATATATATATATATATATATATATATATATATATATATATATATATTATTTATTTATTTATTTATTTATTTATTTATTTGTGTGCCTTTATTGTGTGTATTTTTATTTATTTATATGTATGAATGTATTGATGCTTAATATTAAAAAAAATAAATATATAAATATACACACATGTATATTTGATTATATAAACATATATTTATTTTATATATGTTATTATGTTAGTATTATTATTATTATTATTATTATTATTATTATTATTATTATTATTATTATTATTATTATTATTATTATTATTATTATTATTATTATTATTATTATATATAAGAATTAGTTAACAGGGTCAAAGTTGGAATAATCCAAGGTAATCTTAGATTACCTAAAAAAACGGGGGTAATCACATTACCTTGAAACATTACCGCCACATCAGCTTTGAGATAATATAACATTACCAGGTAATCTCATAACTTGAAACAAACAAGGTAATATAACATTACCAGACTCAGATTACCTAGGTAATCTCAGATTACCCGAACCAAACGGCCCCTAAATGGTTTCCAAAATACCACTTAAAAGAGGTGGGGGGAATCTACTGCTAATAAAAAAAATTAGAGAAAAGTATCAAATTGGCCCCCTAAGTGGGGTGGATAGTGCAATTAGGCCCCCTAACTGAAAAAAGCTCCATTCAAGCCCCCTAAACCGGCAAAAAAGTGCAATTGAGTCCTAGATGACTTGTTTATCAGGTTACTACTCCTTGGATTGAAATTAAGTGAGAAACTTTGTAATTTGTATCACATTTGGTCATAATGTCAAATTAATTTGTATTCTATAAATAATTTTAATAATTTTTATTTTTTTAAACAAAAAAAAAACCAAAAAAAAAAAAACAAAAGTCGGCAATCCCAACTGGGGACTGCCGACTTTTTTTTTTCAAAAACATTATTTAAATAATTGTTTTTATATTATGAAAAAAGTTTTGTAAAATTATTTTAAATAATTTAAAAATAATTATTTTAAATAATTTTTAAAAAAAAAAACAAAAAATAAAATTTACATTTTTCGTCTCTAAAGGAGAGCGCAAAAGAACGAAAAATGCAATGCCAACATATTCGTTCGTGAATTATACTAAAATTGTAAATTTCGTCTCTAATGTTTTATTAATAAAGGCACAAAAAATGCAACATCAATTATAACTTAGGAACGAAAAATGCGTATGGCCAACACTTGGGGACGAATTCTACAAATTAATTTGATAGTAGGACCAAATTATTAAACGGCATGTTGCTGTTTCTTAATTTTTTTTTAATTTTTAATTTATAATAAATAATATTTTTAATAAATAAAAATAATTTTTTTGAACTGGAATAAATAAAAAAATATTTGTTTTGAAAAATATAACAAAAAATGAAAAGTGTCAAATTAGCCCCCTAAATTGGGTGGATAGTGCAATTTGGCCCCCTAACTGAATTTGACATGATAAACAAGTCATTTAGGACTTAATTGCACTTTTTTGCCGGTTTAGGGGGCTTGACTGGAGCTTTTTGCCGGTTTAGGGGACTTGAATGGAGCTTTTTTCAGTTAGGGGACCTAATTGCACTATCCACCCCACTTAGGGGGCCAATTTGACACTTTTCCCAAAAAATTATTGATATAAGAACAAATCTATCATATCCATAAATAAAATATAAAATCAAAACGTATATAGGCTAAACAAAATTCTATTATGTACCCAATATTTGGACTATTAAAGAAATTTGTATATTAATAATAGCCTCAATTTAAAGAGGTGCTGGGTTTCTTAAAAATAAATAATTAAATAGTAAAGAAAGTGCAAAAGGGGTAAGTAATTACCTACATTGCTGGAAAATTGCAAAATTTCAACCATCAAAAAAATAGTTATTTTCTTTTTTTAATACTATTGACTCTATTACAATGTAGTATATGTTCGTAACTATTTTCCAGTGGCATCAAACTCTTCCCTTTATACGGGAGATGGTGGGTTCGAGTTTCAGTGGAGGCAATACTTTCTCTTGTTCTAAAGAAAGAAAGAGATTAAAAGGCAATAATTTTTTTAAAAAAAATCTCTCATCATTTTTGCCCTTGTTGAAAAATTTCTAGCAAATATTGATAAAATGTTTTTTTTTTAAAACCCTTTCCCACCACTGAAAAATGATGAGAAATTTAGACCATACTTTAATAGGCCCCTTGTGAGTATTAACATTAATCCTCCCTCCACTAGTCATTGGTCATCCCACTTGGACACCCCTCCACTATTATGTCCGAGTGTGAAAGATTGGGGTGAGGGAATTTCACCTTTGTGGGCAAGAATTTTGTACAAAACCTAATTTAATGGAATTATCATCATCCAAATATCAATATCAAAGCAATGAACACTTAAATGCTTGTTTTGCAAATTAAATCAATCAATAATGAAATATTAAAGAAATATGAAGCACCTCACATAACATTACAACCATTGGGATTCTCATCACTAAAGTAGCCGCCATATGGGTAATACGCATGTGGTGGTGGTGCTTGCGGCGGTCCACTGCGGTGGTGGTGGTAGAAGTCATATTCCATAGGCGGCGGCGCTCCACCGCGGCGGTGCTGGTAGAAGTCGTATTCCATAGGCGGCGGCGGTCCACCGCGGCGGTGCTGGTGGAAGTCGTATTCCACAGGCGGCGGCGGTCCACCGCGGCGCTGGTGGTGGAAGTCGTATTCCATAGGCGGCGGCGGTCCATAGTGATAGTAGTGGCGTCCGTGGCGGTGACGGTGGCCGTAATAATCCCTCGGCGGCGGCGGATAGCCGTAGTAATGGGCATCGTAGTAGAACTCATTGGGGGGCCTATAGCCCCTTGCGTCAATATTGTTTTCCAACCTCGGGATCATCGAAAGCGGCGGCTCCATGTCTTCCCAACACCCTCTCATGTGTGCCGGCGGCGGAAACGGGTGCGCGCTTGGGTGGAACGCGCGGCCGTTGCAGTGACCGGAGCGCGGAGCAACTTCATTATTGGCCGCGGGTGGGAGCTCGACTTTCTTTGGAGGCTCCGGCGGTGGGGGAGGCGGCGCAGCTTCTTTGGGTGGTGCTGGTGGCGGCGGCGCTGGCGTTTTTAATATTGGCTTTGGTGGAGGCGCCGCCGCTGACTTCGAACAACAAGCAGCCTTCAACATGCATTTATGTTAGTATTAAACATGATATATACCTATATGACAACAAGAAAAACCCCATAATCCCTTTGGTATAATTAAATTCTCAAAAGAGCTAAATCAGTCTAAATTATCTATAGTTGACTGTCTTAAATCAAAAGAGTGAAAATAAAGAACCAAAAGGTCAAGATAAGAATTCAAACTCGTGATCTTATGGTTAAAGCGTGGATCTCTTGTCATATTGGTTAGGGTAACTCCTAGTATTTTTTTCATTAATCAGAAAATTCGCAATCATTATTTAAGAATATGAATCGAGTTAAGCTCATATAACCGATAAGGAACTACATGATGGGAAATCAGTTGGTAATACCTAACATCAACAATTTAATATATCAAAGTGTATAAATATTATTAGAAAAATCAAACACAACCAAAGTATACATATTCATATATATACACACAAAAACTATACCTTGCATTTTGAACGACGAATTACTGCTGGATCCATAGCAAAGTAAAGAAGTTCAATTTTAGAAGGTGGCAAGGCTGAAAACCCTTTCTTCCATTCAAGTCTATGAAGAAATTTAAGGCATTATTAGGCCATATTTATATGAGCAATATAAGAGACATTGTAGTATATAAGGAAGTCTAGAAAATTACCCATTTTGAAGCACCATATAGAAAAGGCAATACAGGGATTATTATTTAAGGAAAATCAGTAATTTTGTTAAAATTATAAACTATAAAAAAAAAAAAAACATATAAATTTTAAGAATATACTTTATGTTAATTAGGCACTACTAATAAGATATCATGGCGACCATACTTTTTCGATCCTCAAATGGGTGGTGAAAGGTGATCGGTAATGGCGGATCCTAACTCGCTAATTAGTTTTCCTTATTTGACGCAAAATCACACATTGTATTATTTGTATCAACTAATAATTAACCACAAAAACTTCATATAAATACCCTCCATCTCTACTTTCTTCCCCACAAACAAAGCAACCAAATAAATAATAAGTTAAAGAAAATAAAAGAATCAAGATCAATGGCCTCCATGAAATTGTCATTGGTCTTGGTTCTTTTATTGGCTTGCACTCTTTCCCTCCAAGGTGTTATTGCTGATATCATTTGCGAGAATTTGCCTATAAATGTTTGTGCATTTTCTGTCTCATCCATCGGAAAAAGATGTGTGTTAGAGAACTTGATAAAGAATAAAGGTGAGGTAGAGTATCAATGTAAGACGTCAGACGTGGTGGTCGGGAGCAGCATGGCAGAATACATAGAGACCGACAACTGCGTGAAAGCATGCGGTGTTAATCGAAAATCTGTTGGCATGTCGTCAGATTCCTTGCTCGAGCCAACTTTCACTTCCAAACTTTGTTCCTCGGCATGTTACAATAATTGCCCCAACATTGTCGAGCTCTATTTCAACTTGGCCGCGGGTGAAGGCGCGTACTTGCCTGACTTATGCGAGAAGCAAAGAGTAGTCAGCCAACGTCGTGACATGATTCAACTCCAGAGCGATGGTGCGGCCACCACACTCGATGCCGAGAGCGCGGCCGCACCTGATGTCGAGTGGACCAGTCCTCGTCGTAACATGATCGAGGCTCGAAGTGATAGTGCTTCTCTACTTGTTGACGAGTGGACCAGTCCTCGTCGTAACATGATTGAACTTCAAAGTGAAAGTGCTGCCTCACCTGATGCCGTTGCAGATGCTCCTACACAGTGGAAGAATTACCGTCGTGCTATGGTTGAGCTTTTGAGCAGTGATACACCAGCACCATCTCCCTCTTATTTTTAATTGATGTATTAATTATATACAATCCTGTATTAGATGGGGAAGGAAAGAGATTCTTATCATAATTTGGTTGCTGAAGTTTGAGATTATTTTTATCTCAATAAAATATCAATAATATAATATTTATCATTATTTCTTTTGCCTTTTACAAAGTGTATTATGAATGGCTTTAAATTTGTTGCTTCATATTCGGCAAGTCGGCAGCAATCTTACACAAGCAAATTAAAGTGCAATGTGAGCCTTTCAATTCTATAATTCATCATTGCATATTGTTTGAGACCATCTCACGTATCCTTATTCGTGAGACGGGTCGAGTCGCAACACCATGTAAATGTCATATGTCATACTTATATGCCTAAAGTCCACACCGTACCAAATTAAATGCTTTTATTTTTAACGCTAGAAAAATATAAAAGAAACATATATAGAAATAGAGTTCCACACCAAGAATAATACATCACTATAAATACATTTCCTAAAATCTAACATAAGACTAGCTAATATGATCTTTGGAACATAAGACTACTATATATGTATTTTATCAATTCTGTCTTGTTTATTTTACTCAATAGTTATGTGTTGAAAACTTTTGTAGTAAAGTGTGATAGATATTAATGTGCTTATAGTGTTGAATATTAATTATATTGTTGAAATGTATAAAAAAAATTGATAATTTTTTCAAATAAATAATTTTTTTTTTAAAAAAAGAACAATATGTGTTCGTTCCTAACTAGGAACAAACACATATTATTGTATTTCTAAAAAAGAAGGACAATCTATGTTTGTTCTTAGTCAAGAACGTAAGCAAATTGTCAAGGCGATTATTTTTTTATCTTTAAAAATGACGTCTGGTCCTAGTCAACCATCTACGTTGATGTTATTTTAGATGCAGATTATTCAACCAATCTATGTCTATGGCATATGCATCTACTACTTCAGACGCAGATTGTCCTGAACACGCAAATGACCTGTTTTGTACTAGTGAAAATTGACCAATGTGATTGATAAGTGCTTATTTGTCTATATTTTTTTTCCTCATTTCACTAAGTAATTTTGCTTATAGATCATTCTGAATTACATGAGATTAAGACTAAATTGTATTATTTTGCAAAGGAGTTTGGTTTGGAAAGTTTTGGGAGCAAAGATGAGTGTTTTCATGATTTGACTGGCATTTGAGTCAAATGGAGCATTTTAGATGCATTAGGAGTCAATAGGAGTCCAGGAGAAGCTAAGAGAATGGATAAAATACTTCAAGTGGGCCAAAGAATGATATTTTCAATGGTTTTGATCATATGGACAAACCAAGGCAAAGTGGAACAAGTGTCAAAAACCTGAAATTCTCGCATAAATTGGCCACGGTTTGGTATTTGGACTTAGCCTAGAAATGTATAAATGAAGTGATTCTTGTGCCATTAGAAATAAGACTCAAAAGGCTACAACTCTTATGAAGACATTAAAGCCTAAAAAGGAAGCCAAAGGCGTCAAAATCATCCTTGAAGTAGAAGTTCCAAACTTACAGATTTTGCCAAAACTGTCAATGTTTGGTATTTTGACCATATCTCAACCTAATAATGTCTAAATGAGGTTATTCTTGCGCCATTGGAAAGAAACTCAAAGGGCTACAAATTTTGTGAAGACCATAAATCCAAAATATGAAGTTTTGAAGGTCAAAAGACACAGTCAAGTGTATGGCCATGCCTGAGACCATGTATTTTTAGGTGATTTCCAACAACCACACCCAGAATTCCATTTTTTTGCCACAGTCGTGCCACCCTCCCCTGTTCATATTTAAGCTCATTTTGAGCATTTTCAACTAGGTTTTCGACCCCCTGTTCGAACCCTAGTAATTTTTTTTTTTCACTTCCTTTCATATGTTTAGGTTAAATTAGGCTTAGATTTAGGTTCCTAAACATATTTGAAGCTTGTAATCAAGGATTCAACACTTGAATTTCAAGATTCAACCATCCATTTCAATAGAGAAACTTTCTTTCCCTTATCTTTTTCTTTTGCAAAATTTATGTTTTTTATTTGTGTTTTTGTGTTCTTTATGCCATTTAATCATGGATAGTTAGTTTTTGGACTTGATCGAGTTAGGATTGTATTATTTAATCATGTTTTTGTGAAAGTTTTGTATTTATATCTTGTTAATGTTTGATGTACACTTTCATTGGCATGTATTTGGAGGATTCCTTGCATCAACGAGAGTTGGGTGATAAATTCAAGCCACCCCTTGCATAAACCCAATTTGCTTTTATGAAAATAGGGTAAATTGGGGGTTTAAGATGCTAATTGTGCTTGAAGAACTTAGAGTTGATTCACCACGAAAGTGGGACAATTCCTTGTTCTAGTCCTTGTTAATTTGCTCAGTTGAGTGACTTATAGACTAGAATTTCTACATGTATTCCCGCTTGACTTCAGTTACTTGATCTCCTTAACTCCGTAGTTTGTTGAAGCATCTCGATGATAATTCTCCCTAACTTGAGTCCTATTTTTTTGTTTTGTATTTATCTTTGTGTATATGTGTTAGTCTTACCATTGCCTTACCTTAAACTTGTTGTTTGCTTAACTTCTTGTTGATTTCCTTGTGCTAGTGTCTAGTTGCTTGTGATGGCATATTACTTGTCATAACTCCTAATCCTCTGAGGAAGATCGACATTTCAACTCGTATACTTACCATCACTCATTTTTGCTACACCATTGACCATTCATACTAACACAACACTACCCCACATAATGTACACATTTACTACTAGCAATGCACAACTTTTACTCTGAGAGTGCACAAACGTGTACAACATTTTGTAAGTACACACATGCTTAAACCCAAAACCGCTAAACTCTAAACCTGACAAAAATTATCACTACCATACTAACACAGAATATAATGCACAACACCACCTCATAGAATGCATACCTTTGCAACTAGCAATGCATAATTTTTACTCTAGGAGTGCACAAAGGTGTATAACATAGTCTTGTGATGTATAACCTCACGTTAACAGTGATACCTAATGCCTCCAACCAATGCACAACCAACATATATGGAAAAACTGCACAAAATTTCTCCCACACCCCCACTACTTAAATTAAAAAACAAACGGTTAAGAAAATGAAATTAAATCTTAGCCATCAGATCTTGCCCAATGGACAATCTGGATTAGACGATAGGTCCTCACATGGGAAGATGTGCATGCTCTCATATGAAGTCAACACATATATAAGGTTAAATACGGAAAAACAAATAATTTGGAAAATTTCTTCGAACTAAAATCTAGGAAGGCACTTTTTGCCAAATTAGGTCCTTTTTTTTTCCATTAACCATAATAAATATTTTCCTTTGACTTTATTTTCTTTGAATACTCAACCACAAGAAATCCAAAAAATGACTTCTGAAAATCATTTTTCGTGTTCTCAAATGGACCCTTAGTTGCGTAACAAAGGTTTTAGTCAAGAAGTACAGGAGTGAAAATTGGACATTGAATTGTATATACAACAATTTTATATAGGTAAAAGGGTCAAATAGACTCACTTACTTTTTTTTTTTGTGCACATGAGGGGCCGAAGCCCCGCAAAAGAGCTAATAAATCCTCCTGGTAGAAGCACTCAAAGCGTCCCGGTCGAGGATCTCCTTAACACCATCAGGTGGCAAGTTCAGAATAGAGGTATCCCATTGAGTATCTTAGTTCATATTAGCCAGATAATCGGCGCATTGGTTCCCTTCCCTATAAATGTGCACGAGCTCAAAATCTTGGAAGCGCCTCATTAACGCTTTGCAATCCACAATTAGAGTCTCCGCCTCTAGTCTCGACTCATTCTCTTTTTCTAAGGCTTGCACCATTAAATAGACTCATTTACTACTCATGCCTAGTTGACCCTTTTGTCTTTTATATACTCCGCATTAAAAAGTAAGTAAAAATTTGCTCAACTTCTTGTATAGTTGTTTTGTTATCCATTTCACTACAACAAAAGAGCTTGAATTCCACTTAATTGGGTAAAAAAACAGTTCCAATTAACAAGTATGAGAGTTAAACAAAATGGATCTTACTATCAAAATTTTCAAGGCGTTGTTAGGCCATGTTTAAGGACCATTATAAAAGTTAAAATGTAATTATTAAAAAAAAAAAACAACAACAACAACAAGAACGGGATTATTATTTGAGGAAAATCAGTAATTTTATATATTAAAGAAAAGCACATAAATTTTCAGAATATACTTTATGTTAGGCACTACTGATATGATATCATTTTGCGTCCATACATGTTCTTCAAATGGGTGGTGAATGGCGATCGTCGGTAATGGCGGATACTGACTCGCGCTCTAATTCATTTTAATTCCCTCATTTGACGCTTAATCACTCATTTTATGAACCACAAAAACTTCATATAAATACCCTTCATTTCTACCTTCTTCTCCCACCAACAAAGCAACCAAACAAATAAAAAAAAAAATAAATTAAAGAAAATAAAAGAATCAAAATCCATGGTCACCATGAAATTGTCATTGGTTTTTATTCTTTTATTTGCTTGCACCATCCCCTTCCAAGGTGTTCTTGCTGACATTATCTGTGAGAATTTGCCTACAAACGCTTGTGCATTTTCAGTCTCATCGTCTGGAAAGAGATGTGTGTTAGAGAACTCGATAAAAGATGGCAGTAAGGTGGAATATGAATGTAAGACGTCAGAGGTGGTGGTCGGGAGTGACATGGCGGAATACATAGAAACCGACAAGTGCGTGAGCGCATGTGGGGTTAATCGGAAATCTGTTGGCATGTCATCGGATACCTTGCTCGAGTCGACCTTCATAGCCAAGCTTTGTTCCCCGGCTTGTTACAATGATTGCCCCAACATCGTCGACCTCTACTTCAACTTGGCCGCGGGTGAAGGAGCATACTTGCCCGACATGTGCCAGAAGGCGGCTAGCCATCGTCGTGACATGGCTCAGCTTGAAAGTAACAGTGATGTCATCGCACCTGGTAACAGTGATGTCACCGCACCTGGTCCCGCTGTCGAGTGGACCAGTCCTAGTCCTCGTCGTAATATGATTCAACTCGAAAGTGATGATAGTGCTGATGCTCTTCTAGCTGCCGATGTCGATTTCCTAGCTATGGATGTCGCTAATGCCCCTACTACTGCTGATGCTCCTAGTGCTGATGATGTTCTAGCTGTCGATTTCTTAGCTATCGATGTTGCTAATGCTCCTAGTCCTGCTGATGCTCCTATTGCTGATGATGTTTTAGCTGCCGATTTCTTAGCTGTCGATGTTGTTGCGGAAACTCCTAATACACAACTAAGGAACGCTCGCCGTGCCATGGCTGAGCTTTTGAGTAATAGTATTGCTAATGCTGATGCTCCTGCTGTTGATGATGCTTTAACTATGGATACACCAGCACCATCTCCCTACTATTTCTAAAGAGTATATATAGATTATGTACAATCCTATATATTATATGGGGAGGGAAAGAGATTATATTCTTATTGGGTTATTCTATAATTTGGTTGAGATTTGAGATTTTATCTCAACAAATTCAAATATTGATATAACACATTTATTGTCATTAACCAAATAGTGAAAATTATTCTGCTTCATATTTAACCATGCATTTTGTGTTGCTCATTTCAATAAAACATAGGAGCTTGAATTCCACTTGGTTGGGTAACAAAGGTTTTGGTCAAGAAGTACTACACGGCAGTGAAAATTGGACAAACAAATTTATAAAAACAGAATACAAAATGTTAAATGTGCGTTGTGCACTTGTGCGTATAAACATTAGCTATCAAAAAAATCATTAAGTAATAATAAAAACTGTTCAACTTTTTGTTTAGTCGTTTTGTTGTCCATTTCACTATAACAAAAAGCTTGAATTCCAATTACATTGCTAGAAATTCTTTAATTTCTGACTACCTTTTTTGAGTACTTTTGACATCATATCTACAAAAATTTCTCACAAATTTTGACCAACCGTTAAAATATCAAAATTTCTGATAACTTATGTATGGTTAAAAATTTTGACCACTGGTGCATTAAAAAAAATTAGCCATGATTTATCGAAAAGTATTTTTTTTTTTTAAATAGCCATGGTTGGAACTTGGAACATTAAAAAAGAAATAGCCATGGCAAAAGCTTCTTGTTTTTGCTATATTTCAGCAAAAAAATGACATGAGGAACCCAACGACGGTGGGTTTCTCGACAATTTAAGATAAATTTTTTTTTTTGAAAAAAAAAAACAATTTAAGTTCAATTTAGAAACCCAACTTACATTTTTCTAAAGTATTACAATTTTTTTTTTTTTTGAATTCTACGCATCCGTTTTCTTGCTCCAAGATCAGACTTTCTGCATGTTTTCGATCGAGTGAAAGCTAGGGCGAAAGAGGAATATCATAATTGGTTTCTTTCCCAACCAAATGCCTTATGCTTATCATTTTCCGCGTAAATAAAGATAAAGAAAAAACTTAGAGGATCGCCTAAAGCTATTGATTTGATAGCGGGAAAATAGAAAGAAATTAAGGAATTTCTTTCTACTTTTAATATGATTGTTACGGTGTCCTATAGTAGAGTAGAGTTTAAATAAATCATTCGCGAGTCAATGCTCGGTAGAAGTGGATTGGCGGAAGCAAGGGGTGACGCTGGGAAGCCCATTGGCGGACGTAGACTAATCGAGGAGTAAAAGATTCCAACTTGGATTTGAGAAGTTGACAAATAAATGGAAGGTGGGGCAACTCAGTTACTTTCTAAACTTATTGAAGCACAAAGAGTCATATGCTCGTGCCGTTGACTACAAGGTCTTTGACAAAGCATTACAAATTTATTTAATTAGTAACAAACCTAATTATTAGTATGTAGTATTATATTTTTTAGTATAAGTATTACACTCTAGTATAAGTTGACCCGACCTGACGTCCTAAAAGTCGATGGGACCATTGGAGGTATGAGTCACAAGAGTCAGTATTGCCTTCATTGAGTCACAAGAGTCAGTATTGTTATTGTTGTTGCCGTAGTTTTGGTGGGGATGTTTCAAGGTAAGGAGTAATGCAATTCATTAGCATTCAGTTATAGATTAACAAAGAGATAGGAAAAGAAAAAAGAAATAGGAAAATCATTGTTTTGGCTCCTCAACTATTTTGTAATTGACAATTTAGTGCTTACTTTTCAATTTGTGGTTGTACCATCCCTGGGAGTGCTAAAACAAGTCTAGCCTCGCGGGCTGAGTCGCTAGTCAAGCTCGTTAGGCCAACATTTTTGCGAGCCATCTATTTTATGACCCTAAACTGCCCCACCAAGGAGCATGTGCGATCCAACTCGCAAGCTTCATACCATTTTGACACCCCTAATCATCACCACCACCACCACTAACACCAACACCACCACCACCCCCACTACCACCACACCACCACCACTAACACCAATACCACTACCACCACCACACAACCACCACCACCATCATCACACCACCACTATCACAACCACACTACAACCATCATCACCACCGCCACCTCTAACACCATCACCACTACCACCACCATCACCACCACACAACCACCACCACCACTACATCACCATCGCCATCACACCACCACTATCACACATTCATACCACACAACCACCACCACTATCACAACCGCACCATCACCATACCATCACTTAGAACATCCATAACTGTGAACTTTTGTTGATTTATGTCAGAAATATAATTGGTGTTTGGTTTCTAAACTAGTGTGGACGATGATTTTTTCAAATTTATTTCTCCTGCAAGAACTAAACTTTTGTGGGCTCCACAATCTGAGAAAGGAAAGCAAGAGGACAACAGGAGAGAAGCGTGTGGTTCACAGAAGGCGCCTAGATTTTGATTGCTGCTTTTTGATTTTTTTTTTCTGATTTATGTGTCAGATTAATTTTTTTCCTTTTTATTCCTTTTTGTTCCCCTTCTTCTCTCTCATAATCACACTTACAAAAACTCCTCAAAAATCACGAAAAAACTCCACTGATCAGAATGCTATTATTATTATTATTATTATTATTATTATTATTATTATTATTATTATTATTATTATTATTATTATAAACAATATGTTCATTTAAAAAAAAACCAAAAAGGAAAAATGTAATTTCTTAACTTTCAACCAAACAGAAAAATGTAGTTTTCTGATCTTTAGCCAAACACCAAAAATTAAAATATCTTTTTAAAAAATGAGTCATTTTCTAGAAATCATTTTTTGAAAAATATTTTTCAGATTTCTAAACGGACCATTGGTATTGCAAGTATGCTTTTCGAGGGTATGAGACTATCCTTACAAATCCAACGGCATGGTATGAGTTCGATTCGTATCATGAACATTTAGGGTTTTTGTTTGGATTTGACATATTGGGCACAGAAATGTACATATTAATGTTTTTTTGAAGGCAAATATTAATGTTAATTCTCGAAATTATATTGAATCTATTGACTTATTTATAGAGTCCAAGATATACCGGAAACTTGGGCTACCAAAAAATATGCAGCTAGTACCCTAAAGTCCCTAAGTTGAGCAAACGATGTCGTTCAAAGCCCGGTTGCAGTGCATGCCTATGCGGATATTTGCAAGAGCGAGGTTTCTGTTTCTCTAGTAACTCTCCCAGTCCCTCAGGCCTCTCTTCCACAGTTTTCACTTTTCAGCTTCAGTTCCGATTGACACTCCATTTCTCCGAATAACTGAGAGATGAGTATGTGGAACTATGTTGTCACTGCCCACAAGCCAACCAACGTTACTCATTCTTGCGTCGGCAATTTCACCGGCCCGCAGGAGCTCAATCTTATCGTTGCGTAAGCCTTTGCAATTATTATTATTATTATTTTGCGTCAATTTGTTACTGTTTTGCGCATTTGTGAACTTTGCTGTTTGTTATTCTTCGTTCACTAGCTTCGATGCTCGATATCTGGAGCTAGATGAATGGAATTAAAATCATAAAGCTTGGAGTTGATTTTCATTTTCACGTAAAGACGGGAACTTTGCTTGAATTTAACAATTTTGAGCGTGCGGGGCTTTTGGCTGCTTTATTTACACGCAATTGATTCTAGCAATTGTTTGATTCTGTATTGAAATATATCTTATGGAGAATAATTTGGTAATACTGAGACGGCTCCTTTAACATGGAATGAGAAGGGAACCAGGAGAAATTATTGGTAGAAGTGAAGCAGATTTATACACATTTTTGAATAGGGTAATAGGAAAATAAATACTATACACAGCTGTTTGCATATGACTTTCAGAGGAAGAAGAGAAAAACTCTAAAATTATCCTTGCTTTGGTTTTGATTCCAAACTACATCTCAGATACAAATTTTTTCATTTGTACTTCTACAGTTCTACCCATTTCTGCTGTCCCTTCTAGGTATGCAGTCATTAATGCTTGTGAATTGGAATAGACACTTGGCTGGTTCTATCAGAGAAATTTTGAGTTTTAGGGTATCATGTAGTTGTAGATAAAGACCCTATTTTACATGTTGCAAGATGGAAGATTTCTCCAAAAATGTTGCTTTAAATTCATAGTGAGATTATCTCATCCGAACTCAAAACTGAACTGATGATATATGATATATCTTAGTAATTGATATAAGTTGTGTAAGTTATGTTTACATTCTTACTACTTTCAAATTCATTAGGTTTGAAGCCATTCACAACTGAACTGTTGAACTATCCTTCTATTTGCAACTTTAGTTTTCTTTGTTGAAAATTTTGGATTTTTTATAATTTATTATAATTTTCTAATTATCTTCTATGATATGACAAATTTTTTTATCAGGAAATGTACTCGCATCGAAATTCATTTACTGACTCCTCAAGGTTTACAGGTCAATAGCCTTTTCTTATAATTTTATTTGCATCTTTATATTCATGTGTGCTTGAACATCTTTCTGTGTGGGGTTTTGGTTTGGACAAATGGTGGGGGATTAGTTCCCATATCCTTTTTTTCTCCTAATTTCAAACCGACAAAGACCTGACAGTTTTTTTCTTACAAATTTTTAACTTTTTACTGGCACTGATACCCCTTTGTATTCTTTAGAAACAAATTGTATGGCATAAAGATTTTCTTCAAATATCTGACAACCAAATAATTTAAGGTCACTTGTGTTTAGTAACAGTGCATTAAAGAATTCATATTCCATTTCAAGTTCATATTTTATCATGGATCATGCAGACTATGACTTCACTATCGTTTCTTCATTTGCCGCTTGCAGCCTATGTTGGATGTGCCAATATATGGAAGAATTGCTACGCTTGAACTTTTTCGTCCACATGTAAGTTTATTTTTAGAAACTGTATTATCATTTTCTTTTTGCAAAAGAAAATGCAACAACTTTTCTTTACCTACACGTTGGTTGTGTTATATTTGACTATTTTATTGGCAGGGTGAAACACAAGATCTTCTTTTCATTGCAACTGAAAGATACAAATTCTGTGTTCTTCAATGGGATGCAGAGGCATCAGAGGTTATTACAAGGTCTAAACTGAAAATTTTGCTAATTCCTGTTACTTTTTCTTTCTCATGAAGTTATACGTACTTTGTTAATAACTCCAAAATTCTTGCTTCTTTACTTTTATAAGTTGCATATGCTACCCCTGCTATCTAAATGACTAAATGACATAAAAATAATCTTTTATTTGCTGATGGGGTTCAAATGAATCTCCCAATAGGTTTACCTAGAAAGGTGTTGATCTTTGATGAAATTCTATGCCTGCAAATTGTTTCCAACCTTTCATCATATAACTTAATTGAATTATTCCACCCAGGCTAGTTGTTTTCTCTCATTCTTTTGCCTTTTCTCAGTGTGATTGCTTTTAGTGACAGGATAGCATTTTCATTGGGTTCTATTGTGACACATGGTATTATTTATCTGTACATATTTTGATTTACAAAATCTAACTTTGCATTTAGTAATTGATTTCACTTTTACTTGAACCAAATACAGATCAATGGGGGATGTCTCAGATCGAATCGGCCGTCCCACAGATAATGGGCAGGTATTTTAGATTTGACAATTTTTTTTTTTTTGCTAGGGAGAGTTACATGTTTTGTCATATCTTCTAAATGAGCTTTTTTCTTTCTAGGCTTTTTATTTATTATATTTTCGGGGTAATTTCTGTTCATTTATTTTATTTTGGCTAGATTGGCATAATTGACCCAGATTGCAGATTGATTGGACTTCATCTATATGATGGATTATTCAAGGTATTCTTTCTTAAAGATAGTCTTTTTTGGGTTCTTGGTTCAGTCTATAGTTTTTCTTCTTGATACCTGTGTTTAGAAATGATTCATCTACACTTCTCTTGTTCTCCAGGTTATACCTTTTGATAACAAGGGTCATCTTAAGGAAGCATTTAATGTCAGGTACAGTATTTCTTGTTTTAGAGATTGGAGAGGATATTGGTCGTCTTTTAGATAAAAACTTTTTGTGAAAGTAGGAATAAAAATCTCATCTATTTTACATATCAATACATGTATGTTTGCATGTGTTATAGGATTTTGCTCTAACACTTCATCTTGGTTTCTTATTCAGGCTTGAGGAACTTCAAGTTTTGGATATAAAATTCTTGTATGGTTGCCCAAAGCCTACAATTGTTGTTCTTTACCAGGTCTTTTATTCTTCTT
This sequence comes from Ipomoea trifida, assembly GCA_003576665.1. Classification (NCBI taxonomy): domain Eukaryota; kingdom Viridiplantae; phylum Streptophyta; class Magnoliopsida; order Solanales; family Convolvulaceae; genus Ipomoea; species Ipomoea trifida. Next base: position 6,081,471 of record CP025644.1, read on the forward strand.
TTAGAAAATAATATGTTAGAACATTTTTATTCTTTAGTTATGTTTTTCGCATGCACAAAACTTGGAGACAGATTTTCTTGACGTGTTTCATGTGGATGAACTATTTATGTTGGTTGTCTTGGATTTATCTTGTTCCCTTGAATTAATGCTACAAATTACTCTGTACTATATTCAAAAACATGTCTGGCTAATTGTGCTGTGAATATAATGCTTGTAACTTTTACTTTGATGGACAGGATAACAAGGATGCTCGTCATATCAAAACCTATGAGGTTTCCTTGAAAGATAAAGATTTTATTGAGGGTCCATGGTCTCAAAATAATCTTGATAATGGAGCGGATTTGCTCATCCCAGTGCCCCCACCATTTTGTGGGGTACTTATTATTGGGGAAGAAACCATTGTATATTGCAGCGCAACAGCTTTTAAAGCAATCCCCGTTAGACCTGTAAGGCGAATGCACACACACTTTAATATTCCTTTTTTTTATCATGCTTTTTAATTTAATTCCTTTTGTCCGTATCACATATGTTGTATTAAAATAGGGTTATTACTTGAACAGATTTCACGAAACCTAAAGTATAATTGTAAAGGTTTTATTTATGTTTAATGATGTGTTAATGATCTTATTTTTATATATTCAATATTTGTCCTTTTTCTAGTCCATCACAAGAGCCTATGGAAGGGTTGATGCTGATGGTTCTCGGTATTTACTTGGGGATAACAATGGGCTTCTTGACCTTCTTGTCATCACTCATGAAAAAGAAAAGTGTGTAGCACTTGACTGTTATTTATACCTTGAGCTCCTTTAGTTAAGGCTTCTAGTATATTTCTCTACCTTAACGATTTTTATCTATTGGTTTACAGAGTTACTGGACTCAAAATTGAACTTTTGGGAGAAACCTCGATTGCATCAACAATTTCATACCTGGATAATGCTTTTGTCTACATTGGCTCTAGTTGTGGTGATTCTCAGGTATCTTAAATGGCCATTGCTTATGCTTTACACAAGACACTACGGATAAATGCCCTTTTTTCATATATTTACTTAATATTTTTTTCTCTGAACTAGTATATTTATTTTGTGCTATAGATGCAAAACGAATTGTTTATAGATTGCTTACTATTAGAATAAAGAAGTAATCCTTACACTGGTAACTTGCATTCTCAGTTTCTCACATAGCCAATGTTTATTAACTGTATGGCTTCATAAATTTGCAAATAAATCTGCTAGTGTACTTTATTTTATTATTTTGAAAAACTTAATGCATTTTATTTTGGTGACTGGGAGATCTCTATTTAATTAAATACATATATGAAATGTCACTATCCTCAATTGCAAATGCACACTTATTTTTCAAATTTCACATGAGATATGGAGCATAAATTCACTAATACATATGTGCTTGGCTGTATAGTGGAATCTGTATGTACAACTTGCGGAGTAATGTTTTTTTAACAGCTCTTTTGCTGCTGTGGCAGTCATATCCTGGCATTTTATTGCTTCATATTCGTTCCCCCTTGCTTGAATGCAAATTCAAATTCTTTTGGCATTTGATCATGACTTTTTACTTTTTGGTTTTTTGTTTTTAATTCAATCCAGCTTATAAAGCTTAATCTTCAACCTGATGCTAAAGGCTCTTATGTAGAAGTTTTGGAAAGATATGTCAATTTGGGGCCAATTGTGGACTTTTGTGTGGTTGACCTTGAGAGACAAGGTCAAGGTCAGGTTGTAACTTGTTCAGGAGCGTACAAAGATGGTTCTCTTCGAATTGTTCGTAATGGAATTGGGATTAATGAACAGGTCTGTTTTCTTTGAGTCAATTTCTCTTAAAGAGCTATTATATTCCCATTTTATCTCCTTGCATGACCTTTTTGTTGTGTCACTGCCACTTTGTAGGCCTCTGTGGAACTTCAAGGCATCAAGGGAATGTGGTCACTTAGATCAGCCACAGATGATGCATATGACACCTTCTTGGTTGTGAGCTTTATTAGTGAGACACGCATTTTGGCAATGAACCTTGAGGATGAACTGGAGGAGACTGAGATAGAAGGCTTTCAATCACAAGTCCAGACTTTATTTTGCCATGATGCTGTCTACAATCAGCTTGTGCAGGTAATCCAATGAGTAATATTTTCTGAATTTTTTCTTGATAACTTATATTGCATAATTTGCATTGACCTAAAGTATATTAGATATGTGTAAGCTATATACTCATGCGTAAGACAAATATTAAAACGCATGCACGTGCTGACATGCGTGCACATGTATTGGCCATTGTATGCAGCCAAAGAATCAGGTCTGCATGACTGCATCACACTTGCCCTTGATTTCCCTCTATAGAATCAATATTCTCTTTTCTTTTTGAAAGTGGAATGCATATTCATCTTCTTATGGCATACGACATACATAATATGGTCTTTGCTCTGAACTAATACCTTTTAATATATAGAACTCACTGCTTTTCATGGATACAAATTTATTTTCTTCAAAAAGTATTTATTCATTTTCTCTAGGTTAGGGGCATATCTTTAATAGTAGGGGTGTTGCTGAAGATAAATCATTTCGTGGTGTGGATGGGTAACCTTAAGTACATCTCAATTTGCAAACTTCCATTCTTCATGGACTTGTGGTTGAAGTCTTAAAATTCTATATGATGTCAAAATTATGATCAAGGCAAGTAAATTATTAGAGGTCTGGTGAAGAGAATGCTTGTGTTTTTGGAGGAAGAAGGCAATGTGCTAAGCAATCAAAATGATATAGATATTTTTTTGTAAACAACCTTTCTATTGTGCTTTGAAGAATAACTTCAAAATTTACAGTTGCAAATATTCCAATGAGTTTAACTTTTTGCATGGATTGGCACTTCCCGTTTCTTTATACTTCTTTTATTGGGCACTGTGTCCTTGTCTTTTCTTATAGGTCTTTTTATTAAATTCCCTTGGGGTCTTACTGATACTTTTTACTTACCATTCTATTTTTTTATGCACTATTTTCTGCCTTTCACAAGGGTTTTCTGATTCATTGCCTTAGGTTACTTCAAACTCAGTGAGGTTGGTCAGCTCTACCTCCAGAGAGCTGAAACATGAATGGTTTGCTCCAGCTGGGTATTCAATAAATGTTGCAACAGCAAATACCATGCAGGTGTGCTTGCTCAATCTGTAGATAATTTCGTACAAAGATTAGAATATGGACTTTTATCATAAATTTTAAAGATGGATTTGTTGTACATCCATTGATTTTTTGCATCAGCCACTTGAAAAATTAATATTTGTCTTCATTTATGCTATTCCATAATTCTGCAGGTTTTGTTGGCTACTGGGGGTGGTCATTTAGTTTACCTAGAAATTGGTGATGGAACCTTTAGTGAAGTAAAATATGCCCAGTTAGAGCATGATATCTCTTGCCTGGATATAAATCCAATTGGTGAGAATCCAAACTATAGTCACTTAGCTGCAGTGGGGATGTGGACAGACATAAGTGTTAGGATATATTCACTACCTGAATTGAATCTCATCACGAAGGAGCACTTGGGAGGAGAAATAATTCCCCGTTCAGTTCTTTTATGCTCTTTTGAAGGGGTAAGTTCTTTTCTTTAATATTCAGAAAAGAAATTGTTCTACTTCCAATTTTTAGATAATAAAAGCAGTTGCTAGATATAAATGTAAGAACAACTTTGTAATGCTCGTTACTCTCTTGAATGTAGTTTCTTAACCTGCCTGTTTTCTCTAAAGTATCGTCAATTCATTCATTTCAGATATCTTATTTGCTATGTGCCCTGGGAGATGGTCACCTCTTGAACTTCATTTTGAACATGCAAAGTGGTGAGCTAACAGATAGGAAAAAAATATCTCTTGGGACTCAACCCATAACACTCCGTACTTTCTCATCAAAGAATGCTACACACGTGTTTGCTGCTTCTGATCGGCCGACTGTCATCTACAGCAGTAACAAGAAATTGCTTTACAGTAATGTTAACCTCAAAGAAGTTAATCACATGTGCCCTTTCAACACTGCTGCCTTTCCAGACAGGTAACTTCTTCGTTTCTTCTCCAATTTGTCAATCATCTTTGTTATCCGACAATTACATCACTTTTAGAATTCCCTTCTTAAGTCTTAACTACACTGCAGAGGTGGAAGTGCTGCATGTTGTTAGACATCAAGATCCTATCTCAATTGCTAATTACTGTAAATGGTCTTTTCCCTTTTTTGGAGGGGGTGAAAACATGTTTTCAGGGACTTTTATAGCGTACCTTTATATAGCATCTTGGTGCTACATTATTAGGTTGTGAGCATGTTTTTTATAGGTTTATATATATGAAGAAAAAAGCAGAATGGGCATTGACAAAGCAGAGCTGTAATCTGGAAACATTTCTTTAAACTGAAGTTTGATAAAACTTAATGACTTCGGGAAGGAGCAAATTGCTCTTAATCCGCTTATATTTTCTCATGAACATGACAATGCCATCAAGCAACTTATATCCCTCAGTTGTAGTTAATGTAGCTTCAGAAACTATGCACTCTCATCCATTGTATAGCTATTTGGTAAATTGCATTGATGAAACTGCTGGACCAACCATTGTGATAGGCTCAGTGTAAAAAAAGTATATGAAGAGAGGCATTACTCAGTGTAAGTTGAGTTGTATTGTCTTCTAGGCGCCTAACGCGTTCTCCTCTGCTAACAGCCTTGCAATCGCAAAAGAAGGTGAGCTAACAATTGGTACCATTGATGACATTCAGAAGCTGCACATTCGCTCCATTCCCCTTGGAGAGCATGCACGCCGTATCTGCCATCAAGAAGAGACTCGTACTTTTGCTGTATGTAGTTTGAAGTACAATCAGTCAAACGCAGAAGATTCTGAAATGCATTTTGTCCGCTTGCTAGATGACCAGAGCTTTGAGTTCATATCAACATATCCACTAGATCAATTTGAGTATGGTTGTTCTATTCTTAGTTGCTCCTTCTCAGATGATAATAACGTGTACTACTGTGTTGGGACTGCTTATGTAATGCCGGAGGAAAATGAGCCTTCCAAGGTAAGATATCATTTACAAACAATCTTGCAACCATATCTCTCTTACATTGCTCTTCCTCAACTGCTAGTAATTATTTGCTATATTTGCATTCCAGCAAAAGTAGTCAGCATTCACTCGTCACACACAAGCAGTGTTGTAAAAATCGCCCTAGGCGGCTTTTAGTTGGCTGACTGACTAACCGGCCGACTAGGCGCCAACTCAGCCGAGTCGGGCGCCTAACTCGACTGAGTTGCCGCTCAACTCGCCCGAGTGGTATTTTTTTGCCTACTCAACTACTCCTCTTTTATATTTCTCCAGCCATGTACTCAACTAACCATCTAGCATATGCAGTTGACTAGTTTGGGAGATTATAACAGTCTAACAACTCCTCGCCCTAAATGGGAAAAGTGGAGACGATATACTCGGATTACTAGGCCGCCTAGGCGCTAGACGCCATCCGGCGCCTAGCACCTTTTGCAACATTGCACACAAGTAGAATAAAAGATTTGAAGATGTTATGCAAGTATTAGATATTGCGAGACACTCTTCCTGTAAATTTATGCACCTCTAGGATGACAAGAGTAACCATATATCTCATCTTTCGCATTTTAGACAACTTTCCATATTAGGTTTGAATAACATTCAAAAAATATTGGGTTTGAATAACCATATTAGAAAGTTTAATTTCCTGTTGCTTTAATTTTTCTGACCTGCTGAAGCATCGAGCCTTTTTGTTTGGGGATGAGTAATTGCAGGGACGAATATTAGTTTTTATAGTTGAAGATGGGAAACTCCAACTGATTGCGGAGAAAGAAACTAAGGGAGCTGTATACTCTTTGAATGCATTCAATGGAAAATTGCTTGCAGCCATCAATCAAAAGATTCAGTTATACAAGTGGATGCTCCGTGATGATAGTACACGTGAATTGCAATCTGAGTGCGGACATCATGGGCATATACTAGCCCTCTATGTTCAAACTCGTGGAGATTTTATTGTTGTAGGTGATCTAATGAAATCAATTTCTCTGCTAATATACAAGGTAAGTTTTGATAGTGTACTTGTGAATCTTTAGCACTACATGAATTTCTAAAAATACTGCTTTCTACTAAAAGCTAGCACTAGTCCTGATGGTTAAAAATATTTTTGTCTAGCACGAGGAGGGTGCTATTGAGGAGCGAGCTCGTGATTATAATGCTAGTTGGATGTCAGCTGTTGAGATTCTGGACGACGACATTTACCTCGGGGCGGAGAACAATTTCAACCTCTTCACCGTTAGAAAAAATAGTGAAGGCGCAACCGATGAGGAGCGCAGCCGTCTTGAGGTGGTTGGCGAGTACCACCTCGGTGAGTTTGTAAATCGCTTCCGACACGGCTCCCTAGTCATGCGACTGCCAGATTCCGATGTCGGCCAGATACCGACTGTCATTTTTGGAACGGTGAACGGTGTTATCGGGGTCATAGCCTCTCTCCCTCACGACCAATACGTCTTCTTGGAGAAACTGCAGACGCACTTGAGGAAAGTGATAAAGGGCGTGGGAGGGCTGAGCCACGAGCAATGGAGGTCCTTTTACAACGAGAAGAAAACCGTCGATGCCAAGAACTTCTTGGACGGAGATTTGATCGAGTCATTCCTAGATCTCTCCCGGAATCGGATGGAGGAGATATCAAAGGCAATGGTTGTTCCTGTGGAGGAACTCATGAAGAGAGTTGAAGAGTTGACAAGGTTGCATTAGCCACACACACAAATCTTTTATAAGTTATCAGTGTTGATAAAAATGGGGTATCATTTCCCATTCCTGTAAACATTGTAACTCTCTTTTTCTGCATTTTCTTATGAGGTGACATGCTATCATGTGGCTCTGTGATAAAATGCTATTCCATTATATAAACCCATAGGCCTTTTTTTTTTTTTCCGTATAGTCCCCATTCCCATCCCATCCCCAGTAAAGAGAGTCACTCATGACCAAAACAAGGTGGCAAACTCAAGATTAAATCAATATCACGTTGGCAAAAGAGATCTCTCAGAATCTCGCATCCCACCCCGTACATTGCGGATTCATAAGGGTATAAACATGAGGATTATTTAGATAAGGGATATCGGGGGTTAGAACAAAAGGATTAGCATTATCCGGAATCCACGGATCACCCCACACCCTCACAGACCGCCCATCACCAATCCTCCACCGCACTCCCTCCTTCAACAGACCCTGGGTTTCATGAATACTAGACCAAACAAAAGACGGGTTTGAACCCACACCAGCGTCAAGAAAAGTGCAATTCGGAAAATAACGGGCCTTAAACACCTTAGTAACAAGTGCGTCAGGCTTAGTCAGAAAATTCCAACCTTGCTTCCCTAGCATAGCTAGGTTCATCTCACGAACGGTGCGAAAACCCATCCCGCCCTGCCCTTAGGCTTACATAAATCCCCCCAAACACTCCACCGAATCCCTTTACCCCCTCGGTTCTCACACCCCCACCAAAGGAATTCATCAATCTCTCTATCTCTTCACACAGCCCTTAGGTAGCATGAACACTTGCATGGCGTAATTAGGAATAGTCTGAAGAACTGTTTTCAGCAAAACCTCTCTGCCCGCTCGAGATAAAAAACGATTACCCAACTAGAAATTCTCGCTTTGATTTATCCCGAATAAACCCCAAAATCTCCCTTTTCCTCCGCCCTACATACCCTGGTAAGCCCAAGTATTTCCCCAAACCCAACTGTTCGTGAATCCCCAACACTTCACAAACAGCCTCCTTATCCTCCGTGCCAACATTTCGACTAAAAACAATAGAGGACTTATCCAAATTAACTCGTTGACCACTCGCTTCTCCATACTCCCGAAGAACCTCTCTAATAACACCCGCCTCAAGATTGTTAGCCCGAAAAAAGAACAAACAATCGTCGGCAAAGAATAAGTGAGACACCGCAGGAGCATTTTTAGCGACCCGAAACCCATGTAAAGCCCCCTCCCTCTCTTGCTCACGAAGCATTGCACTCAGCCCCTCAGCTATGACTAGAAACAAGTATGGCGAAAGAGGATCCCCTTGCCTCAACCCCCTCCCCGGATCAATTGGGCCCCACTCCTGACCTTCCACCAAGACCCTATACTGGACTGTTGTCATAAAACCCCCAGCCGAGTAACGTAAAGCATAAGAAGCAACAGTATGAGCGACCATATTACCACTACGTTTAACAAACTGAAAACGAACATACGGTAAATCATTCAAATAACTACGAATATCATCGATAATAGCCCCGAAAGGAGTTAAATTCTTCCCACCACGCACCGCGTTAGTGACAACCTGAGCATCAGTTTCAAGGATCACAGCTTGCCACCCTTTAGCCTTCAACCAACTTAGAGCCTCTCTCGCGCCCATAGCTTCCGCCTCCTTAACCGAATAAAGCCCCTCCATTGTAAGCATAGCCATACCCAATAAAACACCATATTCGTCCCGGACTGCCCACCCGAACCCCATACGGCGGCTCTCGGAATCCATGGCAACGTCTATGTTTATCTTCAAAAACCCATAGGGAGGAGGCTGCCACTTCGTGATTGAACCAGGTTGTTGAGGATTAGAGAGCATACCACTGTTCTCAGGAGTACTCATCTGCTTCCAGCTTGCAACATACATTAACGCCTGGGTAACCAAGGTGTGCGGCCCTTTGTGCTGATTCATCCAAAGCTTTGCATTTCTATTCTCCCATAATGCCCAGCAGATAGTAATAACTTTCTCAATCATATGGACTGGTAAAGCCTCCCACATCTCCTCCAACCAAGAAGAAAAAGAATGCACATAAGATAAAATCCAAGAATCATCAAGCACATGCCAACAGTCATGAACATATGAGCAATTAGCAAACAAGTGAGTAACAGTCTCATTAGCCTCCCCACACATCAAGCATACCGGATCACAAGGCACTCGTCTCACGCAAAGAGCATCTTTCGTGGGAAGGCGCATAGTACAAAGTGTCCAAAAAAAACACTTAATCTTTGGAGGTAAATTCAAGCTCCACATACCCATCCAACCCCTCCTCGTCTCTTGCCGCACAGAACCTGTGGCTACTATATATGCGCTCTTTA
>CP025644.1:6091300-6168419 GCA_003576665.1 Ipomoea trifida
CCGTATAGTCCCCATTCCCATCCCATGTGACGGTGGCGCGTGAGCTTCACGCGCAGGGCAGATCGGCGGCGGACTTTGCAGGCGAGGTCGCCGGACGCCGGCGAGCCGTCGTGGGTGGGCGGTGACGACAGTGAGCGAAGAAAAAAAAAATTTTTGTTTATAACCTAGGCTGTGATACCATGTTCAAAGGTTTTAGGAAGAATACCTTGATTGGTAGCTCTGTGTCTCACACAGTTTTGAGGAGAGTACACCATCCTATATATATGACTTTGGAGGACATTCTGTATGGTAACCTCAAAACCCTAGTTTCCAACTTTCCTAATATATAGGATACCATATGATGAATATACCTTATAACAATCAACAAATCATACCTTCTAACTCAAACAGCCAACAACCATTTACTAAACATGGCCTATATCCATCACCCAATTTGCCCTATACCTTTTTTATTCATACCACACTTAACCTCCATCAGGTGAACTTGTTTACAACTCATCATGTTCTTGAGTGACAGGGATATCTACAGCACTCAAACTCAGTTGATGACTGGGTTATAATGGAGTTGAAGTTGTTTAACTTGATTTCTAATAAGTTATTCGGATTTTACATATATTTTTGTCTTGTCGGTCACACCTTCTGAATGAGTTTTAACATTCCAAAAATTATTATTTTTTGGTTGATGATGATCAAATCTGTATGTTCACTTTATGATGGAATGTACAACTACACCATTTTAGAGACAAAGTTTTGAGGGAAGGAATCGAAACTAAATAATCTCTCTTGATTTATGCTTGAAAAGTATAATACTACACGTACTCTCAATTTTTACTATATTTTTTTTATCATTGCTTATGTGGCATGTTTGATTTGTTCCAAAAAAATGACCTATAATTTTCATTATTATCTTTCCTTTCTATCAATAAAATCAAGACATGTGGCAGGAGTTTTACTCCATGAGAATTTATATATCTTTTTTTGCCAATAATATAATGTAGCTATTTTTGTCTGAACAGTATTGATAAGAGGATGTGCACTAATTGATGTATGTAATGCCCTAGTTTATGTGGTAGGAAATGGAATGATATATATATATATTAAGAGAGGAAATAAAAGTACTTGAATATAGTTATCAGTTTTATATTATACCATATTAAGTGATGTGAGATATTATCTGATTATTATGGTAATATATGGCATATTAGTATATATAGCTTTCATCTATAAACACCACTCATTGTCGAATTCAATAACCCTATTATACTATACTATACTATACTATACTTTTGGTTCAAAGATGGGAGAATATTGTAAGAGTGAGGCACTACGCATTTTGACAAGCTTTCAACATTTACCCCGTTTGGTCGTCTTCGATCTCGACTACACTCTCTGGCCATTCTTTTGGTAATTAAACTCCCCCGAACCTTCATATATTATATATATTATTATATGGTATCATCATATCGTATCGTATCTGGTACAATCATATATGTTTATGTTTCAGCCATATGCGGTGCAAATGTGAAGTGCCCAGATTGTATCCTCAAGTGAAGGCCATTTTATGTGCTCTCAAGGAGGTGGGAATTGACGTTGGTATTGCCTCAAGATCGCCCACTCCAGACATAGCCAATGATTTTCTCTGCAAGCTGGGGATAAAATCAATAGTTGTAGCAGAGGTGAGGTATATATATATAGTTGTGTTTACTTATGATGTTTTTTTTACTTTGTGTGTCTACCAGGAAGTGTTTCCTAGTTGGTCACCCAAGACAGAACATTTCCAGAGGATCCACAGAAGAACAGGATTGCCGTACAATGAAATGTTGTTTTTTGATGATGAAACTAGGAACATAGAAGCGGTAACGGTTCAACTTTTCTCTTTTACCTGTCTAACATCATTAAAGTTTTTGAGTTCGATTCAAAAATGGTTCACCTATAGGTGTTGTGTTCTAAGGCAATCATTAAATTAACAGTTTTTTAAAAAAAATATGATGTGGCTTGCAATTCTGACAAGATTAGCAAGTATTGCAAGTCTTGAAAAGTGGAAAAAAGTACAATATCATGGGTGAAGGGAGAGTCTTTGTTACCTTTTTTTTAATACCATTTTTAATATTTTAAATAATATTAACATTGATGAAAGATAATACTGTGATCTGAAATGTGGACTCACGTACTTCTAAAAGTGAGTTAGAATTGCAGGTATCTACTGAAAATAGTAAACGCATTGCAAATTTGATTATATAATTGGCGTTTTGGTTTCCGTTTAGGTGTCTAAAATGGGCGTGACAAGCATATTGGTGGCTAACAAGGGAGTAGATCTTAGAGCTTTGTGGAAAGGACTATCGGTGTTCAATCAACACAACCGGTTCGGAATTAAGCCGCCCTATGTTACACCAATGCCGCCCCATAACCGAATTGTGCGCCCAAAACCACTGCCACACGGATGCTGCGAGTTTAAAATGTGCCAAAAATGTGTGCATATGCCCTGCAAGTTTAAAAGGTCATTGAGGCACCATCGACACATTTAGCCATTTGTATCAACTTCTTGCAACTGTTCTTCAGAGAATAGAAAATTAGAGAATTGAAACAATGTTATTACTTATTACCTTCCATTGGCCATTTTTCGAAAATGTCATGTAAATATGTAATGTAGTTTTATTCCTTGGGCTGTTAGACCTATTTTGGGCTTGGACTCTTTTGGGATGGGTCATTACTAAGAATGAAGAATTTTGAATATTTGTGATAGCAGTTCAACCACGACAAGTTATTCTGTGGATCCACACAGTGCTGTGTAGATTATAATAAAATATACATTTTAATATATTAAAAGTATATTATTCGTGTACTGAATGTACATTACACAAAATAAATAATGTATATTCAGTACTCAAATAATGTGTTTTTCCTAAATATAATTATATTTTTAATATACTAAAAGTACATTATTTGTATATTGAATGCACATTATTTGATAGTATGGTCCACACAGCTGTGCGAACCAATAATTGGCCCAACTACAACAAATTATATCAATGGCTGCTGATTATATGTTTATTTTTAGTATATTGCATATTTGTTTTTAGGGTACTACGTGTTTATACCTTAAAATAAACTTGTAGTACACCAATAATGAACTTATTACTAAAAATTAATATTAAAAATGAACTTGCAGTATACTAAAAATAAATATGTATTATTATTGATCCACCTTGCAATGTGGATCATAAATTCATAATAATGTAATAATTGCTCAAATCCCTTATATCACTATATACTTGTGAACATGCATACATGCATTCAAAAAAAAAGTGAACATGCACACATTATATGTGTGCGTGTATTATATAATGTTGAGAAATAATTTCTCACACATAATGTTGTTGTGGTTAATATATTTAAAAGAGTTAATTTAATTCTTGGTCCTAGATTTATAGGTGGCAGTCAATTTTTAGTCTTTTTTTAAACATTTACTTTTGATCTTAATATTATTGTGACGTGACTATTTTTAGTCCTCCATTAACAAAACAGCTTAAATTTCGTCAAATACAAGAACATTTCAGTTTTCAAGTTTGATTTTTTTTTTTTTCAAAAAATTCATTAGAAAAAATATAGTTGATCAACCTACTTTGTATAAAAAAAGATTAAAATGACATTGTATTTAACGGTATTTCGATGATTTTCTTGATGGATGACAAAAAATAGTCATGCAACAATAATATTAGAACCAAATGAGAATATTCTTATAAAAAATGACTAATATTCTGATAAAACAATAATACTAGAACAAATGCATTGTAGACTATGGTTCATGATATAACGGCTGATCAAATTTAATATTCAATAATAAATAAATTAAATAACACCATATAGTTTAGGTACTTAGCATTTGACCGACTTAAATGTGAATTTATGTGATGCTGATTGGGCCAAAATTTTCAAAACTCGTGACCCCTCCCATAGTCCCACCTGCCTGAGGATAAAAAGTATGCGATGTAAGACAAAGACTTCACACCATCGCCCCCCACTAATATTGTCCTATTATCCACCTATCTCCCAGGAATCTCTATAGCAATCACAAAGCATCTTCATTTGTGATTCTTTTTTCTTTTTTCCTTTTTTCTTTTTTTGATTTTTTTAGACTAAAAAACTAATATAGGGGTTTTAACAAATGGGGTTTATCATCGAGATAAGAAAATCTCAAGAGACCAAATATCTAAAACTCATGTAATCATATATAAAAAATATCTAGAACGAAGGAGCTAACAAGAACATTTCTCTCAAATTTAAATATTAAATTAGTGATCAGTTAAGTTTGTACATACAACTGACGGGAACTCTCAAATTTCAACTACCCATAATAAACCATGATCGTGAATTCATTAATTTACCCTTAATAAATTCGAATAATTTATAAATCAAATCATATATTCAAGTAAGCTAGTATATGATAATTAATTGTGAGTCTCAGTTGTGCATGTCTGCATCAAACACAAATCAAAGAACAACGATATATATATATGGGTTTAATTTGTTGCAATCTTACATGTACGTCCTCGTATAGTTATGAGTCAATCCCAATCAAAACTAATTAATGAATGCAAAATAAACTAATTAATGAATGCACTCCACAATTAATGAATAGTAGATGCTCCACTATAAAAGTTAACTCAATAGTAGATGCTCGATATCAATTTAAGTACCACTCCACAATCTCTTGTGAAGTTGATGCATGTGGGTTAGTTGTACCATTGCTCACCTCTTGAGAAGCTGACGTTTGCGACAATCCACTCTAAACAGCTCACCCTTCAAACTCGTCTTCCCTTAAATGGCTTCACTCCGGACCTTATCTCATTAAATCAAATTTATATAAAAATTATAAATAATAAAGGGATCCGGATTTATAGAAAGTTATCCCAATGGTATGTCAACCGTGGGAAATTCAAGTCGTGTATAAAACACATTTTTTATTTAAAACCAATTCGTTACCTCCCCAGTGTGTTGGGAGTGTTGTAGCGTTAGTCTCTCATGATAAAATGAATTACAACACTAGTTTTAGCACTCAAAAATAATTCTTTACAAACTAGATCAGAACAACTACATGTGAGCACTTCGTAAATTTACAAGTGTTTGAAGAAATTTTCCAAAGAAGAAAGCTAAGAAGGATTTTCGAGAGAGGGATCGAGAGAGAGGAAAATTAAAGTTTTTATGTTCTAAATTAGCGCCCAAAATAATATGTCTAACACTAAGTATTTATAAGCGATGATGAAATAAATAGTAGTAATAAACAATGACTTTAACATTTTATTTAAAATAAAAATAGCCTCCATATAAATATTTAATCTGAATATTAACACAACAGTTACAAACGTTAATTCTTAAATTAAATTTAAAAGTAATTTGAAATTAATTCCTATGAAAAAAATTAATGAATGTAGAGTAGACTGAAAGTTGCGTAACTCAAAGATACCTTGCAAAAATTCGTGGCCAAAAAATCTGTGCCTTATAGAAAACCAAAGGGTGCTTACTACACGGTAAAGCACCGAACGGTGCACTAATCAAGCATCGGATGGTGCTACACACAAAGCACCATACCTAAATCAAAGCATCGTTCGGTGCTTAACAAAGCACCAATCACCAATCACCAATCACCAATCACCAATCACCGAAAGGTTGTTTAACCACACCACAAGGGACATTCCACTTCTTCATATTTTTCATTTCAAATAGCTTTGTTTTTTAAAATTAATTTCTTATTCATTCATTATCCATTTTAAGCGTATAATATATTAATTTTTTCGTCTCAAGTTGAAGGACCTGAATCCATTTTGATGTGACTCAAATTAAAATTAAACTCCACATATTTTATATTACAAAATAGTCACTTAAAATGTTATTTTTGTTAAAAAAATTCAACAGCACCAAGTTGTCATTTCTTAAGTCGCTCCCTCCGCTAGGCTGGCTTCAGACAAGCGGATGGCTCCAATCTAGAATTTAGATAGCTTCCACTCAAAACTCTTATCAATTCACAAACTCTATTAGGAATAGAGTTTACCCAGTACACACCGTTGTAAAAGTTTCTCTCGTCATTCAAAAAAAAAAATAACAATTGTAAGTTTAAATTTTGAAATTAGAAATTAAATGTTGTGACTACAGATCATATATTTCTTATTTCAAAAATTTAAAGAAAAATATTCTAATTTTTTTTAAATGAAAATTAGATTATATCTTATGGAGTTAATTAAGATAAAATAAAGAAATAATGAGAAAAGAAGGTTACGCTAGCATGACGCTCTTGTCTATCTAATTGCTTTAAACAATATATAATTTTTTCTTTTGAAAACAATGTTGTTGATAACAAAATATGAGTATTAGATCTATACTAGTTAAATTTTTACACGATTTTTAAGATACATATAAGAGAGAGAATATGGAGGAAGAAAAAGAAAAGGCAAAAAAAAAAAAAAAAAAGGATCTGACAGAGACAGGAAAAAAAGTTCTCATGCACAATACACAAAAATCGATTCCCAATATTAGTTCTCTAAATTAAAATCTTAAATTTATTTAGATTTTAGATATTTATATTAATGTATAATTATTATTATTATTATTATTATTATTATTATTATTATATAAACTATTTCTATAAATTTGATATTTATATTTATATAGTAAACTCTTATATCATAATGCATTAAAAAACCAGAAAAAAATGGACATAAATGAGGGATCGATATAACTTTCATTTACACTTATTCATTTTTAGATTAGTTGTACATACATATGATGTACAATTCAATAATGTCCAGTGAATAACAAAAAGTTAGTAAAAGTAAATTATTGTCAAAATAAATAAAGAAACACATAAAACTTATAAATAGTAGAAGATGAAATTTTAATTTTTGAGGATAAGAAATAATATTATCTAGCATAATTTTTTTTTTTTAAATGAATTTAACTTAGTACGTAGGTATTGTGTTTCAAAACGATTAGATTTAGCCTTTAGCATATGCAATTTGTTTTTCTTGATAAAAAATGAAACAGAAATGTTTTGTTGACAATAAGTTCATGATGCATATATTTCACATCAAATAAGATACAAATGACAAACAAAACTCTTTTATGCAAAAAAAAAAAAAAAAAAAAAAGTGCATTTTTTAAAAAAAGTTTAACATAAATAGAAGTTAAATTTTCAAATAAGAAAATCATATACAAATATTTATATAAACTACATATACAAATATGCATGTATATGTTTGTATTTTACATAGTGGGAAATTGGGAGTAGTACACTAGTACTGACAAAAAATTATTGAGGGTAAATTTGGTAAGAAAGTATAAATGTACAATAAAAATTAAAGAATGAAAAAAAAAAAAAGCATGTAAGGCTACTTATATATAGGACCACTAACATAATTTTAATTCATGTTTTAATGACTAATATATTAAACAAAATGTTAATATAAAAAATATTAAGGGTAAAATTAAAAAAAAAAGTAAAAAAGTGTAAAGGATTAACACAAATAATACAAAGAACAAACACTTGATACAACTTATACTACCAACACAATTTTCATTACAATTAACGTTAAAATAAATATGTATATTGTCAATTGATCGAAACTATAGTAGAATTAAAAAGATATTTTAGTGCGTGCTGCTATAATGAAATTAAACTAGTGCATGTGTGTGGAAAATGAAACTAAAAAATAAAACACATACAACAACGTATATTGTCAAACAAAATTGAAGTGTAATTAAAATACGAATACGACGTCATTTTAATTCAGTGTTCGCGCTGCTACATAGACTATAGTCCACATTAAAATTTGTCCGCATCCAATAATCCAATAACCGTTTCAAATCTTCAAGTACAGTAACAATTCTAGAATATTTAGATTCCAAATCACATGGGTTGATTAAGCTTCATAGGACAAATCCTAGGTATAGACTTGTTTACTCTAGATCCAGCCACTAAACTGATCCCACAATGGACTGATTAAAAATTCCATTTTCGAATATTGAGCCACTAATCTTGAATTGATTATTACACTAATATTAATCATTGAAAATAATTTTATTTACAAAAAAAAAAAAAAAAACTCTTTTTGGGAATAAAAAAGAATAATTATTGTTAAATGATTCATTGCTTGTAGTCCAACGTACATATATGCATGTTATTTTCTCCTTTTTGATGCACTCTTTTGACCTACCTGTCCACCACCAAAAAAAAAGCCAATGCTTTCCCCAAAATTAGAAAGCGAATGATGTTGCTTAAAAAAACAAAAAATGATGTTGCTTCATTGATCACATCATCACCATCAAAGAATAAATTATCTTGCGGAGCACATCCAATTTGAATTGTCAAACATATAGCGTTAAGGGTATAATAATCCTTCAACTATTCAGAAATATATATATATATATATATAATATATATATGTGTGTGTGTGTGTCTAGATCATGTGTTAATGACTCTCTAGGTAAAAAATGCGCACAAATCTCAGCTATTGAATTCATCCAGATTTGATGCTCTTTAAAAACAATCCTTTCGAATTTATGAAAATTGTGCACTTGAAGGCACAAAAATGTGTATTTGAAGGCTAAAATTCTGCACTCAAAGTCACAAAAATGTGCAATCAAAGCAATTTATGGTACAAAAAAAGGAAGTTATTCAACTTGAAGCAATTACTCATACAAATAGTTTGTAAATTTCACAAATTTTTATTAGAAAGCTAGTTATACGTTGTTGAAAAGAATGCAAAATATATAACAAATACGCCTAGAATCGTGCACTTGAAGGCAAACAATTATGCACTCGAAGGTATAAAATGTGCACTTGAAGGCAAAAAATCTGCATTTGACGGCAAATAGTTGTTCAATTGATAAAATTTATGGTACCAAAAAGGGAAGTTATTATATTCAACTTAAGTGTTATTGAAGCAATTACGCTTACAAATCTTTTGTAAATATCAATTTTTGCACTCAAAGGCACAAAGATGTAGACTCAAAGGAGAAACTATGTATTGAAATCTGAAATAAAACAGATGCACTTGAAGGCATAAAAAGATACACTTGAAGAAGAAAAATGTGCACTTGAAAGAGAAAATATGTGCACTTAAAGGATAAACTATGTGCTGAAGCCTAAAACAAAACATATGCACTTGAAGGCATAAAAAGATACACTTGAAGAATGAAAAATGTGCACTCGAAAAATGAAGCGGATACAAAGACAATTTTAGTTACTCAAAATTACAAGAATGTCACCGTGCGTTTAAAAAATAAATAAATTAAATTCATCTTTAATCTGGGTTGTTGATTTGGACTATATCAATGATTGAGACTTAACTTTTCATCTTTTCTTTTTTTTTTTTTTCTTTTTTTCTTACCTAAAGGCCTCATTTGCATATGATCCAGATTCTATATATATGATGGTGGGAGGGCGGTTGGCGACCAATTTCCTTATTTTATTTTATTTTTATTTTTACTTTTATTTTTGGGGAAAGGTCACCGGACCGAATTCCAGTGGTAGGGTATTGACTCTGTGGGCTGCAACAGCGCAGCCAACAGATAGAAAAAATATAAAACAGACTACCTGTAATAGAATCAATAGTACTAAAAAAAAATAAGTAGGATCCAAATAAACAAAATATTATGAGGTGACATCCAAATTACATTCTTATATATTTGATTTTTTGAAGATTATGTTCCATTTCAGTTAAAGGTTGTCTCCTCACGTATACAGACAATTACTCTTTGTTAAGCTAAGCAACACATGCATGGACACATTGTAACTTTTTATTTGTCTCTAATACCAGATTGAATGAACATTCCGTCTCAACAAAAAATCTAAGTTAATAGTTGGACTACATATATATATATATATATATATATATATATATATATATATATATATATATATTATATGCTCAACCTATATACTTATATTAGTATTTTAGGGAGCTGCTTTTCTGACGAATTGTAATAAAGTTGAATACTAAAAATAGTAAGAAAATTGTTACATTTTGCAACTTAACAAAATTGAACATGAAAATAATAAGAGATATATTTTGTAATTTGTCAAAATTGAACAAATTACAAAGCGTAAATCTCTTACTATTTTTAGTATTTGACATTGTTACAATTGATCTACATTGTATAATTTTTAAATATTTTATAGCCAAGTAAAAATTGTTCTTTCTTCACTTATTACTCATTAGTAATCTTTTTATTTTTTAAATTTGAATGAATTAAATAAGATTTTTAATATAGTTTTAAATATATAAATTTTACTCATTAATATTAAAAATTTAATTGTAAATAATTTAAAGCTCTTATTAACCGGTAATAGGGGACAAAAAAGTTTAAATCAATTCACATTTGTGCACTTGGATCTTTTATATCTTAAAACAAGAGAATTTAAATATATATATATATATATATATATATATCCATATGATTTTTTTATAATATATGTCAAATCATATTTTAAAAGCATTTACATATTTTGACTGCCCAATGAATTCAGCTTCAACGGCCAGATCACGTCTATTTGATTACTAAGCTTTTTATTTATTTTTTATTTATTTTTTTAAGCGTTGGATGGATCAACCAATTAATAATGGGTCACACTTGTGTGAGACCGTCTCACGGATCCTTATTCGTGGGACGGGATGGGTCGGACTGAAGCAACATGCAAATGTCATATTTTTATGTGCAAATGTCAAACTTATATGCTCAAATATAATACTAATCAAGAATACAATTTTATTACTTATAAAAAAAAGTAATACATTTTTTATTATAAGTAATGTTGAGAAGTGCCCTTACTTATAAGAGAAAATATAAGGGTCTGTTTACTAACAGAAAACTGTTTTCTGTTTTCTGTTTTTCAATTTTTCAGTTTTCATTCTCTCTTTTCCATTCCCTGTTTTCTGTTTAGAAAACTTGTTTACTAGCACTTATTTTTTCAAATTAACGTTATAAAATTAACAATAAGTTTAATTTCGAGTTATTTTTAGACCTTATATTTAAAATATTTAAAATATATTTGATTTAAATAGAATAAATATATATTTTACTTTGAAGTCCAATATATGTAAAAAAAAAATTACATTTGATATCCGGACCAAATTTATATATGTATATAACATAAATAAAAATATATTTGAACCAATAACCTATTAAGTTCACAAAAAATTTAGTTTAGATAATATTAATATTTTTTGAGCTAATATTTAAAATATATTTGGATATATTCATTTGAATGACGTGACATGTATGTAATATATAATTTTTATTTTGAATTCTAATATAGTAATATATGTGTGAAATTTCGATATCTGATATCTGGACCAAAACCAATAATCAATTGAGTTCAATCAAAATATAAAGCGTGGTATATATAGATTTCAATTTTTAATTTAGATAATGTGAATGATGTATAATTTTAAGCATAATCAAATAAGTTATGTTTAAATAAATAATGTAAATAGAAAAGATAGAAGATGATGATAAGTAAAAGAAGATGATAATAAATGTAATCATAGTAATGAATAAATATGTAAGTAGATAATGGTAAGAATGTAGTTATAATGACATATAGTCTAATAGATGATAGCTGATTCTGTTTTCCATTTAGAAAACAGTTTTTTATAGTGAAAAATTATTTCCTGTTTTCAAAATGGAAAACTGTGCTAGTAAACATGTTTTCTGTTTTCTGTTTTCCAGTTTTCAAAATTTCCAGAAAATTTCCAGTTAGTAAACGCACCCTAATACTTTTGATAAAAAAATGTAATACTTTTAAATCGAAATGTAAAACTATTGTATTTTCTCTTAAAAGTATTACATTTATAACCTTATAAGTAACAAAAATTTTATTCCTGATTAGTATTACATTTGAGCATATAAGTATGACATTTGTGCATATAAGTATTACATTTGCATCTTGACTCGACCCGACCCAATCCGTCTCTCACACAAGTTTTTGTCATTAATTAGTAGGCTAATAGCCAATGACTACAAATAATTTTTTTTTATCATGTCATAAGGTAAAATAATGATGGAAAAATGGCATTACTTATTGCATTGTGTATTTTTTTTTTGAAAACTACTTATTGTGTATTTAATTGTGCTTAATTATTTCATTTTTTGAATTATGAGAGAATCTCGCAATTATTATTCGAGGGTGTGTATTAGGTAATTGTGTTTAATGTTGTAAATATAACCCGCGTTAAAACTAAATATTATCTAGAATTTGTTTTTGAGATAATTACATTTTTTGACATTAAGTTATATGTTAGGTGTAAGTTAGTCTTTAACTATCATGAGCTGCAAGTTTGACCATTGATTAGTCAAAAAAATGGCTATTTTTAATTTGTTGTGAAAGTTGTAATTTTGGTTTCTAATATGTTTATGAAGGGAGAAAATATATAGCTACCTTTGTTACTAATTAAAGACTAAATTTACAATTCATAATAATACTTTGAGCTAATTTCATTTTTTGTCCAATATTTATATATGACAATTTACTTTTTTTTTTGTTTTTTTTTTTTTTTAATATAGCACGATCAGTTTTAGTCATCCGTCACTCAAAATCGTTGAAATGTCGTTACATACAAATACAATTTGATCTTTTTTTTTTTTTTACATAATAGGTTGACAAAAAATCCATAATTGATGACCAAAATATCCTTGTATTTAACGATATTTAAACTGTTTCGTTGATAAAGGACAAAAATGGTCATGTCAAAATAATACTATGACCAAAAGTGGATGTTTTGATAAAATGGATTAATGTAGTTTATAAATATATACATTGTATATACTAATACTAAACTTAATATTATGAAAAATTGAATTCAAAATAACTTCTATCAAGTCTTGTTAACCAAATCAAACATATAAAATGGGATGGATGAAATAATAAAGAGGTATTATAGAGCTCCCTTACATTATGTTGTTATTGATCGAGCTAAGATGGTCACTCTTGACTTCATTAACAACAACAACAACAACAACAATAATACTACGTCATATCAGTTTCCTTTCAAAAAAAGAAAAGTAATACGCCATATCAGTTCCATTGCATAGTATAAAAGTTGAGCCTATATAACAACGAGGGACAAGTTCAAAAACTTGTATTTAGAATCATCAAACAATATTATTACTTGTTTACTTGTTACTTTTTTTCAAGCATACTACAGTAACATTATTATCGTCAACCAATAAATAATAAACATGACAAGTAAAATAAAATAGATAAAGTATAATATTTTCAATTTTATTATTTTCCCCTTTTATCCACTCGCTTGATATATATAACTCAAAATTTACCTTTTTACTCATATTCTTTTACTTTTAAAAAAGACACAAAGAGTAAAAGTTATTCAACAAAATTCTCGCTAGATTCATACGGAGTACTACTTTATAAAGTTGCACCTTCTAATTTTTTAATTAGTATTTTGAATTAAAATACCTTTTTCTCTTTTCTTGATTTTATTTTCTATTACATGATTGAACATTTTACTAAATGTTTGGGGAATCTGAGGTAAGTGGTGACGTAGAGGCAGCCGCCTTTTCCTAGTATAATACTCCGTAATTATAATTATAATAATAACTATAACTATGAATAATAATACCAACATTGAAGTTTATATTTGAGTATAACTTTTTTTTTTTTTCATAAAAGTGTATAGTTTAGTGTTGAATTTTGAGATTAGATTCTTCTAATTTACATTTTTATAAATTTGAGAACAGATTTATGAGTTTATGATAAAGTTTGGTGAAACTAGAAAGCCTAATTATAAAAATTAAAAAAAATCATGCATATGTGTCTATATAAAAAGACATAATATTGCACTTTAGCCCTTGAAGTTTCTTATTTTCAAAAATTGACCCCTCACAATTTTTAGATGCCAAATCCTATCATCCTGGTTCCTCCCTGTCCTTCTTGCACCTCACAATTTAACTTTTACTCCCCAAAATACCCCCGTTATATAGAAATTTTTTTAAAAGAATATAGTGGAAGCGAAAAATAGAAAATTGAGAATTATAAAAATTAAATAATAAGAAAAAATATATAAATGAAAAAAAAAAGTTGTTAAAATGAGAGATATATATATATATGTGTGTGTGTCTACGTGAGAAAGAGACAAAATATGGAAATGAATTTAATTGATAATTGAATGATGTGTATTACAAAGCAGAAAGCTAATCTATTTATACGAGTAAATTTAGAGAGAAATGTGGCAATTGCAAGGAGAAAAGTCAAGGACGGAGAACGTGCAAGTCATGGCGACAACTTCATGCTACGTGGATGGGCGTTGGTCTTCCTGGATTAATTTGAGCCACACAAATATTATTTTTCTAACAATCTCCACCTTGGATCATATTTACTGTAGAAATTATAATGATGAAGTAGTAGATATCACACAAAGTGGCATACACACACATTAGGTTTTTTTTTTTTTTTTGAAAATGGCATACACACATTAGGTTATTAGCTTAATTTGGAAAGAAATGAAAATGGGGGTATTTGTGGGAGTTCAATCAAATCGGGAATTTGGGATGAGTACTTGAGTAATGAGAAGATAGGAAAGGGGGTTGTGTGAAAATTAGGAAAGTTGGAGGGGCAAAGTGAAATAATCTAACCTGAATAACCACTGACCCACGACGACGATGCCACCAAGTCCACAATTATAGAAAATGTCAAAAGCTCATAAAATTATGTACTTTGATTCTCTATATACCGAATACCCATCAAGATTCATACACGTTTTCTTCTCTCTAAACGCTTCACTGAAAGAGGTAAAGCTCTCTCTTTACCAGAAAATCTACTTTTTTCCAGCTCAACTCTCAACAC
Organism: Ipomoea trifida; assembly: GCA_003576665.1. Lineage (NCBI taxonomy): Eukaryota > Viridiplantae > Streptophyta > Magnoliopsida > Solanales > Convolvulaceae > Ipomoea > Ipomoea trifida. The sequence goes on from CP025644.1 coordinate 6,106,158, forward strand.
TTTTCATGCATACTTCATCAAACTACAATCTTTGTAAAGTTTTGTTTTGTATTGTTTTTTTGGTTCTTTTGGTGGAATCTACACATTTCTTGCTTTGTTGTCATGCTAGTTACAAGATTGCAATGCATTTTTTTTTTGGGTGCTCTATTCCAAGATCTGTTTACAATTTCCCATTTTGTTCTTCTAGTTCTTTTTTTTTTTTTTTTTTTCCTCCAGTTATATTTTTATTATTTAAATCAATAGCATCTTAGTTTATGAACACTCGAGAGTTGAGAGCAGAGTGCCTGTGATACAGGATTTTAATATTGATCTTTGTTTCAAGAATCAAAGTAGGTTCAGGGATGCAAGTGAAATCCAATGGGCAAACTACTTTTTTTTTTTTTTTTTTTTTTTTTTTGAGGGGGGGGGGGGGGGGGATGGGAGTCTGGTGGACTTTAAAGATTTTCATGAGGTTGTGATTTTAGCCATATAGGAAAGATTATTTGAAGATGCAAGTACTTCAGTGCTCAATTATTAGAATCATACTTTTTGTTTTTTGTCTTGTTTTTGTTTTTGTTTTGTTTTGTTTTTTTTTTTGATAATTCAGATAAAGTGAATTTGTTAGTATTTTGAGGATAGTTTTGGGTTATGATTTTTGCAGAAGCAAATAAGGATTTGGGATAATGTCAATGAGATCATAAAGGGTACAGTAGTGGTGTTAATAGTTAAAGTGACTAAAGATGGCTATCACGCCATTGGATTGGTATTGCCAGCCAGTGAAGAATGGGGTGTGGTCAACGGCGGTGGAGAATGCATTTGGAGTTTACACCCCATGTGTAACAGACTCTCTGGTGATATCTATTTCTCATCTTGTGATTTTGGTGCTGTGCCTATACCGAATATGGAAGATAAAGAAAGACTTCACGGTCCAGAGGTTCTGTTTAAAGTCGAAATACTACAACTATGTGTTGGGTTTGCTGGCTGCTTATTGCACCAGTGTACCCTTATATAGATTGGTCATGGGAATCTCTGCCTTAAATGTTGATGGGCAGACTGGTATCGCTCCATATGAGGTATCAGCTTCCTACTCTTTGATATGTTATTTAACTAGAATTACTGGGCGCAAAACACATTACAAATGTGGTATTTCTGCATTATATGCTCTTTGCTTTTCCTAGATTCTACTGGTAAAATTTGAAACATTTCCATTTATTGATTATTGATATAATTGTCCATGTTTCCAGTTTTAAATGCCCAAATATAATTTTCCACTTCCTAAAGTGAAAGTTCATTAAGTTGTAAACTTCAAAGTTTACCCATCACCAATAAAGGTATTAACATTAAATGTCATTATTTCCACTAATAGAAGTTCCTGAAGGTCATTATAAAAGAGTAGATTGCCTGATGTTACTAATTATAATTATAATTATAATAATTATTATTATTTCTGTTGTTGTTGTTGTTGTTGTTATTATTATTTTATTTTTTAAATATGTCTGTTATATTTGGTTTGAGAGAGTTGTAGAATAGTACTCTACCTACAACGAAAAGGAGAACATGCTTCAAAAACTAAAGTACCATATTGATTTAGGCATGTGATAAGATAGTTGCTGATGGGTAGAAGTGAACTAGTCTCATTGATGCTTATTTTTTATTTTTTATTTTTAATAAAGATTTTAAGAACTTAATGTTTTTTCCAGCTTAGTGGTGGTGAAAGGGGCTGGCTGGTTCAACTAAAATGCAAAGGAAAATAATACGTTAGATGTTGGGGGCTTCTAATTTGTTTTTAGTTAGGGGCTGGTTTAAAAAATGGCAAGTTGCTTTCTATTTTGTGTAATTAAGAGGAACGAGGTCTTTTTGTCAATCAGTTAGAATGTCCTATAGTCGGGACTGATGAGTTTTTAAGGCTTTAAGGGGTTGAGCATACTTGGTTTCCGTTTTGGATTTTTACGGTTCCCAAACTACATGATGCCGCTTTGGAATTTTTAAGGCTTTAAAGGGGTTGAGCATACTTGGTTGCTATCACCTGTAGTTTAAGTAGTTGAAAGTCATTGTTTCTTAGAGGTGGTGTGCCTTCGTATAATATGTAGTGGTTTGATATGTCTCACACTTTTATTGTTTAACGCTGTGCTGTATCTCTTGGAGTTTATTCTTCCTTTCTGTAGTTTCTTTGGAGTACATTTTACAATTTACAACTCTGTAATGGACCCAAATCCTCTAAGATCATCGCATTTTATGTTATACTAAGTATTTAGGAATTAATAAAGTATGGCATCTGCATTAAACAGGAATATATAATGAGAAATTAGTGATAAGTATGGCAACCATACAATAAAAGGAATAAGCAATGAGAAATTGGTGAGCTGTTAAAAGCCTGCTTATATTTTTTCTGTAGAAGAGAGAATACAGTAACGCCTGAAATGTGATATGTGTTCTTTTTTCTTAATAATCTTTAATATTTTCAATTATCGTAAGATCAGTAATGACGATTTTCAAATTGTTATGTTGTAGATAATTTCCTTAACCATTGAAGCTCTTGCATGGTTCTCTATGGTGGTGATGATTGGCATTGAAACAAAAGTCTACATCCGAGAGACTCGGTGGTTTGTTAGGTTTGGAGTAATTTATGCATTGGTAGGGGACGCTGTGATGTTCAACCTCATAATGGCTGTTGCAGAGTTTTACAGTAGGTTGGTCCTCTTACTCCATAGTATATTGTGCCTGTGGTAAAACTTATTTAATTAGATAATTGAAATTATTAATTTAATTATCCAGCTTCTACACGTTTCTCAAGGATTATGGATTACAGATAGTACAATACATTTTAGCATATCCAAGCCAATAAGAATACTCCATAAGTTGGGGTAGATTATGGATTATTCACAATCCATATTCATAACCAAGGTTTGCACATTTGCTATGCGTTAAGAGTCCTGCATTGAGAAATAAGAGAGGAATATATGGGTTTATAAGATCATGGGTTAGACTAGCTAATTGATTGGGTCAGTCTTTTAATGTGGTTTGGCCCATGTGCGTTATAGCCCAGTTGAGTGGTTGGTATTACTGTATTAGAGCAGGTCATAGTGGCAGATAGGAAGAAGAGAGCTTATTTCATATATTTTGCTTTGGGAGATACATGGGCATTTGTACAACTGGGACTACCTCACATTATTATGCCCCTAAATTACTTCATATTCCTAGCAATATTCATTTTCTTAACTCTCTGGTCAATTTACTGAAACTTTTGCTGCCACTGTAGAAAATATCAATTGCTATATGCATATATGTAGAAACACTGCATGCTACTATAAACCTTCCAATTTCCTTTTGTTATTTTGACAAGTAAATAAGAAGTGAAAATGTTACTGAAATACCTTTATGTGACATGTGAAAATACTGCAAAAGTGTTGTTTCTTCGCTTAAAATTTGTTGTTTCATTAATTTCTGTGCAGGTCTGTACTGTATTTGTACATCAGTGAGGTTGCTGTCCAGGTTTGTTGCACCTTTTCCTTATGTCTGCAACATTTTATCCTGTGTAATTTCTCACAAAATGTTAATTGAGGTTGTTCATCTAAAATAAGTAATGACTTGATCAAAATTGAAAGTGGGCACATCTATTATTGACTCTAGTGACAGAGAGCTAGAAGTATCCCCAGGTGTTTGATGCTATCTATGAGATAGCTTTTACTTAGGCTAACCTATTAGGCTAAAATTTGATCAAGAACTATAAAAAGTGCCACATGAACAATGTATTGAATCTTAATAACAGATCAAACTGGTAACACTATAAAAAGGCCATTAACTCCTTGTTGTCTAGTAGTGGCTCAATTTGATATGGCTGACTTTTAATTTCTCCATGTCCCAACTAGATTATAATGGTGTTCAAAGAATGTATGGTTGCATTAAAAGTTCAGTTCACAAATTTTGCCACTAGATTTAGGTCACATAGCCTATCGAGGCTAATGAATTTTTGCAATTCTCTTGGAGATGATCTATTTACACTCTTAGTCATCATTCCTGGGCGCAAACTGGTTCTGTCACATTCTGGTTTACCTTTACTGGTAAAGAGTTCAGCTAGCCTCCTAAAGAAAAAGTAAAGATGAAAACTAACTTCTCTGTAGAATAAATTTTCCAATTTAAATCTTTTTTTGTTGTCTAGGCATTGTTTGGAATGCTCTTGCTCTTTTATGCCCCTGATTTGGATCCCTATCCGGGCTACTCTCCAGTGCAAACTGAATCTATTGATAACACTGCATATGAAGAACTTCCTGAAGCAGAACAGATTTGTCCTGAGAGGCAAGCCAACATACTCTCAGGTATGTATAACTTATCTTAGCGTGAATGGTTTTTATTTAGACTTTTACTGGATGAGTCATGAGTCAGTCCTTTGATAAAAGCATTGCTTTGAATGAAATCTGCAAATGTTGAATCTTCAGATAGCTTGGCTTGATATCTAATATACGAATGTCTTCATCCAATATTTTGGTTTATATCTTGATGTGTTATTGGCCCAAGTACTTCACTGTTGATAGAAGTATGAATAGTAGAATGTGTGGTGCATAGGTTAGACATTAGTTTATTATTATTGCCCTGGGAATCAACTGTTCAGGTTCTAAGTACTACAAGGGAAAAAGAGTTCATTTCTAGAGAAACAAATGTTAATCACTTCTCTTAATGCACTGTGTCTATTTCTGTAATACTCATATTTAAAGTACCCAAAATAGGTGTAGGACTTCCATAATCCAATTATGAAAATTCTTAACATACCCATCCACTTTCCTGATGTAATTGCCCATAAACAATGGTCAAATTGTGTCCTCATTAAGGTATAAAGGTCATTCTGTGGAGTAGATTTCTAGAAGTAGTAGGGACAGACTAACAGAGCTCCATTCTATGATGTTGGATGACATCGCAATGAAAAACTTAAGGTTTTTTTTTCCAGGACCAAAGCATTACATCATTATCCATTGTCAGTAATTTGTAGTTTGAAGGCATGGATTATCAAACACTTATTACAGTGTTATACCTTTTAGTCATGAGTAGTGAGACCAAGGACTCAGCTCTAGCTCTGACAATGGAATCCTTTTATTTTCATAGCTCTCTTTCTTCCTTCTCTTTTTCACCTAATTAATAATTCCAAATCATTAACTACATATTCCTTGAAAAAAGCATGTCTTAGCTTTTTCTAGCTTCCATTAGACTAATATCCATCACTTTGTTTCTTTTGCAGCAATAACTTTTGCATGGATGAACCCACTTATGCAACTAGGTTATAAGAGACCTCTCACAGAAAAGGATGTCTGGAAACTGGACACATGGGATAGGACAGAAACACTCAATGATGCGTAAGCAGTGAACTATATTAGTTTAGATAGAATTATCCTGTTTCTTTTCTTTAAACTGCTTCTGTTAGAATGACATATTTCAAAAGGAGTAATTTGTGACAAAATAGGTATGGGTTTGACTATTCAGGTTTCAGAAGTGTTGGGCTGAGGAATCTCAAAGACCTCGACCATGGCTTTTGAGAGCATTAAATAGTAGCCTTGGGGGGAGGTAATGATTATGATAATTTTTCTTTAGATTGATTTAGAAATTTCTAGACATATGGGGTTAGTTTTATTGGAATATGGTTTTAGATGAATTCGTGGTTGAAGATTTCCCTAAATTATCTTCATTTCTTTGAAAATTTGCAGGTTTTGGTGGGGTGGATTCTGGAAGGTAATTGACTAATCTAGTATTCTAGTTATTGTTAAGATAAAACTTAAGCACACATCTGTCTAGGCTTGTACACTTGAATCAAGTGTGATGATGTGTCCTTTAAAAATATTGAGAGAGAGAGAGAGATTTGGGGCAAAACAGTATGCTTTGGCTTCTTGTCTTGAGTTTGTACTCTGGTACTTAATATCCTTGACCTTATATTTTGATTATTACAAATATTTTCTGAAGATGTTGGAACTCAACTTCATCCTCTGCTCTGCTTCTACATGTTTAAATTCTTTTATTCGTTTTAATTACTTAAAACATTTGTGCATACTAGATCCTTACACTTGTGCTAATGATTTGCATCGTTATTTTGTTGGAGACCAATATTATAACCTGTTTTGTCTTCTTTAAACATAGATTTTCAACGATCTCTCCCAGTTTGTTGGGCCACTTATACTGAATGAGCTCTTACAGGTCAGTAGTATATGTGTAGATGTTATTTCTATACTATTACATTGTTCTATTTGTTGCTGAAAATTAGAGCCTCTCTGCATCCTCTAATAGTTTTTATTCATATACTATATATTAGTGGGGTAATTTGTGAAATTGTTGAGTGTGTAAAGGAATTGATTTACTACACTTTTTGTTTAATACAGTTTTCTGATTCATTTATTTATCTAGTGAAAAATTAGAACTTGACCACTTAAGTTTCATCACTCTTATATGTTGTTTTTCATAATTCTCCTCTTCTAACTTTGGCATTTAAATTGGTTTTTAAATATAGTTAACCTTTAATCCTTTTCTTCTGATGGTGCAATCATTTTCAAATGCTTTTTCATTTTTTTTTTCTCAAGTTAAAAATTTTGATGGGGCTTCACCTTTATATGAATCTTATTATAGAGATAAGGATGGAACTTGTGATAAGTTCTAATGCTTGGAGTGTAAGTTTAGAATTTTCTGGGGTGCATAATGACCAGAGACCAATGGGGTTTAATTGGTGTGTTAACATGCTTGGAATCTGATTTTAATCTTTGGATTGAAAAACCTATTTCACTGTAACATACAATCTATTGTTAAGTATCTTCGCTCATGGTCATATTTCTTCCACATCCTGCAGTCTATGCAAAATGGAGATCCAGCATGGATTGGATACATATATGCATTCGGAATTTTTCTTGGGGTGGTATGAATTCAGTGCCCTACCTCGTATAAAAATCACATTTACATTATTATTTTCTAATCCCATAATGAACTTCACCCTCCCTCCCCCCTCCCCCACACCCACCCCACCCAAAACAAATTAAAAAAAAAAGTGATGAGATTTTCTGTCCAATATAATGAAGCTTGTTAATACTTGCTGAGATAAAATAAAATAAAATTCCTTTTTCTTCCCCAATATCTAAATTTGAGATTCTGTAATGACTTGTTTTGTCCTAATATCAATTAGGTATTTGGTGTGCTGTGCGAAGCTCAGTATTTTCAGAATGTCATGCGTGTTGGATATCGCTTGCGCTCAACTCTGGTAGTTTATTCTGTCTGTAGCATTTACAGTTTCTGTGCTTTAATTTGTAGTTGCTACATGATTTGATTTTTGAAGTCTGAAATCCTTGATATCACTTATTTTAACCAGAATCTGTCAAAACCTAAACAGCTTTTGATGTCTTCATTCTCTCTTCCTCCTCACCCCTTCTTTACTTCTCTGTGGTTCAGGGTTAAGTTTGAGTAGTTATACATTTCCTCATGTTGAGTTTGTCTTTCTGTGACTAGCTGATGTTATATGCTGCAGCATTTTTTTTATTCATTCATCGTTTTATATTTCCTTTTTCTCTCTCATATCTATGATATGCCTGCCATTCTTACCTTAATTTCCAGTTGATGCTTTCTCTCATTTATGCACTGAGCCTTGACAGTATCTTCTGCCTTTGTATCAATGCCTTGAGAGTAGCCATCACTCTGAAATGACCTGTCACTATCCCATCTTTTTCTGCATTATATATTTATGTATGTATGCATGCGTGTATAATTGTATATCAGCTGTAGTGTTGTTCAGTTAGTTTTGAATTTTAGATAACCATATATTTTTCAATGTCTCTTATGTTTTTGGATCTGTGATGTTTTATAGGTTGCTGCAGTTTTTCGTAAGTCCTTGAGGCTAACCCATGAGAGTCGAAAGAAGTTTGCAACTGGAAAGATAACCAACCTAATGACAACTGATGCTGAATCTCTTCAGGCATGTATACTTTGCATTAAAAATATTCAACCACCCCCACAAAAAAACAAAAAATGATAATCCAACATAATACTCTCAACATGTTGCTTAGTGACTTACTTGCTACTATTCATCTTTTGCAGCAAATATGTCAATCCCTTCACACTTTATGGTCAGCCCCTTTTAGGATTGTTATTGCCTTGGTGCTTCTATACGAGCAGTTGGGGGTTGCATCCCTGCTTGGTGCTATTATGCTTGCTCTCATGTTCCCCCTTCAGGTTTGAAGTTTTGTTATTCATTAATGTGTTTTATTTTAATTGGCTTACATGGAAATATTACTTTTCTGTTGTAATTCATCTTGGAATTAGTGTATGCAATCCTGTTGTAATTCATCCTGAAGAACGCTTAGTAGATGAGGAAAATTTATGGAAAAGCATGAAAAGGATAGTTTTGTTTCCACGTGTAGCTGTCTATATTACTAATCCACAGGGGATAATGTTTTTTTTTTGCTGTTTTATAGCGGGCTTATTTTTACCGTGACATGACATTTGGTTACAAAAGGAAACTATAGGGAATAGGGATAGGATTCTAGACGAAATGGAATAGGACAAGATTACTATTCCACTGCTTGGTTGGTTTAAGGAATGGAAAAGGAACAAATAATCAACTGACAAAAATACCCATACCCGGAATAGCATGTATGTGTTTGTATATGAAAGGGTTATTTTTTATGTAATGAAAATTCAATTATTCCTAATAAGTCAGATATAACTAATAGTCTAATACCAGGGTCTCCTCAAGAATAGATATTTTTAATTCCGTGGAATAGAAAATGAACCAAATTGCAGAATGGGCCTATTCTGCAAATTAAGTGTGCCACTAGTATAGTATATGATATTGTAATTATAAAGAAAATGAAAGTAGTTGTGGAAATCCCTTGATTCGGGTAGTCATGGATCCTATTTAGGAATGAAGTATTTTAGCTTTAGTTCTCCCTAATTTTATGGTTATACATAGATAATTTTTGGTGTATATGTACCCATTATTATGCATAATGGAAAGTAAGAGAGAATTCATCCCAGTTTTCTTACACGAAATTAAAAAAGAAAAAAGAAAAAAGAAAAAGAAATAAAGAGGCCACTTGTGAGTTTGTTCTCCTTGCCAACAGTCATGACATTTCTCACTCTGCCCTTGATTTTATGTTGGCAGCTCTATATATTATCTGAAGTGTGCCTCATTAGTTATTATGTTAATTTCTGGTTATTCAGTGTTTTTTTTCATGCTCTCTACAAGTTTCAAATTGTCTACAGTTCATTTATCTTCTTGTTTGTTGTATTAACGAGAGGTTTCTATTTTGAAACATTGCAACCAGACTTTTGTCATAAGCAAGATGCAGAGAATGACAAAAGAAGGATTACAGCGAACAGATAAGAGAATTGGGCTGATGAATGAAATATTGGCTGCAATGGACACAGTCAAGTATGTTAGCCCATCGAAGCGTGTATTTTAACTTTCTCAACTAAAATGGCTTGCCTAAATGATTCAGTTGACACTTCATTCAATATTATGCTCCAGATCTTATGCATGGGAGGAAAGCTTCCAATCAAAGGTTCAGGGAGTTCGGAATGAGGAACTCAATTGGTTTCGTCAAGCACAGATGCTAGGAGCAGTATGTTATGAACAATCACTCTCTTCCTAAATATTTGTTCAGTTTAAGGTTGTATGGAAATGTTTGATTCCATAATTATCTCTCTGGAGCATAATGGGGATGTGCTCTTGGCTAGACAAATAAGTGGAAGAACCGGGGGTAATCCCAGCCAAGATGACTACGGATACAAACTTGTAACCACAAGGTCACAAGTTCAAATCCTAGCCTTCTTGGTTTGAGCTGGCCAGTTATGGGCAACCTAGGCTGGTTTACCTCCTTGTGGTCCTTTGCTGGCTAGGGTCACAAGGCGGGGTTTACCTAGTGCACACCCTCCGGTAGTGGCTACGGTTTTCCTCGTCACCCAAAAAAAAAAATGGAAGAATGCATATGGATTCTGCTCTCTTTTAGTTTTTCCTGTTAGTCAAGTGGTAGCAATGAACATTATAAGATTAACACTCATTGTAGTTGTGGTGAATATTCAGTTTGGGGTAACCATACTCGGTGCTTAGTGACTTGGGCTCAATATATATATGAGAGAGAAATTCTTTTGACCTTGCTTATGAGTTTCCCTTTTTCTCCTGGCCTGATTTAACATTCTCCATTGTTTTTTGCAGTTGAACATGTTCCTCTTGAATAGTATTCCAGTTTTTGTGATTGTGATCTCATTTGGGGTGTTCACTTTACTTGGAGGGGATCTAACACCAGCAAGGGCATTTACATCTCTCTCCTTGTTTTCAGTGCTGCGATTTCCGCTCTTCATGCTGCCTAATATTATTACACAGGTTTTCTTTTTTCTAAAATGAATGTGTTTTATTCTGTTGTAAATTTATTTGTTGAGAATTGAGAGATCGTCACTTTGCTGATCTATCTATTTTAGGTATTGTTGAATCTATACCCACCAAATACAAAGTTAATGCAAAATTTGAGTGACAAGTCAAATGCCTCGTGCCTATATTTTTGTTTTTATATTCATAACCTGGGAAGCATTAATAATAGAATGCCGGGGTAGACTTGAGAAGAGTAAAAAAAGGGAAAAAGTAGGGAGAGGAGGGTAGTTTTAATATTGTTTCCTCAGAATTATATTTTTAATACCCTTTATGTATTTCCCTAAATATTTAATCATCATAAGTGGAATGGTTATATTTTTCCTCTGAATTATGTTATGTTTTGGGGTGTGTTAAGAGTCCCACATTGAAAATATAAAAGAGCATATATGGGTTTATAAGGTCATGCGTTAGGCTAGCTAATTGATTGGATTTAGTCTTTTAGTGTGGTTTGGCCCATGTGCATTATAGCTCAGTTGAGTGATGTCATATGGAGAATATTGAAATGATACAAGTAGTGTATGGGATTTGAGCCCAAAACCTTCCTTTTTGCTTTGCCTTTATTTGTTTCATTATCAACTCGTTGTTTAAGTTCTTTTGGGAGTGAGCAAGTAACTATTTACTGATTTTGCAGGTAGTTAATGCAAATGTATCCTTGAAACGTTTAGAGGAGCTTCTCTTAGCTGAAGATAGAATACTGCTGCCTAATCCACCTCTTGAGCCTGGACTTCCAGCCATCTCTATCAAGAACGGAAGCTTTTCGTGGGAATCAAAGGTTAGGTTGACTTTTTCCAGACAAGCTAAGTACTGATACATGCAAATATCAAAATTTGTATTCCGTCTTTCTGAATCAAAGGGATTTCTTTATTTTATTTTTCCGTTTCAAATCCAGGCAGAGAAACCAACATTATCAAATATCAATTTGGACATTCCAATTGGTAGCTTAGTAGCAGTTGTTGGTGGGACTGGAGAAGGCAAGACATCGCTCATCTCTGCAATGCTTGGGGAGGTTCCTGCAGTTACAGATGCAAGCGTTGCCATCAGAGGAACAGTTGCATATGTACCGCAAATATCTTGGATTTTCAATGCAACAGTACGTGATTACACTTTTTTTTTTTTGGGGTGGGGGGGTGGGGGGGGTGGTCGAGGGAAACTCGCAGCCATTACTCGAGGGTGTGCACTGGGTAAACCCCGCCTTGTGACCCTAGCCGGCAAAAGACCACAAGGAGGTAAATCAGCTTAGGTTGCCCATAGCTGACCGGCTCAAACCAAGAAGGCTGGGATTCGAACTTGTGACCTTGTTGTTACAAATTTGTATCCTTAGCCAGCTTGGCTGGGATTACCCCCATGATTACACTTATTGTTTGCTAGGCTAAGTGTTTTGATCTAAACCACAACGAATGTGTATTAATGGACTTCAATAACATGGTGCATTGAAATTGTGATGGTTATAATAGCTGCTGTTTGCCTGTTTATCATCTAGAAAGATAATGTAGTTGCTAACAGACATTTCCTACTTTCTTTGGCCCAATGAGATGCTTAATGTGTTTTACAGGTGCGTGACAACATACTATTCGGTTCTCAATTTGAACGTGCAAGATATGACAAGGCAATTGATGTGACCGCATTAGAACATGACCTTGAATTGCTTCCTGTAAGTCATTTTATTACATTGCTACGCTATTGTTTGTTCTTTATTTCATATTCTAGCTTGACCAGAATGTTGTTTCAACCTTAACTTCACCTGTTCTAGGGTGGTGATCTTACTGAAATTGGTGAAAGGGGAGTCAACATTAGCGGGGGGCAGAAGCAAAGAGTGTCCATGGCTAGAGCTGTCTATTCTAATTCCGATGTTTACATATTTGATGATCCTTTAAGTGCACTGGATGCTGACGTGGGCCGTCAGGTAACCTTTTTTTTTTTTTCAAAGAATTAAATATTTTTTACTAATTCATTCCAATCTAAATCAAGCTTGCAAACAACTCACCTCTGATATTAAAAAGTACACTTCTTGAAGACTAGCAATCACTTGTTCTTAAGTATTGTTAGTCAATATAAGACCTAGTTTCCTTATGAAAGCTTTTTTCGTTTCTTTCTTCCTATAAGTACTTATTTTGCTATTACATTTCCTAAAACTGTACTTCCCAATGGAAACTTAATGGTGTATAACTCGCACTTTCTTAACTAGGTTTTCGAGAAATGCATCAGGGGAGAATTACGAGGCAGGACGAGAGTTCTAGTTACAAACCAGCTGCATTTTCTTTCACAAGTAGACCGAATTATAGTGGTCCATGATGGTACAGTGAAAGAGGAAGGTACCTTTGAATATCTCTCGAACAATGGTGCGATATTTCAGAGACTGATGGAAAACGCGGGAAAAATGGAGGAGTATGCAGATGAGAATAATGAATTCATTGATATGGTTGGTGACAAAACCTCAAAGCCTGTTAATGGTGAGACAAATGCGTCATCTAAAGATTCGGGTGAAACAAATAAAAAGAAGGAAGGAAAATCCATTCTTATTAAACAGGAAGAGCGGGAAACAGGTGTCGTGAGCTGGAACGTTTTAGCGAGGTAAAGATGATATCTTTGAAGTATCTCCAGGCTTTCTTCTTCATGTTGAAGTGAAATAAATTCGTGATAACTTCTGAGGTTCTAATCTTTCTATTGTGGATGCCACATGAATTGAGACTTGAGAGGCTGCAAATGCATTTGAATATATGACATAGTAGGAAGTTGGGATTTGTATAAGGGTTACATTTGCGGTTTGCCTATATTAAGAGACCGACATTGAAAAATAAGATAGAAATATATGGGTTTATAAGGCATTAAGGCTATGAGTTAAACTAGCTAATTGATTGGATTCAGTCTTTTAGTGTGGTTTAGCTCATCTGCATTATAGCCCAGTTGAGGGACAGTTAATTAAGACGAAAAATAATACTCGTTTCACCTGTTTTCCTTGATTCATTTGATGTGCAGGTACAAGAATGCGTTGGGAGGTGCCTGGGCCGTTTTAATACTATTAATGTGCTATGTCTCAACAGAAGTTCTTCGGGTTGCAAGCAGTATGTGGTTAAGCTTTTGGACTGATGAAAGCAGTTCAACAAGATATAGTTCGGGTTTCTACAATCTGATCTATTCGGTTCTATCATTTGCTCAAGTATGTCATGCAGAACTTTTCGCTGCTGAAATTTTGAATCAATTATAGCTAGTATATATGCTTGTATCATTTTTTTATTTCTTTATAAGATAAATATGTTTCTTACCCTTATACTTGAGGGGGGAATGAGGACTGAAAAGTTAAAAGGGTATAGGGAAATTAAATTGTCTTGATAAAACAATTGCATTTCAGGTTTTCGTAACACTTGTCAATTCCTTTTGGCTGATCACGTCGAGCCTTGCTGCTGCTAGAAGGTTGCATGATGCTATGTTGAACTCGATTTTAAGGGCTCCAATGGTCTTCTTTCACACAAATCCACTTGGAAGGATTATCAATAGGTTCGCTAAGGATCTGGGTGACATAGATCGCAATGTTGCTCCATTTGCCAATATGTTTATGGGCCAAATCGCTCAACTTCTTTCAACATTCGTGCTAATTGGTATTGTTAGCACAATGTCGCTATGGGTCATACTGCCACTTCTAGTTTTGTTCTATGGCGCCTACTTGTATTATCAGGTATGTGAGCTTCTTAACTTGCTGTTTGCATATTTTATATTTCAAAGCATCGCCTAAAGTCTTCATTTATGGTAATTAGTATTTATGTGAGATTGATTTGTTTCTGACAGAGCACTGCCCGTGAAGTGAAGCGTCTGGATTCAATCTCCAGATCTCCCGTGTATGCACAATTTGGAGAAGCTCTGAATGGTCTCCCAACAATCCGTGCATATAAAGCTTATGACAGAATGGCCATGATCAATGGGAAATCCATGGATAATAATATTAGATACACTCTCGTGACAATGAGTGGGAACCGTTGGCTTGCAATCCGCCTCGAGACTTTAGGAGGCATCATGATTTGGCTTACTGCAACGTTTGCTGTGATGCAGAACGGAAGGGCAGAAAACCAGGAGGCGTTTGCCTCTACCATGGGTTTGCTTCTCAGTTACGCTTTAAATATTACGTCCTTATTAACTGCTGTTCTCAGACTCGCGAGTTTGGCTGAGAATAGTTTGAATGCTGTCGAGCGAGTTGGCACGTACATTGATTTGCCTTCAGAAGGGCCCGCCATTATTGAAAGCAATCGCCCCCCTCCTGCGTGGCCTTCAGCAGGATCTGTTCAGTTTGAAAACGTTGTCTTACGTTACAGGCCCGAGCTTCCTCCTGTTCTGCATGGTATATCGTTTACAATCTCCCCGAGTGATAAGGTTGGAGTAGTCGGGAGAACAGGAGCAGGAAAATCTAGCATGTTTAATGCTTTGTTTCGACTCGTGGAACTGGAAAGAGGGAGGATTATAATCGATGATTATGATGTTTCGAAGTTTGGATTGACAGACCTTCGAAAAGTTCTTGGAATCATCCCTCAATCACCTGTTCTTTTCTCAGGTACACACAATCAGATAATTGCATTGGAATGGATTTTGACGATTTCTCTTATTCAAATGTGGTAGAGCATTTGAATGTACATTCAACATAGTTTGGTTTATATTTGCCAGGAAGTGTGAGATTCAACCTTGATCCGTTCAATGAACATAATGATGCTGATCTCTGGGAAGCTTTAGAAAGGGCGCATCTAAAAGACGTTATCAGGAGGAGTTCTTTAGGTCTTGACACTGAGGTATATATCATATATCTTCAGCACTATCCTGCAGTTACTACCCGAGAGTGTGCACTGGGTAAACCTCGCCTTGTGACTGTACTTAACAAAGGACCGCAATGACGTAAACCAGCTTTTAGGTTGCCTGTAGCTGACTGGCTCAAATTAGGAAGGCCAATAGGCCGATTCTACTTAGAGACAGGCTGACCAACTTGTAGCTTTAATGTTATTGTAAGCTATGCTAATTTAGGTTGTATTGATTGATGTACAAAGGTCTCAGAGGCAGGGGAGAATTTCAGTGTTGGACAGAGGCAGCTATTGAGTCTTGCTCGAGCATTGCTTCGCAGATCAAAGATTCTTGTCCTGGATGAAGCGACTGCTGCTGTTGATGTCAGAACCGATGCTCTTATTCAGAAGACCATACGAGAGGAGTTCAAATCGTGCACGATGCTCATTATTGCTCACCGTTTGAATACAATCATTGATTGCGACCGCATTCTTCTGCTTGATTCTGGTCAGGTATGAAAGCAAATGGTATTTAGGTGACCTTGTTAAGATCAAGCGCTTATCACTATGCCAAAAGCTATAGCTCACAGCGAAGACTCAACTTTATTTCCTTATATACTGCCATAAATTTTCGGGACTTGGCCTGTCACCGGCCTCTGTCCAACAATCCTGTAGCCACCAATTGCTGGACTTGGCCCTTTACAGGCCTCTGCCCAACAAACCTGAATGGCTTTTTGAAGATTCTCAGGTCTAATACCTTAGTTACAATAAAATTGGCCAATGACTTGTGGTTTTGCACTTTCACTCTTTATACCCTACTTCATTTTGGTCTCTTCTGCATTCTTGCTTCAGGTCCTAGAGTATAACACACCAGAAGCACTGCTACTGAATGAAGAAAGCGCGTTTTACAGGATGGTCCAGAGTACAGGAGCTGCAAATGCACAGTATCTACGGGGCTTAGTGCTTAGGGAGGGAGGAGAGAAATCGGAGAAGGAAAACCAACTCGATGGCAGAAGGAGATGGCTTGCCTCGTCTCGTTGGGCTGCTGCTGCACAATATGCACTCGCTGTTAGTCTGACTTCATCGCAGAATGACCTTTTGCAGTTGGAAATTGAAGACGAGGTGAATATCCTCAGGAAAACAAAGGACGCCATAGTCACTCTGCAAGGGGTTTTAGAGGGAAAGCACAATAAAGAAATTGAAGAGACACTGGATAACTACCAGTTGCCCAGAGATAGATGGTGGTTTTCTTTATACAGAATGATTGAAGGTAAACACATACTTTTAGTCTCAATCTCACTGATTTCATTCTAGTGATTTGTCACTGCCATTTCATTCGAGGGGAGGGTCCAATCAAATTTCAAGTGGTCTACTGGTTAAATTCAAAAATGGCCCGGTTGTCCACTCGAGGGAGAGTGTTAAGAGACCCACATTTGAAAAATAAGAGAAAATATATGAGTTTATAAAGTTATGAGTACTCAAAAACTAATTGATTGGATTCAATCTTTTAGTATGGTTTGACAGACACGTCCACAAAAGTGAGAAGCCCTAGATTAGAAGCAATTGAAAATGCACTATCTGGATACCTTGTATGTTGTTTAATATCTTCTCTAAGGATAACAATCTAACAACACTCTTATTCTCTCAGGTCTTGCAACAATGAGTAGGCTGGCTCCAAACAGGATTCAACACGGTGAATATGAATTCGAGGGCAAAGCAATTGACTGGGACCGGGCTGAAATGTAGGAGGGCAATCCCATTGTTCAGCACATCAAAGACTTTGCCTCCTATAATGTACCTCGACATTTCACATTACATTAGTCATTGCAAATTTAACGACTAGTTCAAACAATGCTATTCTGCTTTCAGTACCTAGATAGAATTTTTATGTGCCTCTTGAAAAGGAACTGAAGGGGTGGAGAATGCAATCTTTCTGTTAGGTCAAATTTTGCAGTATTACAACTACATCTAAGTTCTTAGGCATCAAACTAAAGATATTGAAAAAAGCTCATTTCTTGTTTTCATTTATACCAAATATGTATGAGCTACTTAAATGTGCTTTCCTGAAGAGCAGGTCAAGTTGATACTTTGCTTCTGAATTCAGATGCAAATTCTAAATATTGCCTGCAATCATGGATTCTAATTAATCCATCCATAATTTACCCGAAACTAAAAAAATGTGTTAGTCTAGAACTTTTCTCTGATAAGTATCAACCAGGCACAATAAGATATGAAAAACAAGTATCAAGACAGCTGCAGAATAGATCAAGTACTAAATTTACTGATGAAAATAGAGGAGGGAGTACACTTAGCTACTAGTTTGTAGCAAACTTTCTCGAAATATTTCTTGTGGATAAATCAACTTCCTAGCTTTCACTGCCACAAACTTGGCACTTGGCAAGCTAAGCAGTATCATAATTAGGATGCTCGACTCAAAAACTATGTAGAGAAGAGAAGGAAATGGTGACCTTCAACTTGCGATTGTGGGTTCAAGTGAGGAGCTTAATGAGCCATTTTCATGTTCTAATGGAGTGGCGCGATTAAGAACAGCTTCAAAGGTTTGGGAATAAGAGCTGGATAATTCCACTAAAGCTTGAAATAAATTAGGAAGGCTTGTCTGTAGGTTGTTGAGAAACATGACCTGTGTGGTGTGAACAGAGTTTGTATACTTGGCCTTCTCATCATCCGCTCGCTTTTTCAAGGCTTCAAGTTTAGCTCGCTTGATTGACAAAGGATGCTTAGAGCTCAAATCTGAGTTTGCATCTCCTGCAGTAAAGCTCCCCTCAAATTTCATCTCCAATTCGGCAAGGGAGTTTAGTTCACGTTGCAATTTTCTCTCGAGCTTTGCAGCCCTCTTCTGCAAACGGAGTTCCTCTTCCTGCTGTGAAACTATGGAATGGATAACCGACAGGAAATTCTTAATGGCTTCTGATGCCATCTGCAAAGCAAAATAAGCAACCACAAAATATCAAAATGAAGATTCAAAAAAGCAGGTGTTCCCATTAGTATGGGGTTATTTTCCAAGTTGAGAATCTAAATACGGGTAAACTTGCTTGATTACTTCAAACAACACATTCCACCAAGAGGAGAAGAAAAGAACTGGAAATATCATTAATTTTTTAAAGAGTTAATGCCATCTAGGGTCCTCTGAGTATAGTGATTTTGCCACTATAGTTTTAAACTTTCAAATTAACCACTCATGGTCCTTCAACTTTCAAATTTTAACCAGTCGTTTTCCTTCTGAAAGGACCACAGTTGGTTAAAATTTGAAAGTTGAAGGACCATGGGTGTTTAACTTGAAAGCTTAGGACTAACTGTGGCAGAACCACAATACTCGGAGGACCCTAGAGGGCATTAACTCTTTTTTAAACTAAAAAGATTGCAAGAAACTATAGTTCATAATTTACTGCTAGTTCAAGCATTCTTTTTCTTTTTCTAACATGATCAACCTACAGAGTACAGAGTATACTATTGCCAAGGAAAACTGATCATCATTGCACACCGTATTATACTAATTTCTTTAACCAAACTCTCCTTTCAATATATGTTCAATATTTCCTTATATATGATATAGAGAGAGCGTTATACATGTTCTCTAATAAAAGAGGGGAAAGGAAGAATAAGAGCAAGAGGAAGGGGAAGGAAGATACCTTATCGGGCAACTTTTCAAGTGCTGTTAGCCACTCTTCAGAAAGCGAATGCACTACTGATGAGAAACGACTCTGTTGATCACCATCTCTGAGGCAATTGGTGAGTTGGACCCAACTGCAGAGGGTCTTTACGTATTCATGCTGAGAAGTAATGACTCTGCACAGACTATTATACCATGAAGTGACCTCTGTTTTCAGCTGAATCGCAGCCTGCCTGCGATACTCAGAAGTACAGTCGATGCTTTGTTGGCTTGTTAGATGATTTAGCCGCTGTGATAAAAGGTTCTGCACTTTATGGCACTCACACATAGTTTGCCACATGTGCCTTAACCTGAAAAATAAACAATCCTCAGAAGGATTAGAGTTTATACAAACATTTATCATGTAACAAGGAAGAAATAGCCATACACATTACACAACACTAATAAGAGCCAAAATTAGATTGGGCTGGAAAGAGGTAAAAGTTCTAATACAAAGGAACCAACTTCTTGCTAAACATGTTCCCTTTTAAGCTGTTCATATCTTATTGGTAAATTAATCGTAATTGGTAAGTTTATAGGCCACTTCAATAAGCTGTTCAACCTCCATTTTCATCCCCAAATAACTTCTGAAAGTAGTTCCACTTGAATATCTATCTTCCATAAAAGGTTCCTCTCAAACTTCCAGACTTAAAAAGACTTGCAAGCGAAACCCAAGCTCATAATCCTAGCCAGCCCTGAGCTTTTTCAATCTTCCGTCTGGGAACTCCAGAGGGATATTCTGCAAAGACTGCTGCAATGTTGGCAGCATTTGATAGCAGAACGAGGACTTTGGTTCTTTCATCATTTTATGATCATAATCCCACCAAGAAATTGGGAATATATTGATGCGTAGTTTAAGTCTTGAAAACGCATGATATGGCAACATAAAACTGCTGGTTATACATAAATGTGTTAGGACTTAGGATTTCATTTATCATGTCATTACCCTGAAGCTATTGCAACCAGCTGAGGGTGCAACTCCGCATCTATGAGCTTCACTATTGTTGAACAGGATTTGCTGATTGATTGTTGTAGCAATGAGATGTGAGACTCTAAACTTTCAACCCTTAACCGGATTTTCTCCGTCTTGGCCAAGTCATGAATTTCTTCCTCTTGTTTCTGGAGCAACAATGACTTCTTCTCAAGTTCTGCCTTGGTGTTCTCTTCTTCCTGTAAATATCATAGTTGCATCAAGGTAAGGACAACAAAATTTCGGGAGAACAAAATGAAACACACATAGGGGAAGAAAACTTGAGTTGGGTGGAGGTGAAAGGTGGTTGAATGATGGCCAAAGGATTCCCGTAGTGGAAAGAAAACTCGAGTTGGATGGTGCAATTGAAGTGGGAAAGAAGATATTACATGGGAGGATGGATACTTGGAAAATCTTAGTTAATATGCATAATTGCACTTTCATAAGGGAGGAGGAAGTGAATACACTTTGGAATTTGACATTATCTCGCCTGAAAAAGGGCTCATTATATAAGATTAACTCCAGCAAGTCCTGCTGATACAATTATAAATGATCTCACCATTCAATTGGATTAACAACATCTATGTAATGCATAGTGGATGAAACTTCCCTTAGTGGCAGAATTAAATATTGCAACACATATGATCATAACAAAAAGCAAGAGGGGCACAGCTTTGAATGAATAAGCCCCTAAACCACATTCCAGAGGATTCTATTTGCAAAGACACAAGAAAAGTTTGTACCAAGGCATGCAAAAGAGATATGAGCCAAAAACTAAATTAGATCTTTAATGGATAAAACCAAGGATTCATCCCTGGACAGAAGAGCTGTAACAACCTTAACTTCCTTGTACAGTTTCTGCTCCTCAGTATATATCTTTTCCAGAGTTACACAGTGTGATCCAGGTTTGCAAGGTTCAGAAGGGCCCAAAAAATCTCCAGCATCTCTGGTAGAATTAATTGACTTAAAAGACCAACCCCAAGTGAATGCACTTGAGGCCTTTGCAGAATTGTGCCTCTTCCCTGTGCACAATAAAATGAAAATCAGCTTCCAATAGATATACCATGTAAGGCATTAATTTCAGGGCAACCATAAGTTCAATTAAAAACATATATTAGATGAGAAATTACTATTTTTGGGATATTAATTGCAATTTCCAAAACAAAAGCAAAAGGGTAAAATAAATTAATAGCACATACTTAATGCATCCACAAGCATGTCACACTATCATAAAGTGGTGAAACAAACAAGCACGTCACACTAAATGTTCATTTAAGTTTATGTTCAAATATTTAACAAGCTGGCAAATAAGACAGTTTTAGAGTTTGCAACCAAATTGAACAACGGGCAAACGCTATCCTCCAACAGGGAAATAGCAGTGATTTACTCATTTTATAAAGAGCAATTATAGTTCAGCAGGTTCAGCTAAAATAATCAAAAGAGATGAGAGAAAGAAGTATACTTGCAGTGTAAATGAGAATTAAGAAAGATGAATGGGAAAATATTTATCACCAAGCTGCAGATAATACAGATAATTGTTTCTAGGGCTAAAATGCAACAATCTGAAGCAATAGAAGTATATTCTAACTAGCAATAAGGAGTACTTACTCTTTTGCTCTTTGATACTCTGATAAAGGAAACCATCTCCCATGTGGATGTCAATAAGAACAGCTACATCCTTTACACCAGCTGATGCTTTCAAGAAATAATCATCCAAATCCCGGAATATACCAGCCAAAGTTTTACTGCTTCTGGAGACAACTATGGCCATATCTGAAGTGCCTTTGTCATACCAGCTTGCCATCGACGAATTATCATCAACTAATTCAACAGTTTGCTGTTTCTCAGGATCCATATCCACAACACCATCATCAACAATACCCTTGTCCTCATCTTCTTCAATGAATTCAGTGTTTGTCTCTTCCCAATTCTCCTCCTCCCCTTGCTCAATCGTTTCTCTCCGCTCACCACATTGCGGATATGGAGAAGAAAAAAGATTCCAATATTCCCAATCACTCGTAGTTACTGGAGGTGGAGGCGGGGTGTGACTATCATCATCATCTATCTCTATGACATCCTCTTGTACAGATGCCGATCCTTGTTTATCAGATGTTTTTCTCAAATCAGGGCTAAAATTTGGCGGGGGTGGAGGTGGAGGCGAAGGCGGTAATGGGGGTGGAGGCGAGGGTGGCAATGCAACTCGAAAAGTGGTGTCCTCAAGTTCCAGTGTCTCTGATTCAGTAAATTGCCTTAATGTCACTCCTGTATTTTTCAGTGCTCTCAAATATGCTAATTGGGCTTCAGCAAACTCTCTCCTAAACCCCAACAGATGTTTCATCAACCTTTTTCTCTCCTTACAATTCCTCACCCTCTCTTCTTTATCAATCTTTGATTCTACACACCCCATTTCTTAACTTTATCAACAAACACTTGTTTAAATTTCCAATATGCCCAAGCAAGTAAATCTTGATTCTATACACCCAAATGTAACAACACTTCACACACTGTTACCAAATTTGCACATATATATATGCAGAAACAGATAAACACCTCAAAATTAAAATTTGCAGGATTTTACAGTCTGCACAGACCTACATGCATTACTATTTTCTGCTGATCCAATCATCTGAAACCCACAATGAAACAGCAAAATAAGGAAAAACCCATTAACATTTTTAGTAAAAAAAAAAAAAAAGGTTCTTGAACAAACAACACCCAAGTGGGTGCTCAGTGAACCCAAGATTTCCAAGAAAGGAGGAAACAAGAAGAAGTGTGCATCAAAACAACATATTATTTATATTTTTGTGGGGATACATATAATGAGACAGGAAGACAATGGTACTGACATTTCGAAGAAAATGACAGAGACAGATGATCTGCAAATGACACTAAGTATAATATATTTGAAAAAAACATTAAAAGAAAATATGTTTGTCTGTTTGTTTTTTCTTGAAATGTCGAAAGAGAAGCTAAGAAGAATATACCAGTAGCACAAGGAAGATCTTCCAGAAGAAAAGAGTGCATTTCTTGTTCACGAGTTAGAGAGAGAAAGAAGCATTGTTAATGGTGGAAGCAAGGCCCAAGGATTCAAGGACCATGTTACTTATATTACATTGAATTTGTTTTTTTTTTTTAATTTAAATTTAAATTTTGCATTTAATAAAAGGTTGACATGAGTCAAAATATTCTTCTATGGTCTTTTGTAAGAAATTTTATTTTTTTAAATAAAAAAGAAAAAGAAGAAGGAAAATGACACTTTTGCGCTGAATAGTTTCCCTTGTGAAGATGTGGTCTTTATAAGTTAATTTTAATAATTTAGACAAATTTAGTCTCTTAGTTATTTATAATGTTAAACTTTTAGTTCCTAATGTTATATAATTACTGCACTCTAGTCTCTATTAACATATAAAATTATTTTTATCATTTAGAATTACTATTCACTATTCAAAATAATGTTCCCAAGTGAAACTTTAACTATGGATATTGATTTTAAATGATAAAAATAACCTCATAAAAAAGAGTTTGCTAACGAGTTTGATAATTATATAACAATATAGACTAAGGGTGTGTTTGGTTCATGGGTTTAACTATCATGAATGGGAATCAAAATCATTGTTATTCCCCCTCTTAATTCGTAATTTGATTTTTAAATTTGGATTAGTGTTTTTATATTTTTGTTTTTATTTTTTTTATTCATATTGGTGTTTTGGATGCCTTTATATTAAAATAAATTGTATTGATTTTTTGTTATTGTATTTTTAAAACATTTATTCTCATTATAGGATCATACATAACCAAACAACAATATTGATAATCATTCCAATTCCACCCTATTACCAAACATGCAAAATACTTTTACCAAAATCCATTATCATTACCAAGTATTTGATTCCCATTCCGATTTCGATTCCCATGTACAAACCAAACGCACCCTAAAAGTGCAACATAATGGATAATTAAAGGACTAAATATGTTCAAATCAATTAACACATACCAAAATTTCAAACATGAAATAATTCAGGGGCCAAAAATGTTGCTTTCTCAATAAAAAATGTTTTAGCTAATCCACTTTTTTTTTTCTTTTATTTGTTCTTAGTGATGAGGGAAACATTCAGTTATGATAATCTAGACTAGGTAGACCGCTCTGAAAATTACATTTTTAATTTTGTTCTGCCCAACTTGATTTTGTGTGAGACTATTTATAATCAAGGTTGCAAAAATCGCTAGGCGCCTAGCGCCTAGGCCGCCTAGGTTTTGAATTAAAAAAAAAATAAGTGTTAATAATTGTAAAGTGTTTAATATTGTAAATCTTTACACTTTAATAATTAAATAGTTAACACTTATTAAGTTATTAGTTATTAATTATTAGTTCATTACTTATTAGTTTAATTTAGTTATTAGTTATTACGTAGTACATATTATTTTATTAAGTTATTGCTTATTAGACCATTAGAGTATTAGTTAATACATTATAACATTAATAGTTTAAATGTTTAAGATTTATAATTTTAAAAAAATTAAATAAATAAAAAAAAACGCCAAGCCTGCCGACCGCCTAGGAGGCCCAGGCGGGCTAGGCGGCCTAGGCGGCGCCTAGTCGGCCGGGCGCCCGGCCGCGGAGGAGGCCGATTTCGGCCTTCCTCGATGTGGCCGGGCGGCGCCTAGGCGCGATTTTTGCAACCATGTTTATAATAAATTACTTTTATGATTTCCATTATAGGATCATACATAGCCAAACAACAATATTGATAATCATTCGAATTCCACTGTATTACCAAACATGCAAAATACTTTCACCAAAACTCATTACCATTACCAAGTATTTGATTCTCATTCCGATTTCGATTCCCATGTACGAACCAAACGCACCCTAAAAGTGCAATATAATGGACAATTAAAGGACTAAATATGTTCAAATCAATTAACACATACCAAATTTTCAAACGTGAAATAATTCAGGGGCAAAAAATGTTGTTTTCTCAAAAAAAAAAAAAAATACCCTACCCATGTATCATTCTCATCATCTCAAAGTCACTCACATATCTCCTTTAGTAGCTGCTCTTTTCCTCCTTAGCTAGAGAGAAATTCTCCATTATTTTCTCTTTGCTATATAAAAGGAAAGGTTCTAACTTTTTCTTTATAGTGAAACATTTTTAGTCTTGCTCGTGGGTTTTACCATATTTGGATTTTTCACGTAAAATCTTTGCCTCCTACTAGTATTCTTTATTATTCTCTCATATTATCGATTGCTATTTTGTTCATATCTTGTAGGAAAAAATCAATCGTGGTAAAGTGACCTTACATGTCTAAGAAAATATTTAGATGAGACTCGGTATTTAAGTAGTCCGTTAGTAACTCACCTCTCTCTTGTAAGAGTTATTTTCTTGGTGTATTGTTCATAAAACCATTATTATTCCGTCTGTATGATACTATTCAAATAGTTCATAGGATATTTGTTGATTTTACGATTGTGTTGGCCTGCCGATTGACTACCCCGTAGTCATAAAATCAACATTGGGTGGAGACCTGAACAAAAAGCCTTTACTTTTGTTTTGAGTTCCTAATTACTATCATCAAACATCTTGGTTGTAACATGTAAGACAGGGGTCGATCAAAACAAGATTGCGCAACACATTTACTATCATCAAATGTCGCCGGAGAAGGCGCCGATGATTGATTTTTTGGTCGGAAATGATGCCGGATTCCAAGTGACCTACTATCACATGTCACTAATTTACTTTTGGGTTTTATTGCTCCAAAATAAAATATTAATGAGTTTAATTGCAACTTTAAAAAGTTTATGTACATAATTGACTTTTCAGGTAAAGTTTGAGGGCCTATTTGACCATTTTTCCTATATAAAATTAAACTTCTCACTATGGAGAACCTCAATCCACTTTAACTTGACCCAAATAAAAAAATGAACTTCACTGAAAATTATACCACAAAATGACTAGTTTGAATGACATTTTTAGTCTAAATTTTCAACATATTATATATAGCGAATAACAATATATGTTATGATTTAAAAGGTATGAGTGTTTTAAATGTATATTATTAAAAGAATGAGCCTACAATACTTTATCTTTTAGAAAAGAATTTTACTGAAAAAGAAAAAAAATTACTGATAGCACACGAGTTGAGCCCGTGAAACTCGTTTTTTCTAAGAGCATCTACATCAGTCTAAGACTTTTTTTGTGAGTTTTTATGTGCCACTAGGAGAGAGAACAAAGAGAATAAAAAAAAAAGGAAGAAAATATTTCTAACAAACAGCAAAAAAAAAAAAAAAAAAGCCTTTTTCTTCCGAGTGTGGCGGCCACTTTGAAGCACCCTAGCCGACGTGCGGGAAACACGCGCCCGTTGGGGCAGCAGTGAGCTTTAAGCGCGAGTTGCTGCCTGTTTCTTTCTTTCTTTTTTTTTTTTGTTATAATTTCTAACAAGATTTTTGTGTTTTGCAGGAGGAAAAAACAATCCAAAAATCATTTCCACATCAATGAAAATTCATGTTAAGCTTTTTGGGCTGACAAAAATGAAGAAAAAACTTCTACTATATATGCTCTGAGTCAAATTATTTTTTACCCTAACCCATTTCATTCCAGGCCGGTTTAGCACTAACTCACATACCTCAACTCACTTTGACACCCTTAATAATTGATTAAATGAAAACCCAAAAAAAAAATTTATTTGTGTTACCCCAAAAAAATTACGGAGTATTTCCTAACAAAAATGATGGAGACTATAAAGAAAAAGTGTCAAAATCAACACCATATATGCACTTTTCTCCTTTCTTTTGTCTACCAAAAAATTATTATTTTCCCACTCCCCGATGAAGCAAAAAAGACTTAAAAGGTTTAATAAAGTAAAGAAAGAAAGGAGAATAAAAGTCAAATGTCTTTCTTTCCTTCTAGTCTAGTCTGCATAAGCACTTTACAAGCATGCACCACTATTGCAGGCTGCTTAAGTGATAAGAAATACTTATGAGACATCCAGCCGAGTTGGTGGCCGAATTAATTAGCTTGATAATTTTTATTTTTTTTTTGAATGCTACTGACTCTATTACAGTGTAGTATCTGTTCATAAACTACTTTCTCAACCTACTGAAGAACAAAGAGACAGCAACGCCTCCACTGAGGCTCGAACCCACCACCTCCCGTATACAGGGAAGGGTTTGATGCCACTGGATAACTTGGTCTAAAATTTAAAGTTTGATTTACTATGAGAACTATTTATTGATGTTTTCAGTTGAGTTTATTAACTATGGATAACTTAAATTAGAGTTTATTACCGAAATGGTCCCTCGACTATTACGAAATTACCAATTTGGTCCTCGACAATTTTTTGTGTCCAATTAAGTCCATGGACTTTAAAAAATTTAACCAATTTGGTCCTCTGTTTATTTTGCCGTTAAACATCCGTTAAATCGGGACCAAATTGGTAATTTTGCTATAGTCAAGGGACCATTTCAGTGAAAAATTAATTACCAATTTGGTCCTTTGACTATAGCAAAATTACCATTTTTGGTCCCGATTTAACGGATATTTAACCGTAAAATAAACGGAGGACCAAATTGGTTAAATTTTTCAAAGTCAAGGGACTTAATAAGGCACGAAAAATTGTCGAGGACCAAATTGGTAATTTCGCAATAGTCGAGGGACCATTTTGGTAATAAACTCTTTAAATTAGTTTATCTTATTGTAGTTCTTTGTCGGTTAAGGGCACAAGACGAGTTTCACTCATAATGCATATTAGAGTGACGATTGTGGACTTTCTCCTAAATCAAAATAAATAATTATGTACTATGGTATAATGTAAGAATTGGCCCGCACGGATTTAGCTTAGTGGTTTAGCAGACATTATTTGGGAGAAGAATCAATGTTTGAAACTCGGCAGCAGAAGTGTGAGATTATGTCTAAAGTGTGTAGATCCCTTATGCTCACTGGCATATAGCACATCATTTTATAATGTTGGGAAACTCTTATTAAATTTACAAATAATTTTATATTAACTGCCTTAATTTATCTCATAATATTTACCTTTTAATATGTCTCTGTTTAATGGCTCCTTAAAAAAAAAAAAAATAAAAAATAAAATAAAACAACTTTTGCGAATCAATAGAACTAGGGAAACCCAACACTTCAAATCTGACCAACATCAGCACACAATCATCCGCAAAAGAGATAAGTCATACCAAGTTTCATGTAAAATCTTCTCGAAACCTAGTGGAATTCCATTGTGTATTTTTCCAACACCTTCCACCTATCCAAACACAATATTTTACTTTCAAGAAAATTAATTTAACTTAATTCATGATCAATTTACGCTCTACTTTTGTAATTTCATAAAGTTCTCATTCCACCTAAAAAGCTTGTTCCTATGTTGGGATAATGAGATTGGGTAAGGAGTTAGTATTTGGCACATTTAAAGAAATGTTGAGTACGTGATAAGTGGAAATGTAAATAATGTTATGTTGCAATAGATGATTTGGCCTGGACAGTGAAAGTTTTGATGATGGTTTGAGTTGGGATTAGGTTTTATACACAACCACATGCATACAAGTTTTAACTTTACATATATTGAAGTAATCTCATTATTCTAACATGATTTACTGTGATTAATTGAGTGCTTAATCAAATCTAGTTTAACAATATTTTGTTTTGAGGGTTAAGTAGTTGCAGTATAATGTGTTATGTTAAGAAGTATGTTAACTTTTAGGAGTACCTTATCATTTTTCTCTTAGGTTTTTTATTCACTGTGGTATTAATTTTAACAACTATTATTGGTAAAAACTATAACCAGTATAATCATAAAATACTATAACCAGTATAATCATAAAATTTGTTACCCTAACATGACACACTATGATTAATTGGTTGTTTAGCCAAATCTAATCTAAAGACATTTTAATTTAACAGTTCTAATCATAATATGTCACATCAAAGAAGAATCTTGGCTATCATTTTCCTCTTTAACTTTCTGCTCACATTGTTGTCTTAATTTAACAATCGTTATTGGTGGAAACTATAATTAATATTCTCATAAAATTTGTTACTTAACGTGACACATTATAATTAATTGTTGTTTAACTATATATATTCTAAGGACACTCTATTTGATAGTTAACTAATCATAATGTGTCACATCAAGAAGTATCTTTACTTCTATAAAAAAAAAAAAAAAAAAAATCCTTAGCATTTTCCTCTTTAGTTTTCTTCTCATGCCATTGTCTTTAATTTTGACAACCATTATTGGTCAAAATTATAATTAATATTGTACATCATAAAATTCGTCATGATAATTTGGAATTACTTATCAACAAGAAAACTAAACTTGTGACTAGAAATCATTGTGGGAATGAATAAGTTGAGAAACAATTATTATTTGTGCACGGGAAAATAATTCGCCTTGAAAAGATAATCTTGTTATACAATAAGCTAAAGAGGGAGTACTAACAAAAGATCAAAGAGGAATTGAGTTAAGAAAAATTATAATTGAGCCTCATAATCCAAGAAATCCTCTTGCAAAAAATACAACTACAATGAATGGCAAACACAATGGCTTCGCTGGGATGAAAATTTTGATTGATTCACTATTGTCCATCTTACAACATCACTCTCAGCATTATATTGGGCCTAATTATATCGAATACGAGATTAACTTTCAACTACAAAATTTAGGTATGAATGGAGTACTTAACTTCTGTGGTAAAGAGCTTGCTCCCGTGCATCCAAAAGAGTTACCGTCGAAGAGAGAACACCCTTTTTAGTATTGATACGAAGTTGCAGCAAGCAAACCGTCTACCAACTTCACGTGTGCTTGAAAGAATGTATAGCAACTCCATTCTGAGCATTAGCGATACGACCCCACCTTCCTAAGCGAGGTTCCTGTGAATGAAATGGAACTCGTATTAATAACAACCTAAGAAGATGCAAAAATGGCAGTTTAATTCACAAAAGTTGTAGATGCAAAATTATAGTTGAGTAAAGTGGGAAAGCCAGTTATGCTCCAACAGCCCCTCCCCTTATCAACCCGCCCCTCTTCGAAAAAAGAATGACCCTGTCAAGGAGGCAGTATGGATCTTGGATGTTATCTATATAAGTGCATGCTTAGACGCTTAGTATAACTCGAATACAATTTGAGGCAATGCCGTATACCAGAATATTTAAAATCTAAACCCAAAGAAAGAACAGAAAAAAAAAAAATTAAGGTGGAAAATGATAGCACTTCACCTTTCCAACTCCGGCGACAAGGAAGCGTCCAGATTTTGCAAAAGCTAAAGAATTTACAAATCCAGCCTACATTGAGAAATTGTTGCATAAGCAAATAACAGTTATATCAAGAGATGATAAAGATAAGAAAGAACACCTAACCATGTATAAAGCCAACAGAAGATTAGGAGGATATGCAAATATTGTTCTTGTTGATACCAAAACTATTTTTTAAAATTGAAACAATACCCAAACAAATAGAATGTATGAGGTGGGACTCAAAGCTGAGACCTCAACTTAGACAAGGAAACTGGACACCTAGATGCCAACTTGACCAAATGGAACTGATTACATGCTAAAATGTGTTGATCATATGACATTTACAAATTTAATGAATCTTCCTTTATTGTTACTACAACTAATCCAAAATAGGAGGTAATTATGGTGAGTTGTCAGCACATGCGAAATTGTGTTGATAATAACATCAAAGACTCAGAGTTATCAACTTATCATTGCCAACTATTAAATTACCATGATCAATATCCACCTGAAGCATACTAAGTGAATCTCAATTTACACAATTACAGAGAACATAACACAGCAATAGTAACTGCATGCAATATAATGCACATATGCTCTTACCAATGGAATCTCAAACAAAGGACAGATACCCTTGGATTCACCCTCAACTTTCCAAAGACGAATTAGACCATTGCCTGCTCCTGAGGCAGCAAGATCACTGCTTCTACAGACAGCCACTGAACTGACCCAGGAGAGTGCAGATGAAGAGACACTCTCAGGATTTAAGGCAACATTTCCTGCACAATTTGATGCTTCTAAATTCAGGTTTTTGTTGGTGTAACAGTGAATTCAAATCAAAATTAGTTAAGTGTTTTTCAAAGAACCATAGCTTACCTATGTCACCATTTGACAGCATTCCTGTACTTCTCTGCTCAATAAGTGAAGTGTGTGCATTTTTCACAATGTGAATGGGTTTCTTCTTCTTTGCAGTCCAATGTTCTATACTTCCATCACTAGAACCTGATAAGAATTCATCATTATTGATGAAACAACAGCATTCTAGCGAAGAAGCAGAAGCGCGAAATATAAATTGTGATTCCTCAGGAACCTGTTCACCAGAGAGTAGGGGTGGTGTAAGCGGCAAAGTAGTTTGTAATAACTTACTTTTGTGAAACAAAACTTTTATAAGAACCTAATACTGCTGCTCTTAACCACGACCATTGGAAAGGAAAATTAAAAGGGCATGGAAGAAAACACTAAAGTTGGATTCTTTTCAATCTCATTTGAACAAAAAAATTCAGCAATAAAGTTAATGAATTCAGTGGGGTTAAATTTCTAATACACCACTAACTGTAATTTAACAAATTGAAACCAATAAACTCTCATAATAATAATATTTGCAAGAATGTAATTCAGGTAACAGACACAAGTCATAGAAATAACCTTAAATAAATGCATGGTTCTGTCACGACCAACTGTCAAAACTCGCTCTTTCCGCAATGAATCAATTGTTAGGACTTCAGCTTGGTGCCCAAATAGTGTGTTTACATAAGCTCTATCCTCTACATTCCAAATCTTGACCGATCGATCAAATGACCCTGAAAACAGTTCTGAACTTCCTTGCCTGAATGTTAAGCATGAAACAGGTCCTTTATGGCCAGGAAAAGTCTGCCACCATTCATTTGCAAGTCAGAATAGCAATTGTATAAACAAAATGAAAGATCAGAAACTAAGCAATATCTCATAATTCATAAGCATACATAAATACATCAATGCAAAATGTAGAGTTATTAGAACAAGTTAAAGGCATGCAAGTCCAGGAACAGTGGCGAATTTGTTAAGTTAATCATAAAATGAATATTAGTTAATTATCTAAAAAATGTTGCCAACAAAATAATTGACAACTTTTATTTGATAAAAGAGTGACAAGCAAGATTATAATAAAAGTACATTTATTATTGTATATATTTTGTGTTATGAGATTATATAAAGTATCGATTGACATATGCCAATCGTATTTGTACAATTATGTAGTTGATACATGATTACACAAAGTATCATTAAAAATTATTATTGATAATATATGGTTTGGTATATATAATGATCTCAAGTATAATCAATATTGATATAGACTGCATAATTTGGCTACCCCCAGACATGATTTTCCTGGCTCCGCTCCTGTCCAGGAAGCAAGGGAGAAATTTTGTGACTAGTGTGCATTGGTGCTTGCTAGTGGTTGATGGATCTCTCTTTACAGTTTCTACTTCTTTTGCATATTTTTTGGGGGGTTTGGGGGGGGGGGGGGGGCGTTGGCGTGTTGGAGAGGGGGCGAAAATCACTTTGGGGTGGTTACTAGTACATTGCCTAACACAACATGCTTTTGTGGGTGTGCAATGCAGCTCTAATAGCCTGCCTGCACCACTCAATAACCATAGCTATTCAAGGCTTCACCATTTGAGGAGCCCTCTAGGGCTATCTCACAAATCACTTGATTTAAAAATGTAAGCAAGATGTGACCATTTCAATCAAAGGAATTACTATAGAGTGTCCCCAGACAGAAAAATTTCTAAAAAATATAGGCAATAAGTAACATATATATTATTGAAACTCTCAAGTGTGTACCTGAATATGCTCTCGTGTTCGAACATCCCATAAATGAACATGACGATCCATGCCCCCACTTGCCATATACCTGCCATCAGTGCTGATAGCCAATGCTAGAACATGTTTACTATGCTTCGATGCTCGACCTTGTGGATCCTTTGCTCCATGAGACTTCAAAACTTCATCACTAGGCCAAGAATACTTCTCTTTCTTCCCACTCTCTACATCCCAGCTAACTATAGTACCATCCTTGGATGCAGAGAACCCCTTTAAGTCATCTTCGGATAGAGCCACAGCAGTAACTGCTTGGCGATGTTTTAGTAAAACTCGAAATCCTTCTCCAGGTTCTGGTGTCTGAATTCTACATGACCACACAAATGTCATAAGCATCTAAATTCATTGCAATCAACAGTTCTCATATATAACTTGCCAGTCCATCTCAAGAAAGAATGACAATAGATAGAAGAGTTTGTTCTGAAGAGTCCATGATAACAGCATACCCTCCAAAACTCATATCAGGAAGAAAATATGGAAGGGGAAAAAGGTATGGGTCAAATAAACATAACAAAGTATCTACATTAAGCTCAATAGTTCTGCTAGGAACAAACATGGGTTAGATATGGTGTCCCTGATGCCTCCAATCTAAAGTAAAAAGCTCAATACCTTTGAAACTACAATATCAGTTAAGCAATTGTAACCACTAACTAGAGTTTACATAGCCCGCTCCTGACCTAAGATCAAAGGTTGAAGGAGCAATATTCAGTTACTCCCACTGGGAAGCAACACAATGATTAGCTGGAAAATTTTTACAAATGAATATGAATATATCATCATATGAAAACCAGGACTATCAATCATGAAAATTTGTCAAAATTTTTAAAGGTAGCACATAATATATCACCTCCAACCGAACAAATTCCTTTCACAATGGATATTCAGAGAAAGAACATCTTGTTTCTCTTTAGTAGCCTAAAAGCTTCAATTTTCAATCCAATAAAAATATACCTAGAAGCAATGGCTCTTCGGATGCGGCCGCTCTCTTCGAGCTGCTCCTGCTGCAAAATCTTGGCAACCAAAGAATCTCTCTTTCCCTCAATCTCCTCTCTATCTCTCTCGTCCCCACTCAGTGTGTCTTCCTCATCCCTACTGGCTATAGCCCTGATCTTTTCCAAGTACGCATCCGCCAGCCGCTTCTTTTTCTCGGCCGCGGTTTCCTCAACTTCGTTGTCCTCTTCATCTTCCTCCCCTCCTCCTTCGCCTCCGGACAAGTATTCCTTGTCGTCATCGCTGCTCTCTATTTCATCGTCGCCGGCAAACTTGCGGCGGCGCTTGTTGTCACCTCCTTCCGACTCGAAAAACGGATCAGAAAATCTCTTCTTCTTTTG
This sequence comes from Ipomoea trifida, assembly GCA_003576665.1. Classification (NCBI taxonomy): domain Eukaryota; kingdom Viridiplantae; phylum Streptophyta; class Magnoliopsida; order Solanales; family Convolvulaceae; genus Ipomoea; species Ipomoea trifida. The sequence goes on from CP025644.1 coordinate 6,140,136, forward strand.
AGAAGAAGCTGAAAAATTCTTCTTCTTCTTCATGCTTCTGCCCTTGGTTCAACTCCAAGTGTAGTATGTAAGTGTCGAAATATGTATGAGTTTATGCAACCCAGGGTTTACTGGTTTAGGGTTTATGGTGGACCGTTACGGCCTGCTCGCTATTTTATTTTATATATATACCCACAATATTCTGGGATTTTTTTTTTTCCTAACTTATATGTATTTTAAGATTAATTTAAAATTTAACATGTTTTTTTTTTTTTTTGAAAACCAAATTTAATTTAAAATTTAACATGTTTAATTAAATAAAATAATACATTGTTTCAAAAAAATAAAATATTGTATTCCATAATAAATGGTTAAAATTTTATTTTATTTTATCTTTTTAACATAAGAGATATGAGTTCACTTTTATTATCATTATTTTGAAGTTCTATTGTTTTGTATTTCTGTAAGGAGGACATACAATGTGATAATATCATACGGTGGTGATGGATTATATTGACCTGAGTGGTTTGACTCAAATAACCCTTTAAATATATTGATATATAATAGGAAATAAAAGACGAAGATAGTGAATGTAGAACAAGTATGTTGATCACAAAGACAGAACTGTATTAAGATTCGTGTCAAACTATTACAAGAAAATTGAATGATTATGTCTATAAGACAACGAGGAGTGTTTTTATATTAAGTCGTGCCCCAACCGCTCCTGCGAGAAAATGGCGGGTAATTTGGACCTCCTTGATCAAGTCTAACGTCTCCATTATGCGCGCTACAACTGTCCATGAAGCCACAAAGGCTTAACCCAAGAGCTCGGCCTCAGACCTCCTCAAGGCGTCGAGCTTGGAGCTCAGCCTCAGACCTCCTCAAGGCACAGAACTCGGAGCTCAGCCTTGGACCTCCTCAATGTACTGAGCTTGGAGCTCGGCATTGGGCCTCCTCAAGGTGCCGAGCTCGGAGCTCAGTGTGGGACCCCCAAGGTGCCAAGCTCAGGACTCAGCCTTGGACCTCCTCAAGGTGTCCAGCTCGAAGCTCGGCGTGGGACCTCCAAGGTGAATTTGGCGTGGGACCTCTAAGGTGCAAAGCTCAAGACTCGGCCTTGGGTCCAAGTTTGGTCGAGTCCGCTCCACCGAGTTGATTTGCTCTGAACTCATTTGTAATATATCAATTAGGTGATTAATTGAATAATTGGGATGATGATAGTGGTATAATAAATTGATAAGGTTAGTGGTAGGACATAACTCAAGGATTGTCATAATATGATATGATATGATAAAAGATATATACTCCATAATAACTAAAGGATTGTATTAAATAATTAGGTTAATCAGCCCAATAAAATAAGACTGATGTATAGCAATTGCAATGTAAGTAAGGATTTTGTTGTATTTGAAAAGTGAGGCATAAAGGCTCAGAATTGTTTGCAAGTACACAATGAGTATTGAGTTTGATAAAGTTTTGCTACTATTAATTGCATTCCCAAGGTAAAGTCACGCTACTTATAAACCGAACAAATTGGAATTAAGCTACATTCAATGGAGAAGACTAGGTGGCCTATGGGACTCAATATTGACATATGATATTCTTGCATCCACTTTTCACCATCTCCTTATGCTTATTGTCTAGTTATCCATGGGCGAGACAATGATGAGTTTTAAGTCTTCCTTGTATAATAAATCAATTAATAACATGAGTTATTGGACCTGCTCAAATATTATAACCTCAACAAATATATATATTTTCGCATGGAGTTAATTCCAGCCATGGTCCTCTGACTATGTTGATTTTTCAAAATTAGTCCCTGACTTTTAATTTGGACAATTTAGGTCCCTTGACTTTCAAATGCTTTCCAATGTTGGTCCTTCCGTCAAATTTTGGATAAGTTGAGGTCAAATGAAGGGGTAAAATTGTCTGTTCACATGTTTAATGTATTATTACTCGTATTTTCCCTGTCCTATATGGGTATACGCTGTATATATGAATATAATCACATTCAAAGTCTCAATCGATGCCATTAATCTCAGTCGAAATCCATTCGACTGAGATTATATTCATATATATAGCGTATAGGACAGGAGAAATACGAGTAATAATATACTATACAGGTGAACAAACAATTTTACCCTTTCATTTAACCTCAACTTAACTAAAATTTGACTAAAGGACCAACATTGGAAAGAATTTGAAAGTCAAGGGACTTAAATTGTCCAAATTAAAAGTTGGGGACTAATTTTAAAAAATCAACATAGTCGGAGGACCATAGCTGGAATTAACTCTTTTCGCATGCTATGAAAAACTAGAATACAATAAATTCACACTAAATAAAACGTGACCAAATCACTCCAATACAATTTGCTACTATTAAGAGAGAAAGAATGGTTTTTTGGTGGAGAATCTAGAATTTGGATCCTAATTCTCAAGTTGCAATTGTACCTCCTCATTTGTCATTAAGCTCACACAACTACTAGTCTCACAATGAAAGCTTGATTGTGGCCTTATGGTGTTTGAGGTTGCTCCGCATTCTTTGGATCCATTCATTTGGGCTGACAGTGTTGGTGGGAATTGACTAGTGCATGGTTCTTGATTAGTGGATTTCACGCACAACCCCCTCTTTTCTTACTAAACAAAGATAAAAATAAAAAATAAAAAAAATTGAGAAAACAATTCCATAGGTTGTTGGCTTGGTAACGACAAGGTTCCAAGTTAGACTTCGAAAGGGAAGACCTTCTTAGTTTGAGTCGATCAACTATGGATAACCTAGGTTCGTTTACCTCATTGTGTTCCTTTATCGGCAAGAGTCACAAGGTGGGATTTATCCAACGCACACTCTTGTGTAATGGTTGTAGGTTTCCATCGTAATTCAAAAATATATTTTTAAAAAATAAAGAATTGCTCTAAACCATGTCGCCATATTACTAAAAATAAGCATATAGTACATAAGTGAAATTTCATATCATGATACATATTGCCGTCAAAACGAACTTAGCCCGTCAGGCTAGCCCATCCCGCCCCGCCAAAAAGGTAAGGTGAGCTTTGAATTTTATGGCCTTTATTCTGGCAGGTTTTTAGCTCGACCGGCCAAAATGACCGACTTTGGCGGGGCCCGCCTCATATGTATACATTATTAATACTGAAATATGTATTAGTAATTAGTACATTGTATAAATTATTTGTTATTAGCTTATAAATTAACAAATTATGTATTTAATTATTTATTAGAACTTATTACTTTATTAGATATTATTGTGTTTAAAAAATTACAAATGCATTAACATATGTTTAAATTATCTAAATTATTTTAATATACACTTATTAACTTTTTATATTATTTTTTATTTAAATTTAAAATTTTTAAATTTGACGAGTCCCTATCAAAACCTGTGGGCCTAAAGCGAGGCGTGACTGCGGGAGGAACCTCCCTTAGGCATGTATTTTGACAGGCTTTTTACCCCACCCGCCATTGCCATATAACAGGCTTTGGAGAGCCCCACCCTACCAGCACGTTTCGACAGCCCTACGTATAAACTACTAATGTTCAAATCACAGTAACAATGAAATTCACTGAACTGTAGGACTCTCTGCAGCTACCCTTCACCTTTGCATAATCATTAGAAAATGCTACATTGAAACAGCTTTGAAGAATTGTACATCTCCATGCAATCAAATGAACATTTCTCTACAAACATTTGAACATGTTTTTATGAGCACTTTGACATTTTTGTAAAACACCAACAAATATAGATTCATCAAAACAAAGTTTCACCAGATCCATAAACTCAAAATAATTTTACAAAATATACATCAGAGTTCCAGAAGGAAATATCACCTCTCACAGCTCGTTGATAAATGATTAATGACTTAGAAAATCTCGGTTCTCAGTAACAATGTCAATACCGAAGGAAACAACCACAGCAAACCAATCTCACGGCTCATCTGTAATTGATTATGACTTGGAAAACCTCAGTAACAATCTAGTACCGCGACAAAGTGAACCCAAAGGAATTAAACCAGCAATTGCAATCTCTTATTGGAAGAAAAACGAAAACAAATATTAACTTTTAAATACTAGATGCAATTCTCCTGCAAATGACTAAACTGTGCAACAGGTTGTAGAAATTCCCTCAGACCAAGCAATAAATGGTATTTTAGGATTATATTTCTGGAGCAGGGGCAGAAGACTTCAAGAGTGGCTGAAGGGCCTTCACAACGATGCTCATATTTGGACGGAACTCTGCCTCATACTGTACACACAATGCTGCAACAGCAGCCAGCTGAATACCAAAGATTACAAAAAAAATATTGTTAGATATGATTGGAAACATTTTTTTTATACTCACCCTAGTTTGTGTGAGAGCTTATATCTTTATGTACCACAGACAAGATGGCAAAGAGAAAGACCTTTGCTACTCCTTTTGGAGGATATTCTCCTTTGAGTTTTGGATCTACACACTGTTTCACTTTATCTTCACTCAACCTAGGAGTGGCCTAAGTAACAAGTTCCAGCAAGTAGTAATTAGTAATTAGTAATAAGAAGAATAGCTGATACAGAACAAACTGAGAATAAATTAAGGGACATGGAAGATGATAAATATAAAAGAGCAGCATAATACTCACCCATGTCACAAGCGACTGCTGTCCACGCGGCATGGTATGGTCTACAGGTTTCCTTCCAGTCAAAAGTTCAAGCAAAACCACCCCAAAGCTATATACATCACTCTTCTGCGTCAACTGACCAGTCATTGCATACCTGCAAAGACATTTGTTTGGAGAAATTAACTAGATTAAACACATTAATGATACAGTCACTTGGTGATAAAAGGATTTCTGTCCAAATTTTCTGTGCTATTTCTTGTAGTTGTTGTTGTACTTGTGGTTGTTGTTGTTGTTGTTATTATTATTATTATTATTATTATTATTATTATTATTTTCATATAAGGAATAAGTGATTTGTTTTTATACATCTTATGCATATCCAGCCATATATGAGTGATGTTCACAAGTACTCGTAGGTTCATAATTTAATTCTAGCAAAGCATTTTCCATTTGCTTAGTCAACTGAAAATTTAAGCTTAAGAAGTGTAGGCAAGAATCTTTAACTTCAATATCATTTAAAATAACCTTGTAACTTGGTAAATATGTGAAACGTAAAAGACAATGGAAAAACTTCAATCTGGAAAAGAAACGGTAAAGCATTACTCTGGTGCATGATAACCAAATGTTCCCAGAACTCGAGTAGAATGAAGCCTGGCAGCCATATCAGGAGCTTGATTTGAAAGGTTAAAATCTGCAATCTTTGCTTTAAATTCTTCAAACAGAAGGACATTGCTAGATCTGATATCCCGGTGTATTACAGGTGGTTGGACCTTCTCATGCAAATATTCAAGTCCCCTTGCAGCATCAACAGCAATCCTTACTCGCTGTGTCCAGTCAAGCGTAGGGCCAGGCTGTGCCCCTTGTACTCCCTTCCTTCCTGAAACATACAAGCGCTTTATGGAATTTCACTAAAAATCAAAATACAGCAGCCTTTAGGCCAATCTTGTATAGTTCTATTAAATTGAGTGACCATTTTTTTGCATACCATGTAGTATATCATGTAGAGACCCCATGGTTGCAAACTCATAAGCTAAAATACGGAGATTGCCTTCCACGCAGTAACCAAGCAATTCAACGAGATTTTCATGCTTCAACTTTGAAACCATAGAAACCTTTAAAAGCCAAACAGGAAACAGATAGATTGATATTTGATGGAATATGCTACATAAACATGAAGCTAAAAAAATTTTATGTAGAGTTGCACAAAAACCTGAGTCAGGAACTCAGCATTTGAATCTTGTTCAGATGAAACATCTAGCTTTTTCACAGCTACAGATTTACCATCATTTAGATTCGCAAAGTACACTCTTCCATAAGATCCTTCACCAATTAAAGCCTTTGATCCAAAATTTTCAGTTTGCTCTTTCAGTTCATCCAGAGACAACTCTGGCACCTCGATTGATGGTATTGCTTTTTGCACTTCAGTCTTGACAGGAATTGCTACCTTTGTGCCTCTTTCATACCCTAAAATATGGTATGGAGAGAGTAGATAAGGAAACAAATCTAATTGATTCATCAATAAAGAAAAATACTGAATGCATCATTTAAAAGAAGTCAGGAACTATTGAATTGTAACTAATTTCGACAAATACAATTGCCTTGCAAAAGTCTTAGTAAAATGCAACAAAATGAGGTCCCAATTAGAATTGTGTCCTTTGAAGTTTATTTGCACTAATACACTAATATGGTGTCTGAGGATACAGAGTAATAAGATTAAAAGACATAGTTTGAAGCCACTGATAAGTAACAAAAGAATACCAATTCATTTTTGGTTTTCCCACTTGTTTCAATTTTAACATGAGAAAGGTAACAAGTATAATGGATGTGAGTAAAGGAGCACGTGCCTAACAAAATCCCCACTAAAAAAAGGCAATCAAGTATCTTTATCACAGTACTTCATGAGAAGTAAATTTTAATCAGTGTTTAGATAAGGGGTGAATCGTTGATTTTCTAAATTACTCGTCTTTATATATATATATATATATATATAAATCTGAGTAAGAAAACATTCGACAAAAGGTATTCTCTTTAATAGTCAATGGTGATTAAGTACTAAAGGCATTAAGAAGTTGAAGGATCAGAAAACAAGAACAAAAAATGTCTATTTCAGTTGTCTATAATAAACAAGTCAACAATATAAACTTCCATATGCAAAATGGCAATATGTACGTTTTAATCAATTTTTTCTTATATGAGATGGCAGGTAGGAAGTGGGTGAAGTCTTTCCATAGCAACTTCTTCCACTATCTTCTTGTAATACATTCATTCTCTTAAACTCCCTAGGAATAGGATAGGAAAACTTTTTAACTTTCCAGTGGCAACAACACGAGCTCTCTGCCTCTCTCAAGTCTCACAACAGTAATGTTCACTAGAGCTTCCTTAGAGTCTCAAACAAAAATATTCTCCATACAATAAATTATAAATAACTGTAGTTGAAGCCTAGAAGGTCATCTACTGATGTACTATAAGCTTCATTTGCAGATACCTTCCAGCCAGCCTTTATTAAGTTTCCCAAGGGCAATAAATCCAAAAATCTGAATATCATATATGCACTCCTAGTGACATCTAAAGTCCTTTCACAAGAGTTTGTAGTTTAGTTAGAGAAAAGTACCAACCAGACAATTAAGAAATGCCAACCTTGTAGTTGACATTTCACTGCTCAGAATGGTCCATGGTTATTTGCTCAATTAGTTCTTAAAATATTATATGGAGTAGCAAATAAATATATAAAGAAAAAAATCAATCAACCATTTGTGCTTCTTCAATCTCCAGGGACTCACAATTGGGTCTGCAAAACAAATACTCAATGTTGCATGGAAACTCTCATGGGTTAGTATTTCCATGTTTTGGAAACATTTCCTCCCACAAATTTATAGAAACTTCATAAAACATTTCAAAGTTGTTTCCCTAATTTTTTTTAAAAGAAAAAATTAGGGTCTTAGGGATACATTTTCTAAACAGAAACTAGTAAACAATTACTCCCTCTTTCCCATTTTACCTATCCTATTTACTATTCATTGGTCAAACTACTTTTTCTACTTTGCTTATTTTCTTTAGTATTTTCTAATTATTTTTAAATTTGGGTTTTTTTTTTGTGTGTGTGTTTAATAGTACTTTTATTATAGTTTCTAAATATATAAATTTTATATACTAATACTAAACTTAATATTTTGAAAATTGAATTATAAATAATTTCAGCCAAGTCTCGCTAACCAAACCATACACACAAAATGGGGACAAAGAAAGTAATATTTATGAAGCATTTTTGCAAATATACAGTTATATTTTTTACATTTGTACTTTTCCGATAAGTTTCATATTCTGTGTTTCCCGTTTCCCCATTTCCGTTTCTGTGCAACCTAGCAAATACTTCATTCATCCACAAATAACCACCATCTAGGCAAAAACACATGGATTTAGAATATTATATTTCAAGCAATTTGGAGAATTGATTATGTAGGTATAATTCTGATTTTCTCCCATCATAAATGTATTAAATGCATAGTTATTTTTACTTCAATTTAAATTCAAAAGAAAATTCTTGGTAATTAAGTGTTATTACATTTATGGTAGATGACAGTTTTATTAGATCTCTCAAAATAGTAAGGAAGACAGCAATTTGTGGACAGAAGTATGATTTTGCATGAGGTTACGATGGCATCAATTAGAAATATCTAAATCATTCAATGAACTAAACAAGCATCTAACACTTTACACTTCCACTACAAAAGATTAAAGAAAAAACTATCTCCCAGCTGAAGGATACAAAGAAATAAATCAGAAAATATGTAACTGAGAAATTTACCATCAGCATCATTTGCGGGGCCTTTTAGTGCCTCACTTTCATGAGACGCGTAGGATTCCTCTACTTGGCAGGTGCAACACAGCCACTTCCGCATCCTTGATTTCTCACTTAATTAAAATTGTAACTTGTGTTCCCCAATTGTAAAAGGCAACCAGGAGGAGACACATGTGCCTGCACAGTAATTCAAAACATAAGCAAGAGTTCCAGCCAAGACACAAATGAACTACATCAAGTATGGTCACACACTCACACCCTGTGACCCAAGCAAAACACTTCAACATTTACAGATAGACATGATTTGCTATAAAGCTTGCAACATAGTGGTTTAGAGGATGGAATAGGGGAGGACACATTTCCTTAAAATGAAAACTAGTTGAAAGATGTTTATCATAAGTTCATAACAAGAATTAAATCTTCTTCCAATGTTTAATAATCTTAAAATAAATAAATGCATCTTAAATCACAATTGTTTCATACGATGATTGTGTTTCAACTTTCAACCAGGTTTAGCAATTACTTTCATAATCAGGCAGACTTAAAAAAAAAAAAAACAAAACTTCACTCAGAAATATGAATTCCTAGTAACGTAGTAAAAGATAAGTAATATTCTTTTATATAATGAAATAACCTCAATATTGTAATCCAAAGGTAGATAAAATAAACTAAAAATAAAAATAAAAATAAAAAAACCCACAAAATGAAGAGTTAATTGTACCAATAGCCATCATTTATGTAATTAGTCATCCATTGAACAGAATAAGCATAAAGAATAGCAATTCAAAAAGTCAAACATAAAACACATAATGAAAGTTGGAATTCTTGGACTTATGGATCCTAAAGAAAGACAAGAAAATTAATTGGATTGAATTTTAAGGAGAGGCGTGGGGTGGGGGGAGAGGCATAAGGTGCCAACTTCTGTGAATGGAATGATTAAGAATAAGCATTCATTTATTCTTTAATTTGGAAAAGGTGAAATTACAGGTCTCTTTTGTTCTCACAGCTAGCTCTGTTGCTTGAAGGAGAATGGATGTGCAGAGACAAGAGAGATTTTGATGTTTCATTAATTCTTTTGACAGGACCAATGGGTTGAAATAGATGGATGACGCAGAAAACTGAGAGCAAAGAAACTAATGAACAATAACTCTATCAAAGATATACAACCTCTTATCACACATTCACACTCTCATCTGATTATTATTACTTATTAGCAAAAGGGCAGAAGAAATACCACATGATATAGAATTTGAGGGAACTTTTCTGAAGCTTAGCAGCTTATCAGTGTTTTCCTACAGCATTTTAGATAAGTGCCTATATTCTACCATTAGTTTCCCAAATAGTAGTGCTAAGGAGAGTAAATACAACTGTGAACACCAATCATTTGTCAACAAACATAATCCATTGTGACAAAGGCCTTAAAACATCCCCAATTTCAGTTTTTGTTCCTCCATCAACACACCTCCCTCTCCTCTCTGACTCCCTCAATTTATATCTATATATAATTTTTGTTTTGCAAAAAGGTATGCTTCACAGCTCAGCGACTTTGAAGTTTGACCCTTGCCATTCTTTTGCTTATAATCGTTATTCTATAGCTACGAGTCCCAAGTCCCTGTTCAAGTGTTTAATAAAACTAACTATTCTTGCACTCACACTAGGCATCTAGTCTCCACTCTTGACCACTGAACCTAGGTATGCACACCACTCTACCAATTCAGAAATAGATTTGTGAATTGTTTTCGTATGAATCAGGTTCAGGAACCTTACACAACATGCTAAAAAAGATATTAATATCCATGGAAATGATACTTAATGTTATAAAGGAGCTTTTTTTAAGGAAAGATATAATGACAACCGTCAAGCCCATTTCTTCTCCTTCTCCTCACATCTACTTAAATAAGAGATCAAGTGTCAGTGAACATTTAAATCCCCTTAAAGAGCAAAGCTCTGTAGCAGAGTACAGCATTAAATACCCTCCAGACAAAATTTACTCAAGTCAGATAAAGTTCCACTGCCCCTGCATTCATTGTCTTGTGAATGTTTCAGATTCGCATTGTAACATCTGAAAACAGCAGCCAAGCAAATCAAGAGTACACGTAAGAATCTATCAAGATTATTAATGCAATTCCTTATATAAACCAGTTCCAAGTCTAAACTCTAGAAAGCAAGTAAAATCTACATGCTGAAGATTGAAGAAATTAAAGACCGGATAGATCTCTTCATCATTCAACTAAAATCGAGCACCAGAACAACCTAACGAGCTCAGCGAAATATCATCTAACCCAAATTTGATCATTACAAATCAACACGAGCTATGAATTTCACTTTCGTAAGAAAACATTATAGCACAAATTGGCGAAAGAAACCACGGAATTGAATTGAAATAAGAACAAAATCAGACGAAAAATACGGAGGAGAAATTAGAAGGAACCTGGAAGATCTGAAAGAAGGTAGTTTCCGGTGGAATCTTCAGCCCTACGGTTTCTCCGTTTTCGAGTCTTTGAGAGGAAATGGAAGTGTGGTCCCGGTGGATGTGATTAGGCGATTAGCTGTTTCGGGGCCCCCGGACCGGTATTTTGTTAATTTTATTTAACATTTGTTCTATCATATTTTGAAATCTCTTTTATATAATACTCCGTATCTACTATCTCTACATATATTAAAACAGAATTGCTAGTTTTTCCGTTCATTTTAGTCCAAAAAATTTAAAATCGGTCAACATAATAATATATAATAATTTCCAGCTCATTTTAGTCCAAAAAAAATTAATATATTATATTAATGTACGTAATTAAATTCCTCTCATAATAATATTTAAAAAAAAATCAACAACCAAATTATTATATGATGTATATTATAGTATTTAAAAAAATATTACTATATTATATTAATAATTAAATTCCTCTCATAATAATATTAAAAAAAATTCCAACAATCAAATTAATATATGATGTACTCCGTATATTATAGACTTATAGTATTAAAAAAATTACTATATTATGTTAATGTATGTAATTAAATTCCTCTCATGATAATATTCAAAAATAATAAAAATTTCAACAATCAAATTACTATATGATGTATATTATAGTATTAAAAAAATATTACTATATTATTTTATGTACATAATTAAATTCCTCTCGTGATAATATTCAAAAGAAAAATCCAACAATCAAATTACTATATGATTATATTATAGTATTCAAAAAAATATTATTATATTATATTAATGCACGTAAAGTTCCAACAATCAAATTACTATATGATGTATATTATAGTATTAAAAAAATATTACTATATTATGTTAATGTACGTAATTAAATTCTTCTCAGGATAATATTCAAAAAAAAAAAAAACTCCAACAATCAAATTACTATATGATGTATATTATAGTATTTCAAAAACATATTAGTATATTATGTTGTGTACGTAATTAAATTCCTCTCATGATATAATTCAAAAAATATTTCCAACAATCAAATTACTATATGATATATATTATTGTATTCAAAAAAAATATATTACTATATTATGTTAATGTACGTAATTAAATTATTCTCATGATAATATACCATGTAATTCAATTATGGTTCAAAATATTTTAATCTTGCGTATTTTTTTTTAATTTTATATTTGTAAACAATCAAATTACTATATGATGTATATTATAGTATTAAAAAAATGAGTACTATATTATGTTAATGTACGTAATTAAATTCCTCTCATGATAATATTAAAAAAAAAATCCAACAATCAAATTACTATATGATGCATATTATAGTATTAAAAAAATATTACTATATTATGTTAATGTACGTAATTAAATTTCTCTCATGATCATATTCAAAAAAAATTCCAACAATAAAATTACTATATGATGTATATTATAGTATTAGAAAAATATTACTATATTATGTTAATGTACGTAATTAAATTTCTCTCATGATAATATTCACAAAAAAATGTCAACAATCAAATTACTATATGATGTATATTATAGTATTAAAAGAAAATATTACTGTATTATGTTAATGTACGTAATTAAATTCCTCTCATGATAATATTCAAAAAAAAATCGAACAATCAAATTACTATATGATGTATATTATAGTATTCTAAAAAAATATTACTATATTATGTTAATGTACGCAATTAAATTTCTCTCATGATAATATTCAAAAAAAAAATATAACAATCAAATTACTATACGATGTATATTATAGTATTCAAAAAAAAATATTACTATATTATGTTAATGTAGAGCTGCTTGGAGGATATTAGGTTTTGAAATACAATACAGATATCCTCCTGTAGAGCGCTTGAATTTTCATCTGCCAAATGAACAAAACATTTATTTTTAAGAGGATGTTCCAATCGATGTCATTGTAGAATGACATACGGTAAAACATAGCATGTTTCTGGCTTGGCTTGAGGCAAACAAAAAATACCCTGAGGCAAAGTAACTAACTTATGCAGATATGCTAACAAAGTTCGTTTGGAAACAAGCAACAAGAGAATTTGTTCCTAAGACAACGAGGATTCTCAATTGGTCAAGTTTTTTATGTTCCTCCTTAAAGTGGTGAAATGTACTATTTGAGATGTCTTTTGAATGTAATTCGAGGGCCTACATGTTATGAAGACTTAAGAACAATCAATGGGGTGTTATATACGACAATTACCGTGATGCTTGTTATGCACTTGGGCTATTGGAAGACGACAAAGATTGAAAAGCTATAAGCTCTAATGTTTAACGTCAACCACTTTAGATTGAGTGGTTAGAAATAGCGATCGAGATTTTTCTAATCCTTTAAGGTTATGTTTGGCAAACCTAGCCAAAAGGTAGCTGAAAGTTGAAAAGTAGCTGAAAACTGAAAAGCTATAAGCTCGAAGCTGAAATCTGAAGAACTGTTAAGCTAATTGTTATGCTTAAAAGTGTTTAGTAAAATTAACTTTTTAATAAGCTGATAAATGTAAAAAGACTAAAAAGAACATCTTCATACAATTTAAATAGTTTTAAATTTAAATAGGTTTGTTTATATATTAAAATATAAAATAGTGAAATCAATATATTTTAATAAAATATAAAGTAAGAACATATATTTGAAAACATATAAAGTAAAACAAAATCTTTATAATTCATAAAATTAGTTCATACAAAAATTAATGTTCAAACACAAATGTCAAATTAAAGTTACAACCAAACATATTGAAGAGAAAATGTTAAAAAGGTTTATCCAAAAAGGTTTTAATTGGGAAGGGTAAATGATGCCATTTCTTTAAAATAATAAGGTTAAAAATGGAAAAAAAAGCTAGGAAGCTACTAGCTTATTTTGAAACGTCATCTTAGGTAGCGTTAAAAACTAAGCTTTTATTTTAAGCTATTAGCTTATTTTAGGAACATTACCAAACAGAGCTTATAGTTTATTAGTAGCTTAAAATAAGCTATAAGCTTCTAAATAAACTCTACCAAACAGAGTCTAAATGATCAAAAAATTGGTCAGAACAATCTTTTCTAACCGGGCCGGGAAGTCGGGAACCTATGTTTATAACCACTTTAGGATGGTTGAAAATATTATAATTTTTATAGTTACAATCAAGTAATCAATAGATATCTCTTTAAAATTTTTCAGACCATATCAAAAAATGCTTATGTAAAAATTTTCGTCGCTTAAACAAACAAAGTCTCAAGGTTGCCATACAGCTGGCCGTTCTAATAAAAATTGGGGCCATGTGCCATATATTACTTGAACCCTTTTTCAGGTAATTTCTATATATAAATAATAGTTGCTCAAAAAGTTGTATCAAAATATAAATATTGTATTAAAAAAATATATAAAATTTTATTTAAAAAGTGACATGCGTGCACATTTAGACGCAAAATCATCAAGTCAAACTTTTGATATCAACTTCTTCCAAAAACTCATTTTCAATGGAAATTAAAGCTAATCCATTGAGTTTGTTTTGTAATGAATTTTTCAAGAACTCCTTTTTGAGATTGAGTTAGTTGTATAATTATTCTTTTCTTTTTACGCTTCTCAGGCTCAGATGTATATTTTCTAGAAGACATAATTATAAAATCCTAAGGAAAAAAAGAATTTATTTAGAAACTCTATGAATAAATAATTAATCAAGAAACAAATTCTTAAAACAATAAACAAAAAATATGAAAAATACGTAATTTTTAATTACCTGTTAAGATAATTGGAGAACTTGAGAGTTTGTGTGATCAAGAAGAATTGAAGAAACAGTTGAGTTGTGATCTGCGATCTATGAAATTACCGAATTAGGAATTGTCGAATTTCGTTACGGCAATACCGTATTTTATAGAGTTGGGAATTTGCTAATTGTCTAATTGAGATGTGGGATTATAATTTATGAAATATAATTTCCGAACGGAATTGGCAATGTTTTTGGATTAGGGTTTTTAAAGCAATTGTCAATTGGGCTCAATTTCATCTTGTCACAAATTGATCCAATCTTCATACATTTAGCCTAAATTTTTGTAAATTACACACACACACACACACACACACATAAATATGGGGCCCCTAAAAATTGGGGGACCTTTGCAGTTACACATGTTAGACATGCTCAAATCCGGCCCTGTAATGCCATATCTACATACTATTACATACTAGAATGTCATATATTGTTTAAAGTTATTTTACTTTACAAGTTGCTTTCTCTTCTATGCACCTTTAACATAGTACCATATCTACTATACTAATAAGAGTCAAAGAGAGTTAGGCCTAAAATGGGTAGAAAAAATGGCGGTAATCAAATGGATGGTTCAGATGAATTATTTAAAAAAATAGATGGCTAGGATAATTCAGATTAATATTATTAATAGAGATTACCTAATTTAACCTTACTTTTATGATTATCCGTTAAGTTTTCCGTTAAATATTCTCTTCTCCGTTAATATTCCGTTAACTTTTAACTTACTCATTAATTTCTATAAGAAAGATCTTAGGTTCGAACCTCATCTCAATCAAATTTGAGATAATTAAGTTTCTCACTCTATTTACTCTTATTAAATTAAATAAATTAGTAGCTACAACAAAAAATGATACATATGTATTTCTTTAATTTAGAATTATGTGTCTACAATACCTTTATTTGAAAAAATTATTCATTATCAAAAAATTAAATTAAATATGAGAAATAATTTCATTAGTTATATTATCTTTATTTTCTCTCATGCAAAGATTCTTTACATTCAAATTTATCAATTGATATTATTACATTGTCCATTATCTTATTTTTACAATATCTTGTAATTAAATATCAAAGTTATAGTACAAAATAATGTTATATATTTATTTACCAAGTATTTTATTAATACTATGAAAAGAAAATTTAAAATAATTTGAAGCTAATTATATTAACTAATTGGGGATTGGTTGACAAAGAGTGTACTCAAATAACCCAACAAATTGAAGCGGAATAGCTCCATTTTACTCTTATTATTTGAGTACTTTCATTGTCAACAAATCCCCAAGTAGTTAATATGATTGGTTTCAAACTATTCTTTTTTATTTTTTTTCATGGTATTAAAGAAATACATATGTATCATTTTTTGGTGTAACTACTAATTTATTTATCCACAATAACTCATTCAACAATAATAGTTGAACCAAATGAACCCCAATTAGCAGAACACCTAAAGGAAAGTTCATAACTCATATATCATAATCTCATTGCATGACGTTGTCATCTATGCTACCAACAATAACCGAATTGCAAATAACACACTATCAACAAAAAAGAATAGAACAAATAGTAAAGATAACGACAATGACAATGTTACTCAAAAGAGAATTAAGAACACTTAGAAAAATTCAAATTATTCTCAAAAAAAAAAAAAAAATTCAAATTAAAAGTAGTATTTATTTAGACATATCATTTTTAGACCAAATATTTAGACTATCGATTTTACAAGGTTGCAAACATTTATTTTAGTAATAATTATAATGAATTTTCTATATTATCTTGGATTCATATACTTTGAGTTAGATTTTTAAATAAAAAAATTCGACATTCATTTACCCATGTATAAACTTCACCTATATAATCTTGCATTGATATACTTTCAAATATTTATTTAAATATAAACATTGGGTATTAACCCATACGCGCAATGCGCGTATAAAACTAGTATATAACTATACACAGCGTACACTTAACCATCCTTTCTTTTCTTTTCTTTTCTTTTTTTTTTTTTGAAAGAACCATCTTTTCTAATTAGCATATATAAATAGAATATATAAAAATATATTCTTAGTTCTGTTTTGCAGTGCAATTTGCAAGAGGACTCCAACTCCACAAGACAATGGTGATGAAATAGAAGTATGGAATACTACACCCATATCATGAAATAACGTTTTTTAATTTTTTCTATACAAAGGGAATAAGGAGAAAATTTCATCAACCTACTACTAATGCATGCATGCACATAATTTATTTTTTTTTTCTAAAGCAAGAAATACTTTTAATGGATGGATGCTTAATTATTCTTTTTGGAAAATTTTTGTTTAAATCTTATTGGCCGAAATATTAGTTACAGCATAAGGCTACCGAATTTGGAAGTTTAAATAAACAAAGTCTTTATATTATTAATATAGTTGAAAAATTAAAAAATATTTTCTGAAAAATATCTCATGTTTAAAAAATATTTTCATTTTTTACTTTTAGCTTAAATAAAAAAAAAATTGTATTTTTTATTTGGTTCATTTAAAGAATTTAACAAAAATCTATTATAAAGTTATTTCTTATAAAATATTAATTATTTTAAATTAATAAATGTAATAACTCTGAGCTTTAAAATATTGGGAAAAAAGGTAAAACTTAGGGGGCGTTTGGTTCAAACAATGAAATTGTAATTGTAATTTGAATCAGATACTTGGTAATTATAATTGGTTTAAATGGAAAAAGTCTCTTTAAATTTATTAGTTTTCGCGACCGTTTTAAGTGGAACGGTCACGGACTACTCGCATTTTTTTCAAATCGCAACTGTTTTACTTAGAAACAGTCGCGGATTCTTATTAAATATTTTACAATTTTGCTACTGTGAATATTTTGTAATGATCCGTCGATCCCCTACCCTTCTTTTAAAAACAAGAGCGAAAAATCAGTCTCTTATGTTCTTTTTCGTACTACTGTTTGTCTGGTGATAAATATGAATTGTAATCAAAATAAGTAAATAATTAATTTACAAAAAAAGATTACTAAAGTATTTGAATCTAATAGTAAGATAACAAAAGTAGACAAACAAATATATTAATGAGTATCAAATTCTATAATATAGTACAAAAGTCCCAACCCCACCTTGGTCTTTAATTAGATTGTTTGGGATGTGGGTGTCGTTGAGCCAAGATTTTTTAATGTTTGGCCCAATTTTACCCATCTACCAGGCCAACTTGGTCCAATTCGAATAGTAACCAAGCATATGACAAGCAATCGTTATATCGTGGACCAGGGTCCACAGTGCACTATGGACCCTGGTCCAAAACGACGTCGTTTCGATAGTAGTGGACGCGGAAGCGAATGACTCCAGGAAATTCACTATCTATATATAACACGCAGAATCCTTATTTAGAATACACAGAACGTTTGTCTAGAATACATAGAACGTTTACCTAGAATACACAGAATATTGGCACAAAATACACAGAACTCATCCTCCTAACATTCGAATGCGCAAACACATCACAACATGTGTTACTAATATGAATACACATAACGGTTGCCTAGAATACACAGAATGATTGTCTAGAATATACAGAACGATTACTTAGAATACACAGAACTCATCTCCTAACATTTTGGTACGAGGTGCGCAATGCATTGTGCACCGTAATGCACAATATAAATTGCCTATGACAAGTCTAACCCGCTTGCTTGACACCATTTAGATAGAGGGTAAGAGAAAATTGTGTGTGAAAAAATGAATTATCCGGAAAACATCTCTTTGGATGAAAATTTTGAGTCATTTTCATCAAAATAATCTTTTTTTCCTTCAACCACAATAGATTTGTTTGGTTCAATTCATTCCCTTAGCTTCAATATTGAACATTTTCGGACTAAGGTGTGACCCTGTGGGGTCTTTAGACTGAGAAAATTTCGGTATTTTTTTTTGGGTTTCCAAAACCAATCCTTATACCACTTGGTATGGAGTTGGAACAATGAATTTCAAATGTTAGAAACAGACAGGCAATTTTGTTATCCATGCGCCACATGCTTAGGTAGCGAGTAACAGAACAAACCAATAGAGGAGTGATCAAAGTTTATCTAAACCAGATAGAATAAATATCATGCAAATGCGACCTCTGACACCTTAATTTCCGCGAACAAACTCAGCCGCCCTTTCTTATACATCAAACCTTCGTGTCTATACTAATCCCCCCATGCCATAGTTTTCTGTGCTGAGGGGTGAAGAAGCTAAGCTTAAACAATGGCGGGTGGAGGTTTTGTAGACTCAAGAGGAGGCAGCAGAGCTCATCTCTACGAGTATAGTATCACTCCCTATTTCGTATTCGCTTGCATTGTTGCTGCCATGGGAGGGTCTCTCTTCGGTTACGATCTTGGCGTTTCTGGTACTAAAAGTCTGAGCTGATAGTTGGATTGCACATTTATGTTTATATATTATATGCTCAATAGTCACTAATCTTCTTCATTCCTTCACCATTTTCAATTCTGTCAATAATTTTCTTTTTCATCCAAAAAGGTCCAATCTTTGGTTGATATATAAGGCGTTTAATGATGGGTTTGTGTTGGTTTAAGGTGGGGTGACTTCCATGGATGACTTCTTGAAAGAATTCTTCCCCAAAATCTACAGGAGGAAGCAGGAGCATCTGCAGGAAACTGATTACTGCAAATATGACAATCAGATACTCACTCTCTTCACTTCTTCTCTCTACTTTGCTGCGCTAATTTCTACATTTGGGGCGTCCTATGTTACCAGATATAAAGGCCGGAAAGCCAGCATTCTCTGGGGAGCAACCAGTTTCTTCGTCGGAGCAGTCATCAATGCATTCGCCATCAACATAGCAATGCTCATCGTCGGTCGATGTCTTCTCGGCGTAGGCATTGGTTTTGGGAATCAAGTAAGTTGTCATTCAATGTCATGTTTCATTTTCCAACTTAACTAAAAGTTTGAATTGTACTAACTACTCAAGGGTGTGTACTAGATAATGTACAGTTGTCTTGTGACCCAAATTAACAAATGATTTTAAGAGATAAATCAGCTTAAATTGTTTATAATGACTACTCAACCCATGCCATCCAATAGGTGTGAGTAACTGTGTGTACTAGAGATAAACGTTGTCTTGTAGCTCTAGCAAACAAAGAAAATTGCTTCCATTGGATGAGTAGAACATGTCTTGTAACTCTAGTTGACAAAAGATAAATCCAGTCTTATAATTCTAGCACAAAGGATAAACTCAGTCTTATAACTCTAGCTGACAAAGGATAAATTGCTTCCACTGGAATGAGTTAAATGTGTAAATTTAGGCTCACCATCGACAACGGGAGTAACTGTGTGTAGTAGAGATAAATACTCTATCTTGTAACTCTAGCCAGCAAAGAATAATCCAGTTTGAGTTTCCATTAAAATAGGAGTCCAACTTGAAAATTTATCTTTGATGCAGGCAGTGCCATTGTATCTATCGGAAATGGCGCCGGCGAAGATCCGGGGAGCGGTTAATCAGCTCTTCCAGCTGACGACTTGTTTAGGGATATTCGTAGCCAACTTCATAAACTACGGAACCGAGAAGATCCATCCATGGGGGTGGAGAATATCTCTGGGATTAGCCACGCTTCCGGCGGTCCTCATGTTCGTCGGCGGGCTATTCCTCCCGGAGACGCCGAACAGTCTGGTGGAGCAGGGACGGCTAGAGGAAGCCAGAGCGGTGTTAGAGAAGGTAAGAGGAACGTCAAAAGTAGACGCAGAATTCGAAGACCTAATGGACGCAAGCCGAGCGGCTCAAGCCGTAAAGCACCCCTTGAGAAACCTCCTAAAGAGAAGGAACCGGCCGCAGCTAGTGATCGGAGCGCTCGCAATCCCGGCGTTCCAGCAGCTCACCGGAATGAACTCCATTCTCTTCTACGCCCCCGTCATATTCCAAAGCCTGGGTTTCGGCTCCGGCGCCTCGCTCTTTTCCTCCACCATCACCAGCGGCGCTCTGGTGGCGGCCGCCCTAATCTCCATGGCTTTCGTGGACAGGTTCCAGTTTTTATGAGCTCCAAGCAACACGTGAACCATAGTCTTTTTTTATTGGTGATCGAAAGATCTGAATGTGAAATTTCAGGTTCGGGCGGCGTTTCTTCTTCCTGGAAGCGGGGGCGGAGATGATCTGCGTATTGGTGGCGGTGGCCATAACTCTAGCTCTTAAGTTCGGGGAAGGCGAGGATCTCCCGAAGGGGATCGGGATCTTCCTGATAATCATAATCTGCGTGTTCGTTCTCGCGTACGGGCGATCGTGGGGGCCGTTGGGGTGGCTGGTGCCGAGCGAGATTTTTCCGCTGGAAACGCGGTCGGCGGGGCAGAGCATGGTGGTGTGCGTGAACATGGTGTTCACGGCGTTGATCGCGCAGTGTTTTCTGGCGTCGTTGTGTTACTTGAAATATGGCATTTTTTTGGTGTTTGCAGGACTGATTGTTGTGATGAGTTGTTTCATCTTGCTTCTGTTGCCGGAGACGAAGCAGGTTCCGATCGAGGAGGTGTATCTGCTGTGGCAGAAACATTGGTTCTGGAAGAATTACTGCCCATTGTTGGAGAATAATAATAATGGTCCAGGATTGCAAGAAAATCCATGATGGGATGATAGAATTAGCATTTTTAGGTTACATTATATTGTTACAATCTTGCATGATAAAAAGTATGAAATGCAAATGTATCATGCATGTTGTTACCACATAGTCAATTTTAGGGGTGGCAATTTAACTTGATGAAAAAACATGACAATTCAACCCGACTCTCAGTCGAGTACAAGATCAGAATTGTATCCCCGACCCCAACCCCAAATCCCGGAATACATATATATTATATAATTTTATGTAATATACTAATATTTATATGTAATAATATTTAATTTGGATTTTTGAATTTTTTTTCAAGTTATTATATATGTATGGACCTTTGGCATTTCGATTAAGGATTTAAGATTTGAACATTTTGAATCTTTAACTATTGTTTAATGTTTTAAAGTATTTTGTACTAGTTTTATTTGAGATGATTGGATGTTAGGTAAATTTGATATTTAAATATATAAATTTGCAAATTAATTATATAATTTAAATAAAATATTATTTTATAGTGTACTAACAATTGAAAGGTGTATTAAAATATTTTTAAAAAAATCCTCACAGAGACGGAGTAATTTTCCATCTCCGCGCGGGGAACGGACAATGAGTTCGGGGGCAAAGACGGGGATCCTATTCTCCATCCCATCCCGCTCTGTTGTCACCCTAGTCAATTTTGCCAATGACCTTGTGGTCTAGTGGGACCCGGTGTCCCGGAAAACACTCTCACATGGATGATGGAATACATTGTAACAGAGTCAGTAGTACTCAAAAAAAAAATATTGATAAAAATATATAATATAAATTAAAATAAAATAAAAAATTAAACCACCATAATGAATGATATTGCCATAAAATAGTTAAATTTTGGTGGTACTTAGATTGGAACCAAACGTACGATGTTTTGTCAAAAACAATGAATGGACCCCAAGACATGAATAGTTAAAAGCCCATTCTTGCTGTCATTGGTCCAAATGCATTTAATTTAATAAAGACGTAGTTTTTGTGTTGGCCCATTAGCTGTCGGGCTGACCCTTCAATGTTCTTAACAAGAATAGTGTAAAAATCGTGGACAAATACAATATTAACCTTAACATTTAATAGAATTGATTTTTTTTTTTGTATTTTTTTTTTATTTTTATGGTACTGATCGGTACAACCAAGTATATATGATATATTTGATTGTATGATAGTACCATATATAAAATATAGCCTCAGTTCAAAGAACTCAGCATGCCTGCTACTAGCTAGTTGATTTTATTAGGAGTACTATAATACGTTCCACATTGGTTATTGATGGAAATCTAAGCCAAAATATAATATTTTTGTCAAACATTATTTAGTTCTTGGTATTAGAGCATCCCCAACAGAGCTTTTGGGATGATTTTTGGGAATCGGAGGTTTTGGAGGCTTGGAGTCTTATGTGGAAGTGAGAGGAGGATAGAGAGGAGGTTGGGTTCTTGCACGAGAAATAAGTTTTTAAAAATATGAAAAATGATGCGCGTTAAGCATACCAGCAGCGCCCAGTGGAAGCGTGTACTAGCGCGCCTACTGGATGCATTGAGGGGTAGTCACCAATTGGCGACCACCCTCATTTATTCCTTTTTTTTTTCCTCCCTCCTCTTTGTTACTTGATTCCTAAAAGCTTGTGCAAAAACTAAACTATTGAGGATGCTAATATCATCAGTGAATTAGGTACGCAG
Organism: Ipomoea trifida; assembly: GCA_003576665.1. Lineage (NCBI taxonomy): Eukaryota > Viridiplantae > Streptophyta > Magnoliopsida > Solanales > Convolvulaceae > Ipomoea > Ipomoea trifida. Next base: position 6,163,026 of record CP025644.1, read on the forward strand.
TAGTTGATCTCCATACTGGCGATGAGGGAGGTATAGACGACTCAATGCTGGAATTTTCGCTATTTCCATCCAACACTTCCGCCCAACAATAATGTTGGTCGGTAATTTGTAAAAAAATCATAACTTTTCATCGCAAATAGATGTGAACGGAACATTAGACGGAAATTCACAATTTGTAAGTTAAATTGAGTAGATAAATAGTAAAATATAACTAAAAACATATGGTGGATTGTTATGTGGTGCATATATGGGCTAGTACGTGTGATTGGGCATGAATTTTTATAGTGGGCATGTGTATTAATTAAGGATTGTACTTGTGACCCTAGGAATGATCAATTGATCCTTGAGCTTGACCACCAAAAGATGTTATAGCCACAAGGAGGACGCAAAGGAATCTAGGGAGATTATGTCAACTGTGCGATATTCGATTGAGAGGGAATTATTGAAAAATAATAACGTGAAGGTAGGGATGACAATTCAACCCATCATATCCCTGACGAAAAAATGTATTCCCGCTCTGACGAGGCAGGTTCGGAAAATTTTTTCGAGAAACAAGGGGCGGGGATGGAGAGAATTTCCTCATCCCGGCCGTGGACAGGGAGGGTATCCTCCAACCCGTTATCGACCCCGATTCTCCGAATAATATTATATTGTATATATTATATTTATATTATATTTAAATATAAAATGTTAGGCATAAACATGGTTACTAGTGCATGTATATATCAGGGGCTCCTTGTACAGTGAGCAAAAATCAAGTCTCTCTTGATCAGTTGAATCATCATGATTTATCACTCCACGAACTGTGAGGGTGTCTGAGGTGGACGATTCCACCTTTGTCACAAGGTAAAAAGTAAAAATCAGCTATTTATTACTTACCTTCCTATGTTTAGCTATTTTGTTATACCGAAACTTGAGCTGTAACAACTAGCAAGCAATATGTGGAAGCCGTAATAATGGTGTTTACAGACCTCTGAAACCATGCATTAAGACCACCGTAAATGAGAAAGACTCAGATCTCCATCTTTTAATGCTTGTTGGTATATATATAGTTCATACGCTTAATGGGGTAAAGTCTTAAAGATCTGTTAGGTTTTTACTTTTTACCCTCATTTAGATATTCACATAAGTTCTAAAGGATATTTATAATGTATCAGAATATTTAATTTGTGAGTCCACTTATGACATAACGCTCAATATTAATATGTTCTCAATATACTTTATTTTCATTGTGTAAATAAATATCCTTCATCCAAATATCTGTAGGCTAGCTTCACTACAATTCATTTAATTTAATAACTTTTATATCATATATATTACTCCATATATATGTATAATGTATTATATAACAAATAAAAAAAATACAAAAGAAAAGAAATTAAGAAAATGACTATATGCCGGATATCTGATGTGCCCGTTAGTGTGCCCATCCCGTAATTTCTTCCGACCTTGTTACTCTCCCCTACATTTACCACTCTCAGATATTCACTCCCTAATGTGGCATTTTATGGTGAATTAAATTTTGAAATTATTTATAAAAAAAAAAAAAAAACTAAACTCACCACACAAAAATAGCCAAGCATTTCCTAATTTTCTCTCTTGCGATATGGCTAGATGTCATGTCATTCTATCTATATTTTTTTTGTTAATTATTATTGTTGTTATTGTTGTTGAAGTGAGTTAGAATTGCAGAGATATAGAAAAAATAGTAAATGAATTGTATATATGATGATATGATTAGGGGTGTGCAAGACCCGACCGGCCCGACCAACCCGCCCGACCCAATGCCCGAAGAGAAGGAATCCGACCCAACCCGCACCCGAAAGCTTATATCCGAACCGATCCGTTTTATGTGTCAGCCCGAATGCAATCGGTTTGGGTATGATACTTTGCAACCCGATCCGCCCGAATATCCGATATATATATATATATATATATATATATATATATATATAAATAATATGTTCAAACGGCACACTAGGAATAGAATATATATATATGTGTGTACTGTGTATACCATTATAGAATAAATAATTAATCCACTACTTATAAATAAATAAATAATTAATCCACTAGGAAATATTCCCTTGGACATTGAAAAAGAAGACCTCAAAAGTAGGCTTTTTTCTTCCCAAGGTGTACTATATACGCAGGCTTCTTCTTTCTTTTATTTATTTATTTAAATTGTACACGCATGCTTATTGCTTGAGGGCTGAGGCCTTGAGCCTATAAGGAATCCATCAGTTGAATAAATAATTTCAAAATTTAATTCACCATAAAATGCCACATTAGGGAGTGAATATCTGAGAGTACTGGTAAATGTAGTGGAGAGTAACAAGGTCGGAAGAAATGACGGATGGGCACACTAACGGCACATTAGATATCCGCATATAAACCCAATGGGTAGCTCAAGTGGCAAGTGAGCTCTCTTTGTGGGAGGAATTTCGGGAGAAGCCGGGTTTGATTCCCACAAGTGACGATTCCCCCTGGGCCAGCTCCTATGCCTCTCGAACAAACGTGAGTGGATCCCGGACCGTTAAACAGACGGAAAGGAAGACCCTGTAAATTTACCAAAAAAAAAAGATATCCGGCCGGCATATAGTCATTTCTTAATTTCTTTCCTTTTGTATTTTTTTATTTGTTATATAATACATTATACATATGGAGTAATATATATATATATATATATATATATATATGATATAAAAGTTATTATAATTAAATGAATTGTAGTGAAGCTAGCCTACAAATATTTGGATGAAGGATATTTATTTACACAATGAAAATAAAGTATATTGAGAACATATTAATATTGAGCGTTATGTCATAAGTGGACTCACAAATTAAATATTCTGATACATTATTAATATCCTTTAGAACTTATGTGAATATCTAAATGAGGTAAAAAGTAAAAACCTAACAGATCTTTACGACTTTACCCCATTAAGCGTATGAACTATATATATACCAACAAGCATTAAAAGAAGGAGATCTGAGTCTTTCTCATTTACAGTGGTCTTAATGCATGGTTTCAGAGGTCTGTAAAACACCATTATTACGGCTTCACATATTGCTTGCTAGTTGTTACAGCTCAAGTTTCGGTATAACAAAATAGCTAAACATAGGAAGTAAGTAATAAATAGCTGATTTTTACTTTTTACCTTGTGACAAAGTGGAATCGTCCACCTCAGACACCCTCACAGTTCGTGGAGTGATAAATCATGATGATTCAACTGATCAAGAGAGACTTGATTTTTGCTCACTGTACAAGGAGCCCCTGATATATACATGCACTAGTAACCATGTTTATGCCTAACATTTTATATTTAAATATAATATAATATAATATATACAATATAATATTATTCGGAGAATCGGGTCGATAACGGGTTGGAGGATACCCTCCCTGTCCACGCCGGGATGAGGAAATTCTCTCCATCCCGCCCCTTGTTTCTCGAAAAAATTTTCCGAACCTGCCTCGTCAGAGCGGAATACATTTTTTCGTCAGGGATATGATGGGTTGAATTGTCATCCCTACCTTCACGTTATTATTTTTCAATAATTCCCTCTCAATCGAATATCGCACAGTTGACATAATCTCCCTAGATTCCTTTGCGTCCTCCTTGTGGCTATAACATCTTTTGTGGTCAAGCTCAAGGATCAATTGATCATTCCTAGGGTCACAAGTACAATCCTTAATTAATACACATGCCCACTATAAAAATTCATGCCCAATCACACGTACTAGCCCATATATGCACCACATAACAATCCACCATATGTTTTTAGTTATATTTTACTATTTATCTACTCAATTTAACTTACAAATTGTGAATTTCCGTCTAATGTTCCGTTCACATCTATTTGCGATGAAAAGTTATGATTTTTTTACAAATTACCGACCAACATTATTGTTGGGCGAAGTGTTGGATGGAAATAGCGAAAATTCCAGCATTGAGTCGTCTATACCTCCTCATCGCCAGTATGGAGATCAACTACTGCGTACCTAATTCACTGATGATATTAGCATCCTCAATAGTTTAGTTTTGCACAAGCTTTTAGGAATCAAGTAACAAAGAGGAGGGAGGAAAAAAAAAAGGAATAAATGAGGGTGGTCGCAATTGGTGACTACCCCTCAATGCATCCAGTAGGCGCGCTAGTACACGCTTCCACTGGGCGCTGCTGGTATGCTTAACGCGCATCATTTTCATATTTTTAAAAACTTATTTCTCGTTCCTCTCTATCCTCCTCTCACTCCATAAGACTCCAAGCCTCCAAAACCTCCGATTCCCAAAAATCATCCCAAAAGCTCTGTTGGGATGCTCTAATACCAAGAACTAAATAATGTTTGACAAAAATATTTATTTTGGCTTAGATTTCCATCAATAACCAATGTGGAACGTATTATAGTACTCCTAATAAAATCAACTAGCTAGTAGCAGGCATGCTGAGTTCTTTGAACTGAGGCTATATTTTATATATGGTACTATCATACAATCAAATATATCATATATACTTGGTTGTACCGATCAGTACCATAAAAATAAAAAAAATAAAAAAAAAAAATCAATTCTATTAAATGTTAAGGTTAATATTGTATTTGTCCACGATTTTTACACTATTCTTGTTAAGAACATTGAAGGGTCAGCCCGACAGCTAATGGGCCAACACAAAAACTACGTCTTTATTAAATTAAATGCATTTGGACCAATGACAGCAAGAATGGCTTTTAACTATTCATGTCTTGGGGTCCATTCATTGTTTTGACAAAACATCGTACGTTTGGTTCCAATCTAAGTACCACCAAAATTTAACTATTTATGGCAATATCATTCATTATGGTGGTTTAATTTTTTATTTTATTTTAATTATATTATATATTTTTATCAATATTTTTTTTTGAGTACTACTGACTCTGTTACAATGTATTCCATCATCCATGTGAGAGTGTTTTCCGGGACACCGGGTCCCACTAGACCACAAGGTCATTGGCAAAATTGACTAGGGTGACAACAGAGCGGGATGGGATGGAGAATAGGATCCCCGTCTTTGCCCCCGAACTCATTGTCCGTTCCCGCGCGGAGATGGAAAATTACTCCGTCTCTGTGAGGATTTTTTTAAAAATATTTTAATACACCTTTCAATTGTAGTACACTATAAAATAATATTTTATTTAAATTATATAATTAATTTGCAAATTTATATATTTAAATATCAAATTTACCTAACATCCAATCATCTCAAATAAAACTAGTACAAAATACTTTAAAACATTAAACAATAGTTAAAGATTCAAAATGTTCAAATCTTAAATCCTTAATCGAAATGCCAAAGGTCCATACATATATAATAACTTGAAAAAAATTCAAAAATCCAAATTAAATATTATTACAT
>CP025644.1:6168444-6208651 GCA_003576665.1 Ipomoea trifida
GGTTCTTGCACGAGAAATAAGTTTTTAAAAATATGAAAATGATGCGCGTTAAGCATACCAGCAGCGCCCAGTGGAAGCGTGTACTAGCGCGCCTACTGGATGCATTGAGGGGTAGTCACCAATTGCGACCACCCTCATTTATTCCTTTTTTTTTTCCTCCCTCCTCTTTGTTACTTGATTCCTAAAAGCTTGTGCAAAACTAAACTATTGAGGATGCTAATATCATCAGTGAATTAGGTACGCAGTAGTTGATCTCCATACTGGCGATGAGGAGGTATAGACGACTCAATGCTGGAATTTTCGCTATTTCCATCCAACACTTCGCCCAACAATAATGTTGGTCGGTAATTTGTAAAAAAATCATAACTTTTCATCGCAAATAGATGTGAACGGAACATTAGACGGAAATTCACAATTTGTAAGTTAAATTGAGTAGATAAATAGTAAAATATAACTAAAAACATATGGTGGATTGTTATGTGGTGCATATATGGGCTAGTACGTGTGATTGGGCATGAATTTTTATAGTGGGCATGTGTATTAATTAAGGATTGTACTTGTGACCCTAGGAATGATCAATTGATCCTTGAGCTTGACCACCAAAAGATGTTATAGCCACAAGGAGGACGCAAAGGAATCTAGGGAGATTATGTCAACTGTGCGATATTCGATTGAGAGGGAATTTTGAAAAATAATAACGTGAAGGTAGGGATGACAATTCAACCCATCATATCCCTGACGAAAAAATGTATTCCGCTCTGACGAGGCAGGTTCGGAAAATTTTTTCGAGAAACAAGGGGCGGGATGGAGAGAATTTCCTCATCCCGGCGTGGACAGGGAGGGTATCCTCCAACCCGTTATCGACCCGATTCTCCGAATAATATTATATTGTATATATTATATTTATTATATTTAAATATAAAATGTTAGGCATAAACATGGTTACTAGTGCATGTATATATCAGGGGCTCCTTGTACAGTGAGCAAAAATCAAGTCTCTCTTGATCAGTTGAATCATCATGATTTATCACTCCACGAACTGTGAGGGTGTCTGAGGTGGACGATTCCACTTTGTCACAAGGTAAAAAGTAAAAATCAGCTATTTATTACTTACTTCCTATGTTTAGCTATTTTGTTATACCGAAACTTGAGCTGTAACAACTAGCAAGCAATATGTGAAGCCGTAATAATGGTGTTTACAGACCTCTGAAACCATGCATTAAGACCACTGTAAATGAGAAAGACTCAGATCTCCTTCTTTTAATGCTTGTTGGTATATATATAGTTCATACGCTTAATGGGGTAAAGTCGTAAAGATCTGTTAGGTTTTTACTTTTTACCTCATTTAGATATTCACATAAGTTCTAAAGGATATTAATAATGTATCAGAATATTAATTTGTGAGTCCACTTATGACATAACGCTCAATATTAATATGTTCTCAATATACTTTATTTTCATTGTGTAAATAAATATCCTTCATCCAAATATTTGTAGGCTAGCTTCACTACAATTCATTTAATTATAATAACTTTTATATCATATATATATATATATATATATATATATATTACTCCATATGTATAATGTATTATATAACAAATAAAAAAATACAAAAGGAAAGAAATTAAGAAAATGACTATATGCCGGCCGGATATCTTTTTTTTTTTGGTAAATTTACAGGGTCTTCCTTTCCGTCTGTTTAACGGTCCGGGATCCACTCACGTTTGTTCGAGAGGCATAGGAGCTGGCCCAGGGGGAATCGTCACTTGTGGGAATCAACCCGGCTTCTCCCGAAATTCCTCCCACAAGAGAGCTCACTTGCCACTTGAGCTACCCATTGGGTTTATATGCGGATATCTAATGTGCCGTTAGTGTGCCCATCCGTCATTTCTTCCGACCTTGTTACTCTCCACTACATTTACCAGTACTCTCAGATATTCACTCCCTAATGTGGCATTTTATGGTGAATTAAATTTTGAAATTATTTAAAAAAAAAAAAAAAAACTCACCACACAAAAATAGCCAAGCATTTCCTAATTTTCTCTCTTGCGATATGGCTAGATGTCATGTCATTCTATCTATATTTTTTTTTGTTAATTATTATTGTTGTTATTGTTGTTGAAGTGAGTTAGAATTGCAGAGATATAGAAAAATAGTAAATGAATTGTATATATGATATGATATGATGATATAATAGTAAGATTCACTTTTGAAAGTACGTGGGAGAATATAATATTACAAGAATTAATAAACAAATTCTTAATTAAGCAACACAACGGCTTTCATGCGATACTGTTTTTTTTTTTTTTTTTTTTTTTTTTTTTTTTTTTTTTAATCTGTGACTAAATATCTGGATATACCGCCCATCCCCATTGCATTATTTAAGTATATTAACTAATGTAACACTCTTAATTTCTGACATTAAGTGTGGCCTAACTAGTGTATGTATATCGTATATCAAATCATTCAAATGGAGTAAAATGTACACTATTAAAAGAAAAAAATAATCAACTACTAAAATATTGGGAGTGCACTAACTAATATATATTCTATTTGTAAAATTGTTACTGTCATTTTTAGTTTGTAATAATTCATATAAATTCTTACTTTTTCATATTTTAGAATATGATTCCTCATAAAATGCATCCCATAATATTCTTTTGGATCTAAGGGAGGGGTACCCAATTAGGACCCTAGGGTCGTATCCCATAATATTTGAAAACATTATTGTTTGTGTAAAAGTTAAATCTTTTCATCATATACATTTACACATATGCTGATGATCTGACTTCATATTTTTTAAAAATATTGAGTTAATTACTAAAATGGTCCCTTGACTATATACCGGAATTATCAATTTGATCAGTGACTATTTTTTTTTTTGTCTAATTAAGTCTTCAACTTTAAAAATTTTAACCAATTGCGGTCATCCGTTTGTTTAGCAGTTAGACTTCTATTTACTCCGTTTCGGGACTAAATTGATAATTTCGCTATAGTCAATGAACAATTTCTGTATTTAACTCTTCGGTTTAATTAATAGGAGAGAAAATGGTACATGTGATGACTGAAATAACCCCTTGATCCCGAGTAAACGAAAGTCTGACAGCTAAACAAACGGAAGACCAAATTGGTTAATATTTTTAAAGTTGAGAATTTAATTATACAAAAGAAAAAAAGTCAATGACCAAATTAGTAATTTTACTATAGTCAAGAGACCATTTCAGTAATTAACTCAAAAATATTTATTAACCAATTTCTGGGTATTTGTTGTTGTTGGTTTCAATTGAAAATTCCCTCTATGAACAATGGATAAATATATATACTGTGTCAAGTGTCTACACACACATAATTAGGCATTCATATATGCAACTTCAAGGCACATCATATACTGCCATGCTGGTAACTGGTCAAAGTAATTAAATAGCATATGGATATATATAATATAAATATAATATTATTTAATTTAGCCATTTAATTTGGAGCATGAAATAAAAATAAATAAATAAAAAATTGGAGCATTCATTAATCATGCATGAATATTTAACAATTATTTCCTACTTCAGAAACACCTTTTTATTTGGGATCGGAGAAGAAGAAACACCGTTTGATTTTTTATTTTTTTTATGCATAAATAAATAAACTTAAAAATTGTTGTAAATATATCTTTATGGCCATTATCCTATTTCATCTCTTTTCTGATCTCTCTCTCTCATATATATATATATATATATATATATGCGCTAAATACAATGGTTTCCATGAATACGTATAAGTGACAAGGTCGGATCAATGGAAAGATCCTTTCTTGGTCTGCTTATCTGATTGGTTTCAGTCTTGAGCTCGGGTAATGACGTGAGATCAGAAAATCTCAGGTTATATGTTAATAGGTAGAAAGTACCAAAAGTTCCCTCACTTCGTCATAAATGTAGTATTCATAGGAAAAGGATAGGAAGCACATGCCGAGCTTCCGACATGTCCAACACGTGTCACGCATGCAGTGGCTGGGTTTTGAATTTGTGTCTTACCATCCACGTGTACCAAGATCCCTGAACATCCATTATGAAGAGGTTGGGTTGAGACCCGTAACCTAGGTCTAACCCACAAGTATTCCTGTTCAGGACAACCATCCCGACCTGAACTAGTCAGGATTGGCCTTCTGGTAGTGCAAGACTACTGTTGTTCTTAGCCAGCTTAGCTAAAGATTTAGGTCGAGTACGTCGAGATCCTAGTCGGAGAAGGTCGAGAATGAGTGCTCGCGGTGTCCTAGCCAAGTACCGATCAGGTGTACCGTATAAGGGATTGTGTACTAGTGGTATATTCCCCATTGTGTGTGTGTGTGTGTTGTTTTTATACCTAATTGTGCAGTCGCACGTTAAGACATGGTCGCATTTGAGTTCACACACACACATATAGTGGTGTGTTCAAATGATAAAAATATCAGCCGGTAGAAAGTGAGTTTTAGATCAACCGGTCATTAGGGTTCATCAATAATTAAAGATTTTAGTATAATAAGTACAAAATTAATTTTATAATTATTGTAAAATTTTAAATTTTCAATGTGATGGATAATACACTAGGTCTGGGCCTGCGAACCGGCCCAAAAGAACAAGCATACTTTCTAGAGACTTCATATCTACGAAATCTCAAGAAAGTGGGGGACTGGATGATGGATAATGGATAATACACTAGGCCTGAGCCACGCGGATCGACCCAAGAGAATAACTGGATCTAGAAGGTCCAAGAAAGAGACCCAACACAGAGCTACCGAAGAATACGATACAAATTGGACTTAGTATTAGTATTATTAATAGGATTATGGCTTATTAGTTATAATGTAAAAAGGACTCCAGTATAAGGTAGTACATGATTCTTATTCCTTGTAGGGCTCTAGGCCCAAAATATGTATAAATATATCCTCTATACACGGAGGAATGAGGCAATTCTGAGCAATACAATACCTATATTCTCTCCGTATATTTTTCCTACATTTTTTCTATATTCTCGATATTCTAACATGTAGTGTTACTTGCCTCTGACTACCCAATAGTCATAAAACCAACACAATGTTTATAAACTATGTCATTCTCTTCTTATTTCTTAGAGCACCTCCATTTGCGTTTTTTTTTTTTATAGTATTTTTGTGTAGTCAAATATGATCTCGAAGAAAGAGAGTTGATGTGAGAGAAATTTGAGGTCCTCTTGAAAAACATGATTTTTTGTGGGATTCACCAAAATATAAAAAATTAAACAGACGCGATTCAGGTGCTTGTTATGCACACTAGAAGTGCCCAACTGAGCGCCTGAACTCCACGTATGAGTGTATGACGTACCCGCTCGCGGATATACCTATTCTTTTTTTACTATTTTCTTTTTTGCTTCACTTTCTTCATCCTACATGAAAAAAAAAAAAAACCCTGCAAAAAAAAATCAAACAAATGAGATTGCTCTTAGCCATCATCAACAATTGATTTATTATGAATTTAATTAGTCCTCACTTCAACCCTCCCATATATATATATAAAAAAGAAAAAGAAAAAAAGAAAAAAGGAAGTGAATGTGAGGCATAAAGAAGCTAATAAGGGCCATGAGACATGCACAAAAATGAGTTGATGATTGTGTGGCCGCGCGCGTACAAGACTTTGATTTGCGATCTCCCTCATTATGTAATAATGATGATATATGGTTAAAAATGCTATCTATCTCCATTCTCCAAAGTCCAAACCTTCAATTCATATATATTATATTTTACCAAATCTCACCTTCCTTCCTCATTCCATTCCATCTCATCTGTCCCACCCCCATCTCCAATCATCTTCTCCTCCCATCCATCTCTATATATAAACACTCTCCCTCCCTTCCAACTTTGAACTATCCACCCATCCATCACTTAATCACTCTGTATTTGTCTCTAGATACATACATATCAGTGGTTGAGTAGCTGTGTAAGATCAGAGCAAATCTCTCTCTCTCTTGAGTGTCGGTAATGGCGGCCGAGTCATCATCATCGCACTCCGAAACGGAATCAATAAGTAGCTACTCATCATCATTATCTCCGTCTTCTTCTGATCGGCTTACGCGGCCGAAACGGGCGAGGGAGGAGGAGGACGGCGGCGACGGCGGGAATAATAATAATAATAATGGCGGGAAGAGGAGTAGAGGGCGGAGTGATCTGAAGCATCCGACGTACGTGGGGGTGAGAATGCGGGCGTGGGGGAAATGGGTATCGGAGATCCGGGAGCCCAAGAAGAAGTCTCGGATCTGGCTCGGCACTTTCGCCAGCGCCGAGATGGCCGCCAGGGCCCACGACGTCGCCGCCCTGTCGGTCAAGGGAAAATCCGCGGTCCTCAACTTCCCGGAACTTTCCGACCTCTTGCCCCGCCCTGCCACGTGCGCCCCGCGTGACATCCAGGCCGCCGCCTTGAGAGCCGCGCATATGGACCATCTCGACCCGCAAAAGGCGGAGACGCCCGGGCCGTCATTGTCGGCGGCCTCCACCGACTCATGCTCCTCCTCCTCCTCAACCTCCTCTTCCTCGCCGGAGGCGGCGGAGGAGCAGCTGGGGGAGATAGTGGAGCTGCCGAAGCTGCCGGACCCGAGTTACGATTTGGTCGAGTCAACTCGGGACGAGTTTCTGTTTATTGACTCGGACGTTTGGGATTACTTCCACCCGTGGTGGCATAGCTTGGAAGACGACTACGGACATTACGGCGGCGGAAGAAGCGGCGGCGACGGCGGAGGAATAAATATCGAAATTTCAGAGTTTCAAAGTACGGTTTCAGGCCAGTTTGAGAGCTTACTATGGCAACACTGAAACAGTTTAGTCAAACACCCCAAAAATAAAAATTAGAGTGAAATTACAAGTTTGCCCTTTTTCTTCAAACTTTCTTTCACATTTTGTGAGAGTTTAATTTTATTTTATTTCTGGGAATTTTACATGGACTCTTTTTTCCTGGTTTGTTTGGGTGTTTTTTTTTTTCTTAAATATTTACAGGCATGAGTAACTGTACTATAATGCACCCCAAGTACAACTGTACACAGTGGTATAATAGTTGAAGTTTTGAATTGGTTTCACTATATTACTCTTTTTTCAAATACTGCATACTGAATTGGTAAGTTAAGTCCGAATAGATTTTACTGTATTACTCTGTTGTATTGTTGTACTATAAGTAGAGGGTGAGAATAAAAAATATTATGTTTTATGATATGATGTTCAAGCAACATTAATTAATGTCATTAATGGTATGTCTCAATAAATTAATTTTAAAGTTGAAGTTTAGGTCAATCATATTTAATTTGTAGAAGGGAAAGAGAAATGTGGATGATAATTGGGATGGATCGAAACTTACATTCATCCAACTCAATGTTGATGGAAGTGTGTGACGATAATTGAGGGTAAGTACATCAAGGGAAATTGTCTCGAGCAAACGAGATGATTGGTTCAATGATTTTACCTATAAAGTGAGACATTTTTTTTTTAGAATATAGGTGATGTAAATGAACTAAGCGAACTTACTCGAGCTCGAGCTAAAGTTGAGCACGTTTCACAATCAAGTCGATTTTGAGCGAAAATATTTTAGGCTCGTGACTCATCGAGCCGCTCGATCAATGCTCGACTCGAACTCGAGCATGCTCCTTTCGTAACGGTCTCGAGCTCGAGCTTCAATTTTATAGCTCGATCGAGTTTGAGTCCACCTATATTTATCGAGGCTTGAGCTCGACTCGACTCGTTTATAGTCCTAAACAATAGCGAAACTTTGAATTATTTACTATAGTTTTTGACTAACAACACAAAATTACTTAATTTGGGGTAGCTTCTAGCGGGAATCGACAAACAATTAGTTTGGTAATCACAAGATTCTAAGTTCTACTATCTCTAGAAGCTGCCTATTGATAAGTCGACTAGTTATGAGCAGCATACGCTGGTTTACCTCCTTATGATCCTTTGCCAACTAAGGTCACAATGCAGACTTTACACCTAACATATTTTTGAGTTTTCCTGTAAATCAACAATTATTTAACTTATGATGCTCATTTTTTTTGAGTGGCAAGAAAAATATAATATACAGTCACTATTCGAGAACATATATAAGGTAAACATCACTCTTCTGTAATAATCTGAACTGCACTATACGAAGACGTTGTTGTATGATGAATTTGACTAAAAAATATTAACAAGAATTAAACTCGTATCTTTTTTCGGGACAAACTTGTGATGCTCATTGGGTTGAGAGAGTGGGGGAGTGAGGTGAATTGCGAAAGCAGAGAGGCGGACAAGTGTTTGAGGAAGCAGAGACGTTGCATGGCTACACCGCCGACACGTTGGTGGGGTTGACCATTTGCACCTCCCTAGTCCCTCCACCACCTGCAAAATGCAAATACACAAACTTTTTTTCTTGGACATATTTTGCGCCTCTCTTCTTAATGTCAAAAAGGACAACACTCTTAAAACTGTTGAATATCTTTTATTGGGTCACAATGTCATATTAATGTTTTCTCACTTTAATTTCCATTTTTACCCTTTTAAAGATTACTATGATATTTTGGCACCTACTTTTGCTATTCATTATACTATTCATCTAGATTTTAATTTTAAAAATGGAAAATTTCTACACCCCCTAAATAATTCATCTAGATTATAATTTTAAAAACGGAAAATTTATTCACCCCCTAAATAAAAATCAAGAACCGGGCGTCGGTCGAGTTGACAGAGTTCAGCTCCTACTTGATTCGAGACGTGGCGTTGTGACTTATCATGGAAGGATATTATTAAATGGTTAATATTAAACACTTATCACCACTTTGTTTTAAGTCAGGTATGATAACAAGATAGCGAAAGAATTATGTTGTTAAGCGTGTTTGACTTACCACAGTCATAGGATGGTGATCCATTAAGAACAAAGCACCGGGTGCAGATGATCACGATTCTAAAATTATTGTTATTATTAATTTATTTTTTTAGCTTAAAACTTTAAATATTTGATGTTAAAGTTATTTTAGAAATTTTTAAAAAATAAGTTGAATTTAGATAATATTTTGAACTACTTGAACCTCCTATATATCTAACAAATCAAAGGCATTGACCTTTACCTGAGAAATTTCATTTTAAATTTACTTTTAGGGGTTGGGAGGGATTCAACTCCAACCATTACCTCAAACATTAAAAATTTGAATTTAGATTGTGTTCCATGTGCACAGAAATGTATAATTTCATACTCCCTCTAGATGATTTTATAAGTCTGGTTTATTATTTACTGATTAAACTAATTAAAATTTTATTTTTTAAGTTTAAAAAAATATAAAACGAATATTATGTTGTAAAGAATCATTAGTATTGCATAAAACAAAATTTAAAACTCTTTTATTTTTAATAACACGTTCAATATAATTTTCAAATATATAAATTTTATATATACTAATACTAAACTTAATATTATAAAAAAAAAAACAAAATTAAAAATAACTGCGTGATTGAAATTAAAAATAACTTCAATAAAATTTAGTTAAGTTAAACACATAAAATAGCAGGGGAGAAGCATTAAAAATAGCTGCAAAAAAGTCTAGTTAAACAAGTTAAATACATAAAATAGGAGGGAAGAAATATTAAACACTTCTACCGGGTTCCAAGTTTCTTAAAACAAGAAACTTGGAATTGACTGTTCGAAGCCGGAACAGGACCGTGATTAATCCACTAGCAAGCTCCGTCGCTCTCCGTCGTCCGCCATCTCCGTTGACCTGTGGTGCTTCCAACTCCGGCAATCACGGCCTCTTCGCCGCCGTCAATGGCTGAGTTCCTTGCTTCAATAATCGTATTTATCAGGACTTGGATTAGAGAAAAGTATCAGCTCGGATCCATCGCTTTCTTGGCCATTGCCATCTCCGGCAATTTCAGCAATTCCCTCTTCTCCGCCGTCTGCGGCGGAATCTGTGTACAAGAAGTGGTTGGGGAGGGGAGCTCTGTGGATCGGAGTGGGAGAACACTGAAGTCGTCGAGGGTAAAAGTAGAAAAGTGAGTGTAATTTTTAATAACATTATTGAAATTCACACTCAAAATAAAAGTAGATAAATAAATTACGGTATTTACCCCTTTCACTTATTTTACACAATAATTTAGTCTTACACGGAGTAATATTTAATTTTGCATTAAGTAGTAAATTTTATATATTTAAAATTATATTAAATTTTTATTAATAATATAATAAAATGTTTAAATTTTTTTAAAGAAAATAAAATTTTTAAAGTTGATTTTGACTAGTGTATGTGCAGTTATGTCAAAAGACATAAAAGGGAGTTATAAATAAATGAAATTATTGTCAAATAAGAATTAAAGAAAAATCACCAATTAAATAGTAAAATTGCCCACGCTTTGAAATTATCAATTTAAAGAAATTTTACAATGAATCGAATAATAAGAATATATATTATTTTATATGAAAAAAAACAGTGACTTTTTTATTTTGTAAATATTATTTACAAAAAGTGCTATTGTACATTTCTATCTTCTTTTTTGAGTAGCTGCGCACAAAGAGTCAACAGTTGCCTCCACAAGGCTCGAACCCACTCCCATCATCCATGTGAGAGTGTTTTTCGGGACACTGGGTGCCACTAGACCACAAGGTCTTTGACATACATTTCTATTTATAATACTTGATTTTTTTTTGTTATGTGGGAAATGCATAGCCACTATTTGACGGCATGCACTTGTCCATGCGTAATCATCCACAAGTCATACTAGAGAGATAAATCGTACTAGGAAGACCTCGTGTGATGGACTCGATAAACCTTTTTGAAAAGAATCTAACACATGGTGACCTTCAGGTACAAGATGTTAGAAAATAGCATAAAAATGACATTGAAAGTAGCTATTTTTGTGGTACAAATATATGTGGAGTCCACTTCTGATTTGGGTCAAGTCAAAATAGATTCGGGTTCTTCGTAGTGAGAAGAAGAGATTGATATATTATACGCTCAAAACAGATAATGGGTAAATGAGAAATTGATTCTCAAAGTAGATCCATTTGAGTTGAAAATGAAGGTGGAAAGGCTTGAAAGTACGTAGTCTTTGTCCCACATTGAAAAAAGAAAGGAATTTGCACCACTATATATACAATACTATTTCAGAGTGATGTTGAATTGTATAACATAGAGATTCTTTCACACTAGTACCTATGGGTATGTTTTGAACCACTCTTGGGTATAAAAACTTGTAGTTATCACCAGCTTTACTATATAAATTTGAACGAAAAGTTTGCACATTTACTATTAACTTTTTGCAGATTTGGTATTTAAGAGATTGCACTGAGTTTTTGGTTTTATTTTGTTTAGTGATTTACTTTTTACTACTTAAGGTCTAACATTTATTATTTAAGTGTTCAAGTTTCTTGATAGGGAATATACCTCGGGCTACAGACTCTTTCTCATAGAGGATTTGGTCGGATACAAAGTAGAGACAGGTGAAGGTCATTTCTCGACCTGAAGCAACCAAAGCGTTGCATTTCACTGACCCAACCTGAAAAGAAGGCGTCTGTGATGGCCCAGCGAACCTTCACCTCTATTTTCTAAGCTTGGTCTTGACCCGACTACTTCGATGAAGTCTTGAGCCCACGTACTTATCATTCAAAGCGAACCCAGCAAGCGATTGGCTAGCCAAATACATTCTTACACGTGCACGTTTCCCCTTAGCCACCGAGATCACTGAGTGTATAAAAGACACGTGGCGGACATGTCGAGAAGTCGGCATAGTCCCCTAGAAATCCCTATAAGTATCCCCTAAATGCTTGTTGAAGGGGCCTTTTGACAATTTCACATACTCCTTATCAGCTTGGGATCGTCCAACCATTTGTCACGGCATCAAGCTCGATACTTCTATGAATTATATACAATCACATAAGAATACAAATATTTAGTGGAATATACCACATCATTTGCATAGTAAAGTTGATAATTAAGAAAATGCCACCGTACTTTTTTTATTTTATTTTATTTTAAAATCTAATCAGATCCATCGAATTTTTATAGATGTAAGGTAGAGATTGGTTCTTATTTCTCTCCTATGGTACTGTTCTCACAGAATCCTTAGCATATATATATATATATATATATATATATATATATATATATATATATATATATATATATATATATATATATATATATATATATATATATATATATCATGAATAAGCCTAATAAATGCAAGTACAAAATATATATGGTTGTGTTCTGTAAGAATGGCCCTAATCATCAACATCATGGTCAGTGGCCAGTGAGTTTATGAATGAGAGAGTACTAAAGGATCGAATTAAAATTTTATAAAAATAATTGAGGGGCCAAATTAAAATGCATTTAAAGTTGAGGGATGTATATTACCTAACAAGCTAGCAATAAATTAATAAGTCTTTTTAAGGAATTGCACCTACCGATTTTGGGAAGTAAATTAAATATCAGTCGAAATATTTCGTGGAAGACAAAATTAGAAGAAGAATAATTACTATGAACTTGCTGACTTCATCTCAGTTAAAAAAGTATACATTTATTAATGAAATACAGAGAAAAAAAAATCATATATTGCCATGTAAAAATAAATATTATAAGGTGAAATTATGAAGGGAATGTAGAATCACTCTAAATAATATAATGAATGTGTCATTGACTTTTATATTTATGGATAAAGATAAATATCTTTGCCCATTCTTAGTTACTAACAAATAAAAAAATTAAAGTTGGACAAAAGATAAATAAAATCATATTTGGTCTTAGTATTATTGTGACATGACTATTTTAGTCACATGTCAACAAAACCGTTTAAATGTCATTAAATACAATGACATTTTAGTCTATTCATTTCTAAATGTTAATTCCTTTTCATTTTTTTGGTCATATATTTATGTGTCATTCCATTTTGATTCTTTTTTTTTTTCTAGAACATACATTTTTGTCCTAATATTATTGTGGCATGACAATTTTTTTTTTGTCTCTCCTCAATAAATATGTTTAAATGACATTAAAAATGACGTTATTAACCACTCAAAATCTTCTTTAATTTTTTTTTCATCTTCTTGGTAATAGAACATTACAAATGTTCTACATCTTCAAAAAGCATATACGCTGATCATACACTTATTTAGGCTGTCAATGAATGTATGATCAATAACATTGCATTGTTCTATTACCAAGAAGAAAAAATGAGAATTTTGAGTGGTTAATAACATCATTTTTATTATCATTTAAACAAATTTGTTGATATAAAACCAAAAATTGTAATGCTACAATAGTGCCGGGACTAAAAAAGGAAACGAAACTAACACTTAGAACTGAATAGAACAAAATGTCATTGTATTTAACGTCATTTAAATGATTTTATAATAGGGGACAAAAAATGGACATGTCACAATAAAATCAGGACCAAAGTTTAATATTTTGAAAAAAAAAAAAAGACTAAAAGTGGATTGACACCTATAAATTTAGGACAAAAATGAAATTATCTCTTAAAATGTGTCGTTAAAAAAATTATTGAGAAAATTAGTTTATATGTTTGGTTTCATTTTAAAAAATTATTTCAAACATTTAATTTATCAAATTTTTTCTAGAATTTCTTTTAATCTCTAATATACCATTATCGCATACAAATAACAAAAGGAAATAAAGAACAAAAATTAATTAAATAAAATTTACACATTTTTTTATTATCATGGGAAAAAAGCTAGAGTCATAAATAGTACAATACCCTTAACTTGAAATAATATTTACATATTTTTAATAAATCCCATTTTCTTTTTTTCTTTTTTTTTTTCTGAAAAAAAAAATTTAAATCCCATTTTCTAACTTACCTAAATTCTCCATCAATAATAATTTTTTCATCTTTTAAATTATTTAGAAAGTTCAAACTTTTCTAATTTCTTACCAAGCAACCACTTAATCTAATGGGACACATCTTATTTGAGCTTTTAAGGTGATACTTCTTAATTGGTTAATTTTCAAATCAAATTTTCTTATTTACCCTAACTTTTATCAATTTAGAAGAAATTTAATTTAGACAAGATTCGTTCCTATAATTTTAGCCTTTATATTAGGGGTAGTGAGAAAAATGAGGGAGTGGGTGGGGGATTGAAAGATGTTAAATGACAAATATAATAAAGTGTCACCATGCATGCATGCCCATATATATGAGAGAGAGAGGTCCCATAAAAATTAGAATTCACGTGAGAATTTGCGGAGTAATTTCATCAGATTCATTTAACATAATCAATTATTCAAATTAAAAAAAAAAAACATGAAGGCATACATTTTAGTAATTACGATATAGAAATATTTGACCATGCATTTACGAATAACAATCATAATTACGTCCATAAATGCTACCGTATTTTTCTCTTAATTGTAAACTTTTAATCATTTTAAATGGCCAGATAAGATAAGTCCCGTACATTCTCATTGGAAGTCTAGTGATCATTTAAATATGTTTCTATATATATGAAAATTAAAAACATATATAATTATGTGGCAAAGCCTTTACTATATTGTATAAAAAAGCATGCATGTCCCATAATAATAAATAATGTTTGGGAGCAAAAAATAATGATAATAAATAATGTTGGCCATGATATGGCAGTTACATTAACTTCTTACATGTAGAAATATCCTGCCACCATCAACTAAAAAAATTACATAGAATATTCTATAACATGCATGTACGTACACATGAAATTATTGGGACAATGAATTCAATAATGGAACTTAAATTTTTACACACTTAACAAGAAATATGGACCATATATATATATAACACATTTATTTACACCAAGTCAATTATTCATAAGTTGGAATACATTATGAGTTATTCATAAGTGGCTCAAAATATTTTTATTTGATCTAATACCTTTTAATCACACACACACACACACACACACACACACACACACACACACACATATATATATATATATATATATATATATATATATAAACTTGATCATCATATTGTTACAAATGTCATAAAATATAATATAAAAATTAGTATTTTTGATCGTTTAATTATGCCTTACAAATTATTTTAGTTATTTGTTTTCAAAAATTATAAATATCACTCATTAAGAAAAAAATGAGTGGAATTGATTAAATGTTCATATGTACTTATGTAGTGTAAAGTCCTATCCTAACAATATTATAATATTTTGTACATGTATTAAAATAATTAATAATAATGAGGTTATATAACTAGCCTATTGGTACTGAGACTAGAGAATCAACTAGATCGATTTTAATACTTCTTAATCTCTGAGGTCGGGATGGATACGGGTCATGAAGGCCATATGCTATTGACAAGTAAGTCACCTTTGTAGCCACTACTTTAAGTATTACATCAGGGCTCAATAGTATCACGATCGACCTGCCAACCTTTCAACGACATTTCGACATATATATGTTCCACTCTAACTCTATAAATAGAAACTTTCTCTTATTGATGAATTAATTTCTAAACTTTAGTACACTTTCAAACTATTGGAGAGTTTTCCAAACTCACCTTACATTACACTTGAACTTCTACTAATACCTCTAATATTATCAATAATACTCTTCTTACATTTTTTACAACTTATATCTCTCGAATTCCTATATTTTTATTGATAGCTATTAGCTAGTATAACACACCATATTGGACTTGGACCAAATTAAATAGGCTATTCCAGTATGAAGTACTCCGTAACATGTCAAAAAAAAAGGTAATAAAAATAATTATTTTTTTCCTCAAAGATATATGTCCAATCAGTGACTCTAGGACCTGGCCTGGTGATATCTTCTCTGATAGTACCATAGAATCAAGATAGATTCATCAATACAGCTGTGCGATAAGATCTTAACCAGAAAATTTTTTGTTTTTGTTATTGTTATCGTTTTTGTTTTTTATTTTTATTTTTTAAATAAAATACGCAATATCACTCGTACGTATGCACTGAATAAATCTCATATATAATGACTTTAGTCGATAAATGATGAAAAAAATAAATCAGTTTAGCTGACCAATTTAAACAAAAAATATAAATACTAAATAGGTTGCTCCTGTTAAAAAAATTTATTTGTGTGAATGCATATTTGCAAGTTATTTTTATTTTTGCCATTACTATATAACATAGCTAAATCATTTTTATTTATTTTTTATGCGACTAAGGGCCCATTTGGAAAGTAGAAAAATGACTTTTGGAAAATATTTTTTGAAAAATTAGTCATTTTTCTGAAGAAAAAAAATTTTCAATTCCCGTGTTTGGCTGCATAGCAGAAAACTGTCTTTGTGTGTTTGGTTTATTTTCTGAAAAATGAGTAGAATTGTATAATTAAACATTTTAAATCTTTTATTTAGAATATAAAAATATTTATAATAATATTAAAAATAATATTATTTATCAAAAATTAAAAAAAAAAAATTAGTTTCCGACATAAACTAGTAAACTTATGATTTTCACCGGAAACCTTGTTCTGAGTGTGACGGAAGTCATTTTTTGTCAAAATAACTAGATTTGTCCCAGTCAATGAAAAATATTTTCCATTAACTGATGAATTTTTCTATTACATCTAAGTACGAGAAACCCGAAAAATGATTTTCAGAAATCATTTGATCATATTCAGAGTTTCCAAACACAGCCTACGAGTTAATACACATCGGTAAATGAATATAAAAAGTTGAGATAATCAAGATTAAAAATAATTAAATTTCTTTTATGAATTAAGATCCATACTTTGAATATGAGCCAAGAGTTAACAAGCTATCTAGTTATGTTAAGCCTATAACCCTACCTTAGTCCTTATGTCCCCTTGAAATGACTTATCTATAATTCAACCATGCACGTACTATGTACACGCTTTTATGAGATCATGTATCTTCGTATTCTATATTATTATATTATTTAGTACATACTACGTAACTTCTAGATTGATATGATGATACTATATTGTATTATTATTATTTGAAAACATTTCGGTGTCATGGGCTTCAAAATTATTGTATGGTTAAAAAGAATATGTGGAAGTAAGTTTTGAAAAAAAAAAAAAACATATTTTTCTTCTCTTTTTATCATTTGATGTAACCAAAATGTTCTAGAAGTTTTATTTTTGGTAAGAGATACCAAAAATAACTGTACAATTGTACAATTGTTCATAATTAACATGATGAGTTTTGTTCTTTCTTAATCTTCTAAACAAATAAGTATTTTATTTTTTTTCACACAAAAAAAAGAAGGCAAAAACTTGTGAGAGACCGTCTCACCATGAGACGGGTCGGGTCGGGTCGTGCCAAGATGCAAATGTAACACTTATATGCACAAATGTCATACTTATATACTCAAATGTAATACTAATTAGGACTAAAATTTTTGTTACTTATAAGGGTAAATGTGATACTTTTTAGGGAAAATATAATACTTTTACATTTCGATTTAAAAGTATTACATTTTTCCTCAAAAGTATTATATTTGCCCTTATAAGTAAGGGGCACTTGTTAACATTACTTATTATGAAAAATGTATTACTTTTTCTCTTATAAGTAACAAAAATTGTATTCTTGATTAGTGTTATATTTGAGCATATAAGTATGACAATTGCACATATAAGTATGACATTTGCATGGTGCTTTGACCCGATCCGACCCGTCTCACGAATAAGGATCCGTGAGACGGTCTCACACAAGTGTGACCCAAAAAAGAAAGAGTAAAATTTTGAGATATCTTATAGATACAGTCTCACACCTATATTATTGAACCTACTACAAGGTTGTTGACAATATATATAATATTGTAAATAGATAAGTGAACATCAACAAATTATACTCTTAATGATTCACATCCTCTCTTTGTCATTACAAACAAGATGTTTCAATTTGAATTATTAAGCATATAAATCCTATTCACCTCTATAAATGATATCATCAAAATATTATATATTGCATGCTCAAGCTAAGTTTCATAAGATGTATAGAGAAAGTAAATAATGTCAAGGTACCAAAAATATAATAGTTTTAATATATATTGTTCATGTGCAATTCAATAAGCTAAGGTGAGTCATCCACCAACACCAATCGTATCATTAGACATTAGTACATAAATGACCAAATGTGTCTTATTATAAATGACAACACATATCTGTTTTACAGTAGACGCGTAATGCATCAACTTTACGCGCAAAAAAAAAGAAAAAATTGTAATTTATGCCCCTCACAAATATATCAATTATCAATATCACTCTTGAATTATTACTGGTGTAAATGTTGCCCCTCAATTTAAAAAACGAGACATATTTTGACCCTCTCCTAATAGGAAGAAGGAGAAAAATTATTGTTGACAAAAGGAGAACAAACGAAAAATAGAAAAAAGAATAAAAAAAAAAACGTGGTCTTTGAATATGGAAAACGACGGGTAACGACATTTTCACCACTAATAATTTAGGAGAGGGGCAATATATGTCACGCTTTGAAAATTGAGAGATAACATTTACACCACTAATAATTCAGGAGTGACATTGGTAATTGACATATTTGTGAGGAGCATAAATTACAATTTTTTTTTCAAATAATTACAATAATGCCACAATAGAACTTTAGGCATCTTCTCTATTATTTTATTTTATTTTTACAATAGACTTGTATTGTCTCTATTATGTACTAGAGTATGTCACCAAATTAAGAAATAGAAAGTAAATAAGAGTACATATATAAAATGGACAAAATGGTTAAGTGTCATAAGAAAATAGAAATTAAACTTGAAAATTGTTTCCAAGAAAACTCATATTCTCAAGAACCAATTCAATTATGATAGTATACATAGTTAACATTCAAATGACAACATTATTAGTTATTACTAAGTCTATGTGATATAATTTGAACCAAATTTCACATTATTATCACCATAATGTAAGAACTAACGATGCGTTTAGTATGATGGAATTGCAATTCTATTCGTACCAAATTTTATGAAATTTAAAATTTTATTATTTGATTGGAGGGGAATTGCAATTCCTTCCAACCATGGAATTGCAATTCCTAAGATCCCTATCCCCACCTAGGAATTGAAATTTCACAGCCTATGGAATTAGAATTCCATAGTGCGCAAATGATAACTTTGCCATTATTATTATTATTGTTATTGTTATTGTTATTGTTATTGTTATTGTTATTATTATTATTATTATTATTATTATTATTATTATTATTATTATTATTATTATTATTATTATTATTATTAATTTATTATTATTATTATTATTATTATTATTATTATTATTATTATTACTATTACTATTACTATTACTATTACTATTACTATTACTATTACTATTACTATTACTATTACTATTACTATTATTATTATTATTATTATTATTATTATACAAGGCATTTGAGTCTTTATTCCCTTTTTACCTTTCCATTCCTAGTAATTATATTTTTTGTTACCAAACAATATAATTTGAATTCCTACTTTATTTCACCTTATTATTTTCCCATGAAATTACAATTCATTTCCCCCTAATTCCATCTTTTCAACCAACCAAATGCGCCGTAAAAAGCTTATAGTTGTAATTATTATTTTGGAGGGAAATATATAAAATGTTTTGCAACATCCACACAAATAAAAATCTACATCAATGGTCATATATACATACATCCATTATTAGAAAGCATATCTCTCTCTCTCTCAAGGGCTAGATCCTTCATTTAAAAATTTCCAAAAGTTGGTAAGTTATCACTTCATAGGATGGTTTGGGATGCCCCTATGAGAAAGCAAACATTAAATGCTTCAATTCCTATGTGGTCCAAATTTCAGATGCAATGCCTTGTACTCAATGCCTTAGGCCATCAGATCCTCTCCTATGTCTCACTTATATCAGCATTACCCTCAGCCCCTCCATCAATTTTCAACTCTACACCTAGACAATACACATCCATCCTTGTCTATGCATGGGGTCCCCAAATTTGATTATTCCAATGGGGGGAAAGAGATAGATAGACGATGGATATGCATGTTTATTGTGTATATATGAGAATGAGAGGAGTATAGTGCCAAAGTTAAGACTTGATGAGCTTTAATTTTATGTGTTTGGAATTTTGTGTTGTGCGATCTCAACTTGAGGATAAGTGTGTATTTGTCGAGTAAATACAAGACATGTTTTTTTTTTACTGGACGTATGACTATTAATTTGTGTTGTATTTTGTTGTCTTCAAATTTGTAGTGTATGAATGTGGACGAGAGGAGTTTAATGTCAAGTTAAGCGCCTTAAACTTTAATCTAGTTTACGTGTCTGGAATTTTGTATTAATTACCTTAACTTCAAGAATAGGCATGTCTGATCTTTATCGAGTAAATACAAAACATGTTATAATTTGACTTATATTGAGTAACTCGTGCTATATATGATTTAGTTTCTTTAAGTTTATCGCGTATGTGTGGACAAGAGGAGTATAACGTCAAGTGAAGTCTTGAACTTTAATCTAGTGTACGTGTTTGGAATTTTGTGTTATGTACCTCAACTTCAAGAATAAGTATGCATGCTTTTATCGTGTAAGTACAATACATATTTCTAATTTGACTTATATTGAGTAATTATTCGTCCTTTATGTGTTTTATTATCTTCAGGTCTATCATGTATGAATGTGGACAAAAAGGGGTACAACTTCATGTTAAGCCTTGAACTTTAATCTATTATATTGTATGTGTTTGGAATTTTGTGTAATATGTACCTCAACTTCAAGAATAAGCATGTTTTTCTCGAGTAAATATAAGAACCATTTTTTAAAAACTTAACTTATACTGAGTAATTTGTGTTATATATGTTTTATTATTTTCAAGCATGTCCTATATGAATATGGACGAGAGGAGTACAATGTCAAGTTAAGCATTAAACTTTAATCTAGTGTACGTGTTTAGAATTTTGTGTCATGTACTTCATCTTCAAGAATAAGTATGCTTTTGTCAAGTAAACACAAAACACGCTTTTAATTGAACTTATGGTGAATAATGCGTGTTATGTTTTAGCATCTTCAAGTTTGTCGTGTATAGATGTGGATGAGTGGAGTACAATGTCAGGTTAAGTCTTAAGCTTTAAATCGATGTACATGTTTGGAACTTTGTGTTATATACCTTAACCTGAAGACCAAAATAAGTGTGAATTTGTCTAATAAATACAAGACAAGCTTTTAATTGAATTTATGATGCACAATTTTTGCCATGTTTTATTATCCTTATGAATCTTGTACGACTAGACTGTAAATTAAATTTGTTATCCTATTATGTCCAAATTAAATAAAAGCTCCTTGTACTATCTGCATGGGTCTCTTTTAATGGGCTTGTAAAAACCCTAGTTTGTCAATCTTCAATCTACCCTCTACTATCTCAATCATTATTGCATGGACCATGGTCCACACAGCTGTGTGGACCATAAATAAAAGGTACATTATTTTAGGGTACATTATTTTTGTACTAAAGGTACATTATTTGATATATACTATATATCAAATAATGTACCTTCAGTACAAAAATAATATACCTTTTATTTATGGTCAACACAGGTGTGTGGACCATGGTCCATGCAATAATTTGCCCTACTTATCCATCATCAACAACCTCTCCTGTTGTTGCCAATTACAACTTCCTCTACATGCCATCTTTGTTGTGATAATCTTTATCTATATAAGGTTAATTGTGATGGAAATTTATATAGTGATGATGATTAATGTTTCAGATGTACTACAATGAAAGAAAGCTTAAATAATATTTAGAGTTGTAGAGTTATAAATTTTATTTTAATTCGGTAGAAACTAGAAAGTTAATTGGAAAATATGAATTTTGTGAAAAGTTGAAATCGAAAAGTACTCAGTTCCGTAATCGAAAAGCTAACGTGTGAGAAGTTAATTTTCGAGTAGTTGACTCCGAAAAGTCAAGATAACCATGTGAAGGTCATTAACCATTCGAACAGTAGTTAACTGTCATTAACCATTCGAACAGTAGTTAACCATTCGAGGTTATTTAGCTAGGTTTCGAAAGAATGCAATGCTTTCTATTCGCGGCAAATTGTATGCATGGGATTAATACATACTTATATATATTATATATCGTTTTGCATGGAAACATGCGTGAAGATATATATATATATATATATATATATATATATATATATATATATATATATATATATATATATTGGGAAGGGTTCAGGTGCGGGGAAGGTTTCCCGTGCAGCTGTGCGGTTACGCACCTTAACTATTACAATGGCGCACCTTAAGTATACAAAACACGCACTTTAAGAACACAAACCACGCACCTAAGGTTTTAAAATGGAGTACCTTAAGTTTCAACAACTCACACACCTTAGGCATACAAATCACGTACCTTAAGAAGGAAAACCACGCACCTTAAGCTTTAGGTTCACTCACCTTAAGTTTCAACAACTCACACACCTTAAGCATACAAATCACGTACCTTAAAGAAGGAAAACTGACGCACCTTAAGCATATAAACCACGCACCTTAAGAAGGGAACTTACGCACCTAAAGCCACCACACAGGAACTCATATATATAAACCCACTCAAATGCAATCATCACGTCAGGTGCGATCGTGTTGCCGAATCTTCATCGTTCAATCAGCTACATCCATTGGCTCCATATTGTTCTCTATATTTGTTAAATTTAAGTTGCGATTCTTAAGTTGGGGTATTTTGGTAATTTTATGATGTGTTTTACGTCCATGATAGACCGTCAAAGTTTATTATAATCAAATTATGCACCACCAATCACATGAAAATGCACCATTAGGGTCTAGAAATGCGCAACTGTAAAACTAACAATGTAATTTTCACCCAGTATTTAAAGCACAACAGATCAGATTGTCAAAATATGCACCATTATTTAAATAAAAAGCACCAAGTGTTCAAAAATGCACAACTGTCAAATTCATTTTAAGATTTAGCTCCTATTGTGTAAAAGCACAAGAACACTGCAAAAATCCAATGGGCTAGCTCAAGTGGCAAGTGAACTCTCTTTGTAGGGAAGAATTCTGGGGAACCCGGGTTCAATTTCCACAACTGCACAAGAGTTTGAATAATAATGCATCACAAATTAATATTGTCTAGTTTCCTACCTGTATTTAAAGCACAACAAGTTATCATATTACCCATGAAGATACATTATATTTTCATTATATTCTTAATTTTCAAGGAAAATATATTATTATTTTATATATATCTTTTGGAAGTTATGGAGATTTAAATGGCCGTAAACTTCCATGTAATATCTCCCTACAGTCAAAATATTTCATATAAATAGTTTGGAGAGACATCTGAAAGAAATACATGCAATTAACTTGCAGTACATTAAGATATTTTACAATCTTACAATTCTACAATAAATTATTAAACAAAGCAACTTAAGAATTTTATTCATTTTCTTGTATCTTATAAGTTTAAATCTCGAACCTTGTTGCTTTTTTTGAAGTAAAAGGTCACTATTAAAAACTTCATTTTACATTGGGATAACAATTAGGGTTGTGTTTGGTTCATGGATTTACACACTAGGAATGAGAATCAAAATCGTAATTAGTGTTGAGTTTGACAACTTTTTAAAATACAACTATGAGATTTGATTATCCTTTCAATTAAAAACCTCATTCACTAATTAAAAAAAAAAAGTATCATTCTATATTATTGGTAATATAATTTTTAAGTTTGTATTAGTGCTTTTAGATTTTTGTTTTGATTTTTTTTATTCATATTGGTGCTTTGATTTTTTTAAAAGCGTTTATCCCCATTATAGGGTCATACTATACATAACCAAACATTAATATTGATAATTATTTCAATTCCACCAAAACCCAGCCATATCATGACTCGTATAGATTTTCATTCCGATTCTGATCCCCATGTACGAACCACACACCCTAAGTGATTTATGTATTAACTCCAAAAAAGTATAGAATCACCGTCGTCCATGTACTTGTGTGTTGGCAAAGCAACCATTGGATTCGATTTAGTACAATTTAACAACAATTTATCTGACGACCAGATATTAAACTTTGATCAAACATTGCTGCATTTCAAAGATTAGGCAGCCGTCAATCTTGGGTGTAACATATAATGCATGTGTTGGCCGGTATTAATTTATTTAAATCGAAAATTTAAGTAAACGGGAAAGAGACCATTAGACCAAGCAACACATTTTTTTATTAATGAAAAATATTATTAAAAATGGAATCGAAAACAGCCAACCAAACGACGACATTGATCCCAAAGCCCTAGGAATCTCAACATTAACTACATGAAAGTAACAATACACATGCATGTCTCTTCTTTTCTCTCTCATAGTACAATGACAACTAGCTATCGTCAATGCTGTGTCTGTGGCAGTAGAAAGAGGCCCCGCCACCGGCGACGGCACCGCCGGCGATCACCATAACGGTGTCAACGTGTGCTGCCAAAGACTTCTGACTCAGGTTGACATACAGAGATATATATATATATATTATTATAAACGGCAATGAATATGTAACATCGTGTATATATATGTGCATCTATAGAAATTTATTAATTAAGGTGCAGTAACAAATTGTGAATTACGAAGTATAACCCAATATAGGCCACAATTAATGGGGTCTTCTCATTGTGCATTAATTAATCATTTTAACTAGCTAATATAGAATAATTGTAGAATTCGTCCCTAAATTCTACAGTAATTGTAGAATTTGTTCCTAAGTTCTTGTCATACTTACTTTTCGTCCCTAAGTTATCATTGGCGTTGCACTTTTTGTTCCTGCGTTATACTAATTGCAAATTTCGCTCCTAAGTTATCATTACGTTGCACTTTTTGTCCCTAACTTAAGTGTATAAGCTTCGGTAAATTTTTTATTAAAAAATTTTTAATCGAACTTTTTCGGTTTAATGCCAATTTTTTTAATGAAACTTACTGAAGTTTTTCAGTTAAATATTTTTAATCGAAAATTTACTGAAGTTTGCACACTTAAGTTAGTGACAAAAAGTGCAACGCAATGATAACTTAGGGACGAAATTTGCAATTAGTGTAACTCAAGGACGAAAAATGCAACGTCAATGATAACTTAGGGATGGAAAGTAAATATGACAAGAATTTAGGGACGAATTTTAAAATTACCCTATAACTTAGGGACAAAAACTGCAAATTTCCCTGCAAAACAATTAATAGTGTATATAGGCAAGGGTGTTGCTATTTGTACCACCTTGGGTGTAAACAACCTTGGTCAAATGTAATTTAATAATTTCATAGGTGGTCTAAATAGCAATTAGGGTGTAAATATGGCTATTTACACCACCATGGTCAAATGTAATTTAATTACACAAAAAATTAGATATTGGAATTAGAGTTTTTTTTTTTAAAAAAAATATTTGAATATCTTCAAAAAAAAGAATTTGAATTATAAATCTATACTATTAATGGAAACAAAATCCTTAATTTTAACTTCCCGCCCAAAACACTCCTATATTATTAAGGTTTGTGTAATATCGGTAAATCGTAAAATATGATAATACAATTTTTATTCGTAATACAATTGTACATTAAAATATGGTAATACAATTCATAATAAAATATATTCTTCCCTACTTTCTGATTCGTAATACAATTCTAGATTAAAATTACTAATCGTAATAATAGATTACATAGATTTCCTGTAACGTAATCTATACTATTAATCACTGTTGCAAAAATCCCCGCCTAGGCCGTCTAGGCACCCGCCTAGGCGCTAGGCGCTCCTAGACCGAGGCGAATTGCTCCCTAGGCGTCCGCCTAGGTGGCCGGCCGCCTAGCGCCTAACTCGGCCGACTGGGCCGAGTTGGCGGCCGACTAGGCCGAATTTGGCCGAGTTAACTCGCCCAACTCGGCAGGGTTAGCCGAGTTAACTCGTGCGATTAGGCCTTGTTAATTTTATTATTATATTTATATATATTTAAATTTATTTATTTATATAAGTAAGAGAAGTAAGAGATATATATATAGTATATATAATAAAATATATGACATACACCCACACACATGAATTAATTTATTGTTTTTATAGGTCGCCGCCTAGAACCGCCTAATTACCGCCTAGGCGCCGTCCAGACCGCTTAGGCGCTAGGCGCTAGTCTACCGCCCGACTAGCGCCTAGCGCCTACTGCAACCATGCTATTAATAAAAACAAAATGCTCAATTTTAACTTTCCGCCCACAACACTATTATACTAAGGTTTGCGTAATATTATAAAATATTGTAATACAATTCTTATTCGTACTACAATTATATATTAAAATATGGTAATACAATCCTAATTAAATATATTCTTCCCTGCTTTCCTATTCGTAATGTAATTCTAGATTAAAATTACTAATCGTAATAATAGAGTACATATATTTTCCTGCAACGCAATCTATACTTCTATACTATTAATAAAAACAAAATCCTCATACAATTTCTAATAAAATATATTATTTCCTATTGTATTATTAAAATTACTAATCGTAATAATACTTTTGCAAACCAACTTTATGAACGACATACGACATTCATGCCTGATTTGATTTGCATCCCGCCTATACACGAGAGAAAGCCTCTACGCTATACAATTCAATAAGCTTTAGAAAGACTATTGTATAAGTAGTGGTGCAAAATCACTTTCCAAACCAATGTGGGACAAAAGGTACTTGAAAGCTTTTTCTCCCCATTTTTCTAACTCAAATGGGTCAACTTTGAGAACCAATTTCTCATTCATCCATTATCAATTTTGAGCGTACAATATATCAATTTCTTCGTCTAACTACAAAGAACCTGAATCCACTTTGACCCGACCCAAATTGAAAGTGGACCTCACATATATTTGTACCACAATATAGCCACTAAAATGCTACTTTATGCTATTTTTTCCAACAGTTATTTGTCTAGAGAATATCAACGCTCTACGGTCAACCAACAATCACTCAAGTGATTATCTCATTACCCCCAGGTGAATTTTTCTCTAATATAGTTATACTTACTAAATATCAAAATATAAGTGTACATCAAGATCTTGCAATAACTAACCGACAAGTAATTAAATTAATGATATATAATGCAATGCAAATTATCTACATATTGCATTTATACACTTATTTTAGAACACTGAATTTTTGTGATATTTGTTGCATGCAAGGAATACTCATACTATAGTTTATTTGTCGATTCTAATATGTTATAAATCATAATATCATAAGAAACAGATACTTTGATGAAATATGAAGCATGAGTAGTCTGCCAATCAACAGTTATAGACATCGCATTTAAACAGTTTGGATGGACATTATCCCAAAAAGTCATACACTCCATTTGGTAACCTGGAGTAAAGTTTGGATTAACAGTTTAGATATATGATTCATACATTCTGATATGTTTTTATTTGTTTTTATTTATTACCTAATGTCAGTATGATGATTTGAATTTTAAAAGCATAGAAACAAGCTCGAAACATGCTTATATGCTTGAATGGTCTTACCTCAAAGTTAACTACCCACCATCACACAATGCTTTATGTTGTATGTTGGATTCAAGGTTACTAACTTCTCCAATAGTCAGAGACTTGCTTTATATGTATGAAATATTGACAAAAAAAATAGGCTTTAGATGCGAGTTTTACTTATATATACCTGAGAATCTGAAACATTTTGAAATTTAGTGATTAGTAAAATCAATATGTTTTACAGTTTGACTATCAAAACTAATTTTATGGAAAAAAATCACAGAATATATATATGTAGATTATAAAATTAAAATTTCAGTGTCAATATTGTTATGACTCAATGCTTTGATTACATTAAAAGTGATTTTTTAAAATTTCAAGCTCAATATATGACACGCTAAATGAGTCGCAGCTGGAAATTCAGTGATTCGCTCGCCGGCTTTAGATGTCGTCGATCAAATTAATCAGTACATGTGCGACATGAATATTGTAAAAGGACGAACGTATTTAAGTTTTAACTCTTTGTGTAAGGCAGAACCAGACGGTGAAAATCTATTAGAAGTACACACTCCTAAATTCTTAAATAGTTTGAGATTGTATGATTTTCTTAATCATTCATTGACATTAAAGGTCGGTGCACCTGTTATGTTATTGCAGAAGATAGATCATTCTCTTGGTCTTTATAACGGTATGCGACTCATCATCACAAGATTGGCAAACAAATCACATTGTTGAAGCAAGAATAGTTAATGGGACACATGAAGGAACCAAAGTTCTTGTCCCTCAAATGTCTCTCACCCTCTTTGATACGAGATTTCCCTTCAAGTTCCAGCATAAATAATTCCCATTGATGTTTGCATATGCCATGACTCTCAACAAAAGCTAGGGGCGAACACTAACTCACGTTGGGTTATTGCTGAAAAAAAACAATTTTTAATCACGGTCAATTGTACGTGGCATTCTCCCGAGTCACCCATTCTGATAGCCTGAAAGTGTTAATTAGTTCTAGACGAGGATGTACAAGATTGTGTTGCTACTACCAATGTTATCTACAAAGAGGTTTTCAATAATGTGTAAATGCAACCAGTGATATTATGTTTTTTTCCAAGATGGAAAAATTGCTATATATCTACACAAAAATATATCTTCCATACATATGAATTAGAATAACAATTGACTCCTATAACCGAGTTACTAGAGAACGAGCATATTTGCCCAATTTATAAAAATCCTAAACAATGATATATAAAATCTCTAAAGTTCCAGCACCGCATGCGTACATCTACACATTAGCTATTAATTAAGCAATTATTTGATGGAATTCAAACAAGGATAACATCAAAAAACATAATCGATCCAAAACATATCTTCAATTGCAATAATATTTGATCTTATAATTTATATAATTATACATCGATCCAAATATTCTTAATATATTATAACAAATCCATTTCGTGCATCGCATGGGCGAAAATACTAGTATTAATAATTTTTAATAACATAACGTAATTATAATATTTTAAATATTTAGTCCGTGCATCGTACGGATAACATACTAGTATTATTTAAAAAAAGGTAAATTAAATAATTATTTATAATTTTAAAATAAAAACATTTAAAAAAAAAGAAAAAGAAAAACAACAACCCTCGCCTTCGCCGGCGAGGGGTTGTTCTGTTTTTGTTTTTTTTTTTATTAATATTTTTTTTAATTTTTAAATATTTATTCAATTTAATTTAATTAATACTTTTATAGTAATCATTATGTTAAGGTAACATTAACAGGGGAGTACCCAATGTCTACTATTGTTCCACAATGAGCTTATTTTAAATATGATTGTGTAGATGCATGAATTACTCCATATGTGAATCCGATAAATAGTTACAATGAGCATGTACATACACTCTGATCTAATTGTACTCATGAGAATGTTATATTGGATTGAAATGGAATGAAATTTTCTTTTTATACTTTATTGTGATGTTAATGTGTTTTTATAGTTTTTACTGATTCAAAATTAATTTATTATATTATTATAATAAGGTAAAATAATTCATACAAAAAAAATGAGTTATAAAGAATCTTAAAATAACAAAAAAAATATTAATTTTATCATTAAAATTTATTAAACGTTAAATACTACAGAAAATAATTAAAAATTATTATACTATCACAATTTGAAATAATAATAAATAATAAATAATAAATATTTTAAATTAATAATTTTAAAATGTTATAGACAAAATTGTTATAGTATCACAATTTGAAATAAAAATAAATAATAAATAATAAATAATAAATATTTTAAATAAAAAACATAATGTTTGACTAACTTTAATGAAGGTGGTGCAAATCCACCTATAAAGCTATCAAACCTATTAAAGGGTGGTGTAAATAGAATTTAGAGTGGTACAAATATAATTACAGTCTTGTATGTTACAATATCATGATGGAATTTATATTTGATACTAGTGCGATGTGTATTAATACTCAATGTTAATTCTTTTTTAATATAACTGTGTGTATATATTAATTTATAGTTGTAGAATTCATATTATATTAAAAGTATAGTTGATAATTTGAGTAATAATTATAATATGGATAATCAGGGACGGAGCCAGAAAATTATTTGAGTGGGGGCGAAGTTTAAATGACGATAGAAATGTTAATTACAAAATATCAAAAAAATACATTATAAATTACAATAGAATGTTTTTGATAGATTACGCGATAGTTAGAGTCGGAGCCAAAAATATACTTGAGTGAGGCGAAAATGTGAAAATATTTATGACAGAATATGAAGCATAATCAATTAGATAAAATTATTTGAATAACACTATATTCATAAATATTTTTTAATTTTAATTTTTAAATTAGATCAACTTTAATTTTTTTTTTTTAAAGTTAATTAGAATACAATGAACAAGGTTACCAAACCTGTTGTGTTCTTGTGCATGTTTACTTCTTGTTGATATCTTTGTGTGTTAATTTCCGATCCCTCTGCACCACGACTTGAACGAGTTCATAGACCGTGCTTAATAAGTCAATCACGTCTTACAGCTTGGTCATTAACACTTAGTTTTATATTGAGTTGCTATATACCCAAAAGTTCAAGTGTAGATTATATTGTTGCACTCTATGATGAAGTTACTTGCTCATCAAAGTTCAAATTATTGACAAAGTGTCAGCATGTTTTTTTAATTGCTTTTGATCCGTAAAATCTTTCACTACTACCAACATTATATGTATACATAACCGACATTATATGTATACAATAATTCTTCTTTAAGAAAAAAAAAAAGCATATAATGTCTGTTCCTAAGGGAACCGAAGTTATATGCTTATTTTTTTTTCAATTGAATTATATGCTTATTTTTTTTTCAATTGAACATGTAATGTCGGTTCTTGTCGGAACCAATGTTATATGCATAATTCTTTTTGTTTTTTTTTTTTAATAAATGAGCATATAACGTCGGTTTTCCTGAGAACCGATGTTATATGTTCAATTTGTTTTCTTTGGAATCAACCTTATATGTATAATTCCTTTTTTTTTTTTTTAAATGAGCATATAACGTTGGTTTCCACACAAAATCGGTGTGTGTTCTCCCGAGGTGGCTGAAGCATGGGGTGTTCTTCAGGGACTGCGCATGGCGTCTACAATGGGATTTCGAAAGCTTGTAGTGGAAAGTGATGCGAAGAATTTGGTGAAAATCTTGCGGGACGGTTGCTCAGGGCGGGGTACGATTACCAATCTTATCCACCGTTGCCAAGATGTTTTGCATGACTTTGAGGAGGTTGTATTCACTCATATCTACCGGGAGCAGAACCGGCTTGCTGATTCTCTAGCGAAAAAGGCCTTGAGCTACTCCGCGAATTTTTTCCAGTTAATGGAGGTCCCTAGTGATCTGAGAATGATCTTTTATGAGGATAAAGATGGGGTCTGTTTCACTAGGAGACTCCCCCGGGAGAATAGGGTGGATCCTTTGTAATCATCCTCGGGTTTTATCCCTCCTTTCTATCAAAAAAAAAAAAATAATATATATTATTTTTTTTATTTAATTTATTGATATTTGACGTCAATTTTGAAATAATCAACGTTATATGTGAGACGTTATATGTTATTTTTATAGTAGTGTTTCTAAATGAACGATTCTGATTAATTTCTAATTGTCTCTTCCGCAGCAGTTGTTTTTTGATTGAATTCATATATATATATCGTCGGCACATAGCCGTGGGTGCAGTCAACGGCCTCATAATTGGATAATATGTGGTTTTGTGGTGAAAGGTTAGCGGTATGTGCATGACAGGGCAGAGTGAAGTGGGGAACCTCGATCAAATAATGGAATGAATTGAAAAGCCTCTTTTGGAGGGTAATTATATCATCCCACTCCCACACCCTTTTTCAAGATTTGCGTCTGTCCAACACAATAATCCTTAACTCTCTTGGAAAACTAAAACATACTCCATACTCCATATATATATATATATATATTTCTCCATTTTCTTCACACCTTCACAACAAAACAAAGACACTGCGATAGTGGTCGGTTGAGGTGGTCTGACACCTCCGCTCAAATTACATATACAATCATAATGTAAAGTAGTACAGGTAGTGAAAATTCTCATGCCATCCAATTGTTTTCAACTTTTTAGTTGAAGGAGGATATGTTTATTGATTAAAGAAATCTACTTTAAGAGTTAAAGTTAAAAAGTTATTAACATTACGCTAATTGTTTTTCGCGCGAGGAAAACAAAGTATTAATTTTCTTATTTTAGCAGCATTAATTTCATTTTTAATGTCAACGGTTCAAACATGGAATAACTTACAATGGATTATAATTACACATGATTCAATACTCAATGATTAAGTAGTTTTAAAAATCAAGGACTAAAATTAAAAGTAAGTGATAGTTAAATGACCAAATCTAGAATTAATAACTCAATTATAAAAAGAGTTACGTTCTACTACATGGACTCCCATTTTATACTCTCTCACTTGTACTCCCTAACATGACAAAATATAATAGGTTATCTTCATCCTGTGGGTCCCAGTGTCAATATCAAATTTTTGTGTGAGGGAGTACAAGTAGGGAGTATAACTTGGGAGTCCATATAGTATTTTTCTTATAAAAATAAAAGAAAAAATTAATTGTACTCATATATAGCTTATTATATTATCCCCTTGACATGAAAAATGGGATACATTTTTCTAGTAAAACTCAAAGAAAAATGCAATTAAGTTAATGAATAATCTTACAATTGTAAAATTAGTTTAAAGTTTTATTATACATTACAAGAAAAATTAAATTTACTAAAAAATCTATAATTAAATTATTGTATTCCTTAGATATTTAATCTTATGAATTTTTGAAGATAAAATGCTTAAATATATATGTATTTAAGCTCTAACTATTTAATATGTGGTTAAATTTATAGGTATTTTATTGCTTTTTTTTTTTTTTATATGAACATTTACCGATAATGACTAAGATGACATCATGCTAAGGAAATGTTCATAGTAATGCATGCCAACAATGTAGTGATATACACTAATAACGACTTGACAAAATGACAAGATCACTAGAGATAGATTCTCACATTTTGATTATAGTGTATGTCATTTTCTATTTATATAAATGGTATTTAACCCCATATTACTTATTTAAAAATATTATTATATGTCATTGATAATTGCATTGGAGGATTTGGAGCATCATCATCATTATCAAATAATATGAATCCATAATTAAATAATTAATAATTAATTAATTAATAATTATTTCGTGTATATATGTTTCTGTTCAAGGCATTGAGGACCCATTGTGATTGTGTACGATCTCGCAAAAGTGATGTCGTTTAGAATGGTGACATCTACGGCGTCTGAGTTGAACAATTGGAATCAAGTCACTATAATTTGGTATCAAGTCACTATAATAGAATAAAGGAAAAGATATATATATATATATATATATATATATATATATATATATATATATATATATATATATATATATATATATATATATATATATATATATATATATATATATATATAATTCTCATATAGTCAAGTAGTTGATGTTTAACATTTATTTCATAAATTCTTGTGATGCAATGTTTCAACTTTCAATCACACATTCTCAAACATATAAATAATATATGTCCAAATATCTTATTTTTCAGGCTATAAAGTTGTTTGAATGTTTCATGCTATAATGCCTAAATATTTTATTTTCATGATATTGATTTGCATACTTATGTTTTAAAAACTAATTCAATTCAAATTCTTCTCTCTAGTTATACCTATAAAGTCAGAGTTTTTAAAAATTTACAAGAAAGTTGATAGTCACTATTCGAAGTTGTGCTTTGGTTGAAACCCGCCTTGTGATGACCCTTGCCGGCAATGACTATAAGGATATTGGTCTAGGTTTCACATAGTTGATCAGTTTAAATCAAAAAAGATTAATAGATAACTCGCATGAAATATAAATTTGAAACCTTGTAGTTATCAAGTTAATTGTCCAACTAACATTGCTGGGGTTAAGTCTAACTTTTACTCTGAAAAAAGTCTAAATCAGAGTTCTTTAGCCTAGCTAGCATTACAAGAGCCGGACATCTGACCTTGTAGTTGTATAGTAACCTGCTTATTAACTGTTCCAAGCCGAGTTAAATTAAAAATTATTTTCACATTAACTAAAAAATTAAAACTTATATTGGGACTACATAAAAAACATAAACATTAAAATTTATAGTTTACCTAGTGGAGTTTCACATGGTCTTTCTAGTGTTGTTTATTCTATATGATTTGTA
The DNA here is from genome assembly GCA_003576665.1 of Ipomoea trifida. Lineage (NCBI taxonomy): Eukaryota > Viridiplantae > Streptophyta > Magnoliopsida > Solanales > Convolvulaceae > Ipomoea > Ipomoea trifida. Next base: position 6,202,724 of record CP025644.1, read on the forward strand.
GGTTATTATATAAAAGTAAAGTTTAACCAATGCAAATTCTCAAATAATTACTATAGTTTCTCACCTTCTCTCGTCAAAAAAAAAAAATCAAAAAATTGTTTTTATTCAGTTACTAAAATCAAGGGATCGGAGAAGTCTAAACAAAGTCAGACATTGGTTGGAAATGTTTTATAAAACTGCAGTGCTGCATTTTGCTTGAAATTCTGATGAATGTGAACACAGCTGATTGAAGATTTTAAAAAGCGGCATATATATATATATATATATATATATAGACAGAATTTCGGCTGCCGACCGTGACCGGTGACCACCTGCCAGCCAGCATGAAGGGGATCGGATGGAGGTGGACTACAAGATTATCCCAATCTAAATTTCAATTAAATACTCATACTTAATAATCGAGAAGTATTTAAGATAAAAGTACACTTGTTCATCATATGTTTGATTGTAAATTATAATTGAAATTGAATTATAGATTGTTACTTAGACACGTATTATATTAAAAATAGAATTGAAGAAAAATAAAATTTGAGAGTAATTATTTATATGAGTATTATATACGAACAAGATTTATGTAGTGTGCATCTTTAAATAAGTATTATTGGTTTTGCTCATCATCCAAAAGAATGAGGAAAAAAAAAGAGGTGATTGATGAAGGCTAGGCAAGACGAGATGGAGACTGCAACGTGAAAGGGATATTAGACAAGGAAAGAGAAAAAAACAGGAATGGGAATAAAAAGGGAGTTGAAGTAGGGAATGACCAAAAAGGTTTTTTTCAGTTATTGATTAACGGCTGGGATCAATCCTCACTTTTTACAGGAGGATCTTGTTCGTTCATTTGATCATTCTCTTATATATAACAATAGCAAAAATTCATGTGAGAACACTTTTTCCTGTAAAAAAAATGTAGATACATGCATCCACACCCTCCATCTTGTGAAATTAAAGAATAGAGTTAATTTCATTTTTGGTCATAGATTTATAGGTGGTAATTCACTTTTAGTCCTTTTTTATTTGAACATCCATTTTTGGTCCTAGTATTATTGTGACATAAACATTTTTGGTCATTTATCAACAAATCAGTTTAAATATCGTTAAATACAATGACATTTCGGTTGGCCTTCTCAGGTGCGATTGCATTAGGTGAGTGATTTCCCTTCTTAAGGTGCATCATTTTAAACCCTTAGGTGCGTGGTTTGTGTTTTTAAGGTACTTTGTTTGTGTGCTTACGGTGCGTGATTTGTATGCTTAAGTTGCATAATTTATTGAAACTTAAGGTGCGCCATTTTAAAACTTTTGGTGCGTGGTTTAATTTGTATTCTTATGGTGCGTCTTTTTTAGTCAACTGCACAACTGCACGAGAAGATATACCTGCCCTTGAACCCTTCCCTATATATACATACATACATACATACACACACACACACACACACACAGATATAGATATATATATATATATATATATATATATATATATATATATATATATATATATATATATATATATATATATATTACAATTGTAGAATTCATATTAATATTATTGAAGTAGGAATTATAAAAATGATAAATTACTAAATAAATTCAAACTTAACATTGAAGAATGCAAGAAAAAAATATTGTGTATGCATGCGCATGGTAATTATAATGTGAAAAGATAACAGAAGTTATAACTATATGGATATTTTTGTCCAAAAAATTATGTAGTACAACTTTTATACTATAAGGTAGAACAAAAATTAACAGAAAAACGGACATAAACTAGGGTTATAACCTGGATTGAAACTTATTATGTATGTATGTATGTATGTATGTATGTATATATATATATATATATACACACACACACACACACACACACACACACACTATTATTTTAAAACAATATTAATGCATTTGCAGTTGAATTGATACAAGATTTTTGGATATCAATCTGTGAAAGTTGTTGAATTGAGATAGTTGAAATCAAGTATTATGTATATCCGGTGACCGGTTCCACAATTTTGGTAAACAGTTGAAAACTCTGCGTAAAACTCAGTTAAGGCTAAGGGGTCGTCGTGATCCGGAATCCCTAGTTGAGTTTCAGCGTTTGGAAAATCAGTTGACACGCCTAGAAGCCCAGGAGGGTATCTGCAAACGCCAAATGAGTGATTTTCATTTTCTTACCTTTTGGAGGCAGCGGGCGAAGCAACATTGGTTGAAGGGAGCTGATGCGAATACACGATTCTATCACAGGTATGCCTCTGCTCGTAAAAAGAAAAACTCTCTTTCTAGATTAAAAAATGATGCGGGTGTGTGGGTCGAGGGAGAGGCTTTGGAGCCTGTTGTGTTGAGTTATTTCGATCATATTTTCCACTCTACGGGATCAGCTCTGGAGGAGCCGTTTTTCAGTAATATTGTCCCCCGGGTTTCTCAGGCTGATAATGATACTTTACTACGCCCTTTTGAGATCACTGAGGTGAAAGAGACCCTGTTTTCAATGTTCCCAGATAAGGCCCAGGGCCTGATGGGATGAACCCGGGGTTTTACCAGCATTATTGGGATGTGGTGGGTGGAGATGTGACTGAGTTTGTGATCAATTGCTTGCAATCATGTTCATTCCCAGAGGGTCTTAATGCAACGAATGTTGTCCTTATACCAAAGAAAAAAGTGCCTGAGAGTGTGGCTGATTTGCGACCTATTGCTTTATGCAATGTGGTGTATAAGATAATGGCAAAAGTCTTGGCAAACAGGTTGAAGCCTTTGTTAGACAATCTCATATCTGAATCCCAGATTGCTTTCATCCCAAATAGGCTCATTACTAATAACATCCTGATTGCTGTAGAGGTAGGGCATTATCTTAATAGAAAGCAGGGTGGTTTAGCTGGTTGGGCCGGGAGCTCTAAAGCTGGACATGGCAAAAGCTTATGATCGAATGGAGTGGCACTATTTACGCAGAATGATGGAGGCTCTGGGGTTTGCTCCCAGGTGGATTGATTTAATTATGCTTTGTGTCTCCACGGTGTCTTATAGCTTTGTGATTAATGGGGTCCCAACTGGTAATGTTATTCCATCTCGTGGGTTGCGCCAGGGAGACTCTCTCCCCATATTTGTTTATTATTTGTGCAGAAGGACTCTCTTTATTGCTACAAAAGGCTCAGGTGGAGGGCTCTATCAAGGGCTGTAGAGTGGCTAGGGGAGCACCCCCGGTTTCTCATTTGTTCTTTGCAGATGACAACCTCCTATTTTTTCGAGCTAATGCCCAAGAAGCAGGTGCGGTAAAGCATTGTCTGGACTTGTACGAAAGTATGTCTGGTCAGGCAGTCAACTATCACAAATCTAGTGTCTGCTTTAGCAGGAATACACAAGAAGTGCATAGAGTTGAGGTGGCAGCAGTACTAGGGGTTACTCAGGCCCCAAATTTTGGCAAATACTTGGGCTTACCCGCTTTTGTGGGGAGAAACCGGAGGGCAGCTCTCTCATATATTGAAGACAAGATTAAACAGTGGATAGGTTCATGGAACAAGAAGCTTCTCTCGCAAGCAGGGAAGGAGATTCTGTTGAAAAGTGTAACTCAGGCAATGCCGACTTTCTCAATGAGTGTCTTTTTGCTTCCTGAGTCGGTATGCCTATCAATTGAGAGAACTATGAATCGTTTTTGGTGGGGCTCAGGGACTGAGAGAAGAATCCATTGGAAAGCATGGGATCGCTTGTGTATACCCAAGAAGTTTGGAGGTTTAGGTTTTAAGGACCTACGTGCTTTCAACTTAGCTATGCTAGGGAAACAGGCATGGCGCTTTCTCACTATGCCAAATTCTTTGGTTGCTAGGATCTATAAAGCAAGATATTACCCCAAAACCTCCTTTATTGATGCTGCTGTAGGTAATTGTCCAAGCTTCTGTTGGCGCAGCATCATGGCTGCTCATAACTTAATTTGCAGTGGTGCTAGGCGCAGAATTGGGGATGGCAAATCAACTTTAATTTGGGGTCATCCTTGGCTGCCTGACGATCCATCCCCAATGGTTCACACAACTATGCCTGCAAATCTCAATGGAACATATGTGTCTGGCTTAATTGATGAGGAGAGTGGCACTTGGGACATCTCTATTTTAAATGATATATTCACCCTGGAGGACGTATTGCGTATTAGCAGGGTACCGGTATCATCAGGATATGAGGATATATGGTTCTGGCATGGCGACCCAAATGGATGCTACACTGTGAAAAGTGGTTATAAATTAGTCATGGGTGAATTTAGTAATATGGAGGGTGACTTTGATGATTGGACTGCCTTATGGAAAATAAAAGTACCCCCCAAATGGAAAACCTTCCTGTGGAGAGCTCTTAGTGATACTCTTCCTGTCACTACTAGTTTACTTATAAGGAGGGTAGATGTAGACCCAGCATGTCCAAAGTGTGGTGATTGTCATGAGAATGTCTTTCATGCATTAATTTCGTGTGCTTACTCCCAATTAGTATGGCATGAACTTGACTTACCTAATGTACCAGCTAGTGGAGGCTTGTTTAGTGTGTGGCTCTCATCTTTGTTTATGAACTTTTCTAAAGGAGATATTCGCCTGGCGATAGCAGCTCTCTACTACACTTGGCGTGCTCGCAACTCAGCCGTATGGGATGGCTTTCTCCCACTGCCGAGAAGGGTCACACAATTAGCAAAGGTTGCACTTCAGGCTTGGACGACGGTACATCACAGCCAAGCAGCAGCTGCCGTCCATACGAGCGCACATGCAGATCCAGAACAACATCAGATCACGACACCAAAATGCTATTTCGATGCAGGTTTCATGCCGAACACGCTGAGGTCTTCGTTTGGTGCAGTCTTACTCTCACCAGATGGGGTATTCATGGCGGCCTGCGCAGGACCTCTATCGGATTGCCTCTCACCATTGATGGCAGAAGCAGAAGCCTGCAAAATGGCTCATACGTGGCTAAGCGATAAGGGCCTGGAATCGGTGGCGTTGCTTACGGATTGCTCACAGTTACGCTCTCAGCTCTCACAGAAGTGCCCTAATCGTTCACATGCGGGCTTTACCATACAGACATGCAAGGCTTTGAGAGCCTCCTTTCATAGCTGTGTGGTTACTTTAGTTCCTAGATTGAATAATGTTATTGCTCATACTCTTGCCAAATCGGCTTTTTCGCTGACTAGCATTCTGTATTGGGACTCTGTCCCACCAAACTCTATTTCTGCTCTTCTACATTAATCAAATTGATTGTTTGATTTTCAAAAAAAAAAAAAAAGTATTATGTATATCCACATATGGATATGAATTTATAAGGGATATATCTCTAATTAGAAGAACACTACATTTAAACAATTTTTTTTTCATTTTGAAAGACAACAAAGTTGTAATACAACGTTGAGTACCCTTAAAATTACAGTGGAATATATTCATCACAATGAAATTGAATTTCTTGGGTTAATTTCAAATACATACACAACAAAAATTTTACTCGAATATCTATGAAAATTTGACAACTCAAAAAAAAAAAAACACATTGTATCTATTTCAAAATGATTTATTAATTGTGTTTAAATATTGGACACAAGTCTTCACGCAAAGCGCGTAAAAAAAAACTAATATATATGCATACACACATACACATACATACTTGATATAACAATGTTCATTATTCATTATTCATTAATTTTGTCATATAATACATTACTCAGTAGTCCCAAGAAGCAGGGACGGACGCACGTTATTGATGCAGGGGGCCCTGGCCCCCCCCAAAATTTTTGTTGTTAGTGTTATATATAATATATATACACTTTTTGGCCCCCCAAAACATTTGTTCTTCCCAATACCTTGAGCCTCCCAAGTTTATTCTTTCCAAAGCAAGTTTTACTCCTAAGTCCATTTTGTTTTCGGCAAAAGGGGAGACAAGTAAACCATTTTTCATGGCTTTTTATCCACTTTTTCAGGTGAG
>CP025644.1:6209416-6265377 GCA_003576665.1 Ipomoea trifida
TTTTTTTTTTGAAGCAAACGAAGAAGTTCATTAATAAGCCAAAGACCTAGTGGTAAGTGACTCTCTCAAATGGGAGGTCATACATTCAAGCTTCAATGGGGTAATATTAACTTGTTGGGCTTTAGTAGGTTGAGAAATATATATTTAATACTACATGTATAGGGTAAATAGTACTAAAAAAAATGATCAAGTGTTAATTGATTTGAACATATTTATTCTCTTAATTGTTCATTATGTTGTATTTTTAGTCCATATTATTATATAATTATCAAATTTTGTTATCAAACTCTTATAATTTGTAAGGTTTTTGTCATTTATTAGAATCTATATCAATGGTTAAAGTTTCACTCTCTCCATGACCATGACACCATCAGATCCGAGATTACCATTCAAATTCCAAAGAAGACAATTTCCTTTAATGTTGTCATATCCAATGACAATTAACAAGAGTCAAGGTCAAATACTTACACATGTTGGGTTACTTTTAAAGAAACCAGTATTTGTTCATGGCCAATTGTATGTTGCTACTTCTAGAGTGAACAATCCAAATGGGTTGAAAATATTAATATGTAATGACCTTAATAATGTTAATACTTCAACCACTAACGTAGTGTACCATGAAGTGTTCAATAATGTATGACATTTTATTTTATGAGTCTTATTATATACCAAATTAAGTTCATTCAAATATTTATTTAAATCAGGTAATTAGTTAATGCACTTAAATGTCTTTTGCTCTAAACAACTACAATTTAATTGTCTAATGATTTTTACTATAGTATTACAACAATAGATTAAATACGTATCCATGCATCGCACGGGACAATACTAGTTATATTATATATATAACACTAGGAGCTAAAAGTGCAACATTTTGAAATTGACATTTAGACAATTCGTCTCTAAAATTATATGATGATATCCTTGAGTTTTCAATCACCATAGCATTTCTAATCTTTGCAATATGTTTAATATATGTGTGTGTGAAATTTAAATTTAAAATATATAAAAGTCAATAAATAAAAGATCTTAATTACACTCCTTATTCTGGGAAGGACCAAAGAACTTTAAGGTTGATAAAACACTCACTCCTGCTTATATTTTAAGGTAGCATCATTAATAGGACTCCGATTTTGTCAAAAAAAAGGACTCCGATTCAAGACTTCTCGTATGTATTACATTATACTCTTCGTGATTAGCGTTTCTCTTTTCATAAATATTTCATCCCATAAATTTACTGAAACTTCATAAAGATATAAAAAGTCGTTTTCCTAATTTTTTTTTTAAATTATGAGAAAAATTAGTAAACAATTAATATTTATACATTTTTAGAAAAGAATATTTTCAAATAAACTAATTATATATTATATATATAATATATATATATATATATATATATATATATATATATATATATAATATATATATATATATATATATATATATTTATTTATTTATATATATATAGTATTTTCCCACACGTTTCATACCTCTCCACTATCTATTGAAAAGGAAGACCATACAAGTACAGTTGTCGTCATTTGTAAAAAAAAAAAAACAAAAAAAAAAAAAAAAAAACAAAAAAGGCATGACGAAAACTACAATATATAAACTATAGTAAAATTTCATTGTCACAATATACAAGTGGAATAGTGTTTGTCTTGTCGAAAGGCTAAAAGCAGTGGAAGATAGAGCTTTGATTTGATTTGCAATAGCTAAATATAATAGCTATAGCATAGCGTAATCCATATTCATTTTGGCTGGCCTTTCAATTCTTTAGACATCACTTTCACTTTCATTTCATTGTCCATTATATTTTTGAGAGTTAAAAATACAGTCCTTTCAAACATCATTATCATTGGCTATTATATATAATTGCAAATTAACTATACTCCAATGAGACATCCTGCAGTGTTGTTCACTAGATAATCATTGTTGTTAATAGTAAAAGCAGCACTAATCCTAGTATTATTAGTCATGTTAATTAAAAGTTTGGTAATCATTGTTTTAACTTGTAAAGCATATACTATCTGCGGAACTAACCCCCCCCCCCCTCCCCATTCCCCCCTCATAAAGTTGCTTTAAATCATTGTGTTCCAATTTTGAAAATGTATGCAATTACTTTAAAATTCATAAATAAATATAAATATACATATAAACTCCGACTCCCATAAAAATTAGTAACGAGAATGTGCAGACAAATTCTCATATATTCATCAAAAATCATAATAATATTTTCGTAATTATAACAGTATATTTGAAAACGCTTAATAGTGCATCCGAAGATAACTAATAATATACACACATGAGTGCACTATTATAAATTCTGAGTGTGTTCAGTCAGTTATCCTTGAAATGTTATGATAACAATATATAAAATAACAAAAATATGTAAACATATATAAAATAACAAAAAAAATGTGTAGTCTCACTGACATCGATAAGTACAAAAAAAAAATAGTTGTTAACAATATATGATGATGCACTGCTTCAGTTATAAACGCTACACACACTACAACTCTCACGGACAAGAGTCAATTCTCAAAATTTGATCCAAGAGTGCGTGAGCGTCACCAAAATAAAAGATTCTAGGTTTGAATAAATTAAACATTTGATATTTGTTCGTCACTTATAAATTGTCAATCTTATTATAATCATGAATTGAACTAATTAAATGAAATATTTTATATGTATATGAATTTATATACAAAAAATTGTATGCATTTAAGAATTTAATTAATAAGTATATGGATTAGCACCCTAAGGTTTTTTGATAGCTAGGTTATTAAAGGGTAATCGACATGTTTTTTTGGTTATCAATAGTGACTCAAATTCATGATCTATCAATTTTAAGTGGAAAGTGGTTACTAATTTAATTATCTCTTTATTATTTGTATTGTTATGATGGTTACAATGATAGAGAAGTGTGATATATATATATATATATATATATATATATATATATATATATAGATTTTTATTCAAATGTGGCCGCGCCCTTACGTGCGGTCGTGCGGTTTACACCACTCAATGTTAAGAAATACACCACTCAATATTACGAAATGCACCACTCAATAACATTGAGTGGTGTATTTCATATAATATATATATATATATATATATATATATATATATATATATATATATATATATATATATATATATATATATATAATATAGTATAATATAATATAATATAATATAAAAATCATGCAACTACAATTAATGTTTGAAAAATGCTCCTGCGAAAACTTTTCCTTTTGCCTTCAAGTCAAAAAGTTATGATCACAATGAAAAGTGGCCACTAATTAAAACAAAAAAAAAATTAATAACAAAAAAACCATAATGCCATAAGTAATTAGTTTGAAATCTATAGTAAAATTACTGATTAAATTTTGATTATTTTTTAAAATGATAGGTCATCGGCATTTTTTTTTTTGGTTAGACCATGAGGTGTCCTGGCCTGAGCAGGCTCTAACTCATAAGAGGCACCTTTAAGCCCGTACCATACGCAGTCTAATCCCCATTCGCACCGGGCCAGCCCAATTAAGGGGCAAAGTGCTGGCCAGATTGATTTTTCCATACAAGAGGGAGTTCGAACTCCCGACCACTCTTAAGGGACAAGAGTGCTCGGCCACTCACGCCAACCAAGCTGGTTTAGGTCATCGGCATTTAATATATCATTTTGTTGATGTGACACATTACTTCATTTTGTCTTCTGTCACAACCACAACATTAACCATGGTCGTTACTTGTAAAAAAAAAAAAACAAATTAAAGCTCTTAATTAAATTCTCCTAGTCATTGCATAGAAAAATAGTTGTGCATGACTTAGCTTGTAACGCATAGAGTTGGTTGCATCTTCTCCTAGACATGGCTTAAGCTTCTCTCATGATTGCGATTTTGTACATACTGAAAATTAGACTTTTTAAGATTTTTCAAATATTTCGACCACTTATAAAAAGTTGGTTGAAAATTTCTACCACTTTTCATAATGTCGAATAATTGTTGAAAAAGTCATAAAAACTTCAAATTGTTTTTTTTTTTTTTATGTTAAAATTTTAGACTTTTTAACCGTGACACTAATACCACACGACTTGTGATGAAGTTCTGTATTTTTATTAATAATACTAAGAGAATAAGATATATAATTTTATTAAATAAAACATATAATGCATATGACATTATTAGATACCATAAGATAATATTTTCCCTAGGAAAATACAACTATACAAGATGATACAATTGGATTTATATATGTGTAACACAATAAATAAAGGAAATAAAAAAAAAAAAACAATTGGAGAGAAGAAAAGAGATGTGGAATACATGCATGCATACAAACAAATTGTGTCACCTAACAACTTCGTTCTATTATCAATTTTCCAGCTATGACGAGGGTCGACGTTTCCACTGCAATCGAGTACCATATATACCCATTACCCACTTTTTAACGTTGAAAGATAAAAGAAAGATTGAGAACAACAATTTTCAACTGGGCCCCAATTCTGCTCAGAAATTGTCTTGCCGACCTAAGAATCCCATGCATTAATGTTAAATGTTTCATGATGCCCCATGATCAGAGTTGACTATTAAAGTCTTTTGTCCATGCATTCGGCCGACATATTTTGGCGAACTAATCTTGGTCATTAGGACCATAATCAAGGATTAATCATAGTATTGTTTTGTTTGAGCTGTACTTGTCGTGTTCTTGCAGAGATTTTTTGGTCGATCTGCTTGAAGACATGAATATGTACGAAAGGGCAATCCGGCCCGCATTGTAACAAATCAAACATTATTACATATTTACATGAACCATATATAGTCTATACAATTGTGTGGCCCATAAATAAAAAGTATATTTTTTTAATATACTAAAAATAGATTATTTATATACATAAAGTATATTATTTATAGTACAAAAATAATGTACTTTTAGTATATATTAAAAATGTATTTTGTATTCATAGTTCACACAATTATGTGCGTCGTGGTCCACACAATAATTTACCTTAACAAATAACTTTTTTTTTAAAGAAAATTATGAGAAAGCCGACAACAATTATTCGAATGTGCATTTTGGTGATTGGTGAAGTCCTTCTTGCAACCTAACAAAAGACTACAATGAGATAAATTAGTTTAGGTTACTCATAGGGATTGGCTCCTACTAGGGATGGAGCTACTTAGTGTGTAGGAGGGCCATACCCCCCCCCCTCAACCCCCACCCCTACCCTCACCCTACATTTTTCTAGTAAATATGTATGTATATTTTAATATAGTAGGGATAAAATGCATTTTGGTCCCCTTCTAATTTTTTTTTTTCTTAAAACAATCTATTATGTTTATATTAAATGAACTCAAAATATATATTAAAGTTCTAATTCATTAAATAAAAAGAAATAAATCAAATAATTAAAGTCACTATTTTTCTTTATTATCTTATTTCTTTTATCAGATTTTAATAATGGAGGGCATCAAGTATACATTTTAATTTAAAAAATCTCCAAATTTGAGATATATGCTTTAGTTTTTTTATTTTTATTTTTTTTTGAGAATATGCTTTAGTTTTATCAGGTATGTTGATTAATTAATTAGTGATTTATTGTGTGTTTTAATTATTTATTTACACTTTTAAGATATACATTTGCTAGTTTAAATGATTACTTATTACAAGATAACCGAGTTACAAAGCCAACGTTGTCTGGATTTGCAAGAACACCTTATCAAGCAATTCAGGGCTCAGTTCGATTGACAAAGGCCGGCTCCCCATCTAGAGCACACGAGAAGTCTCGTTGATACCTAGGGCTGTCAAAGTGGGGCCAAAGCCCACGGGCCGGGTCGCACCTGCCCCGCGGTGGAGCGGGTTAGGATCATGGAAAATTAGGCCAGCGGAAATGCGGGCCTAACAGGGTGAGTCAACCCGCGCGAGTTGCGGGCCGTCCCGCGGGCTGACCCGCAGGCCAAATAATTAAAAAATAAAAATATATATATTTATTGATAATATTGTTGGTCATACACTTTAATTTTTATTTCACCCAATTTTGTTGGAAATTATTAAGTAAAGAAGCACGAATTATATCCATTAATTTATAATACATAAATTCCACCCAATTTACCATTGCCATCCAATAATTTATATATATTTTTTCACAGTAAGATATTACGGAGTATGTACATTATTGCTTATTCACTTATTAGTTATTACAGTACTTATATTACTTAATACTACTTAATTAGTATGTTTAAGTTCGTATAGTTAACTAGTTAAGTACTTAAGCTTGTGTAGTTTTGTTTTGTTTTTTTGTTTTTTTGTTTTTTGTTTTTTTTTTTGTTTTTTGTTTTTTGTTTTTTTTTGTTTTTTGTTTTGGTGTATTAGTGTATTACTTTGTTATTAGCAATTTAGCATGAATTGATATGAGTTTATGATCTTTGATTATTAATTATGAAGTGTGTCATTTTTAGATTTATTTACTTAATTTGTAATGAATTTAAAAAAAAAAAGTATGTGGGGCCCATGAACTCGCACGGGGCGGATTAGGGTTGAATGAATCGTAGGCTCGCGGTAGGGCGGGCCTAATGGGGTGTCCCGACCCGTTTTGACAGCCCTACCGATACCTTTGCCTTCGGAAGTTGCATTGCCATAAGTGTGACCAATTAGGGTCCCTCAGCGGTTGGACCTAATGCCCAACCTTTAGCCTATGAGATCGCTAACGTCATTGACAACTGGGTCGCCCAACAGTAATGAGGAGCACACCCCGACCCGGCCCAGTAGCCAGGCGGTGATCTGAACACTCAAGCAAACCTTCTTGCCACCAGGCTCAACACTTCGCGATAGGGCCCCAACACGGGGGGCGCTAAGTTGCGGTTAGGGCCAAGATGAAAAGACCCCGAGGGAGGAATTGGAGCCCATCTTTAAGGAAACAGTGAGTGAAAGTACTAATCACAACTCGATTATGAAGATACCACAAGTTGTCAATGCGTGCGATGAGACTCGGGTAGTCCTCCCCGAGGGATAGGCAGATAATATTAATGCTAAAATTGAGGAGTTGGTTCGGTAGAAGGAACAAGGTAATTTATCGGTAATCCTGAAAATCGCTATCACCCTACCCTCCACACCAAGGATTACGAACGAACCCTTCCCTACTGATTTCAAGTTGCCTAATATCCAACAGTTTAAACGAGGTAGGGGATCCCCAACACCCCAAGAGCATATCTTGACCTACTAAGCCGCTATAATGTTAATGAGCTATGGAGGCAGTTATGTGTAGGGCTTTCTTTGCAACCCTAGGGGGATGGGATCAGCTCAACGTTGGTTCACAAACTTAACAGAAGTATCAATCTAATCTTTCCATGAATTGGCAGTGAAATTTATCACACATTTTTTAGGGGCAGAAAGAACAAAAAACATTTTACTTACCTGACCACGGTGAAGTAGAAGGTAGGTGAAACTTTAACTGATTTTTTCACTCGTTGGCTAACCTCTATAGCAGAGGTAGACAAGATAGACGACAAGTTTGCCATTATCATGTTCATTGAGGATTTAAAGGCCAGGGATCTATACAAAAGCCTTAAGTGCAAGACTCTGGGAACCTACGTTGTCTTAATGGCTAAGGTAGATCGTTACGCCGAAGCTGAAGAAACGAACCAGATTAAAAGAGGAGAAGAAAATGGGTATTTCAAGAGACATCGAATAAAAAAAAGCTCTCGAACTAAATAAGGAGGTGGTGGAACGACCTACAGAATGGCACTTGGAGCATATTCGGAGGACCTTACAGGCAAGGTCGTCGACCACAAGTAGGACTCCGAGGTTTTTCACACCTATATTGACGGCACCAAGACCTTTAACGCCATTGGCAGCACAGCAAAGTGAGGTGCTAGGCTACGTTGAGGAATGCAACATGGTGCAGTTATCTCGACCATCCACCATGGAGGTTCACGGAGTCGATAAGTCAAAGTACTGCCGATTTCACAAGAGCCATGGCCATGCCACAGATGAGTGTCATACTTTAAAGCGAGAGATCAAACTCCTAGTTCAATTAGGGGAGCTAAATGGCTTTATTGATTGGGAGAAATTGGCAAAATGAAATGTTTGGAAGAAGGAAAATTTTGAATCATCCACCATCTGAATCTCTAAGGAGAGAATAATGAGACCCTGCCGAGGTGCAATATGGAAAGGGCAGTGACCAATAATTGACTAGTCTAATATGAGATAAACACTTATTATAAATAAATAATCATTTACATTTTCTTTTCTGGGCCCACAAGCAAGGAAGATGGCCCAACTAGGCATCACGCCTAAAAAAAGAAGAGTAATAAGGACTTGCATGTAGGGAAGGCAGCTCATCAGCCTACAAGTAGGGTAGGCAACCGAACACCCTCTCATCTAGGCCCGCAAGTAAGGAAAGCGGCTCAGCAAGACATCGCACCTTAAAAAAAAGTCATACAAGCTTGTATGTAGGGAAGGCGGCCTAAAGAGCCTGCATGTAGAGAAGTTGGCTCATCAGCCAACAAGTAGAGGCAACACAGCTAGGCACCGTACCTCCAAAAAAAATTCCTTTTTATATAGGGAATGTACAAGAGAGAAATCTTCTTGACGAACTGCATGTAAGGAAGGCTGTAAGGATCGAGCACCGAGCTGTCCAAAAGATATGAAGAGCTTTGAGATCAGGAGTCGAGAAGGTCAAGGCGCGTAGAAGGTCTATAGTGTCTATACTTTCTTGATGAGGACATGGCCAGGACCCGGGGGCCCATTTTATTGAGAAAGTCTTGGCCCAACCTCCTAAGCAGGGTTCCATCATTATGGGTGACAATTGGCCTAATAAGAATAATGGAAATGGAAATCTATTGAGCTAAGGAAGGAATGAAGGAAGCTTGGAGCAAAATATTTTAAGAGGTGTTGCCATGGGGTTCAAACCCACAACCTCAAGCATAACAACACAAGTTTTAAACCACCAGCCACTCAAGATCATGTGTACTAAAGGACAGGAATTCCACTTATGCATGGGAGTGCGCTAGAAGCGAAGTAGTGGGGGGGGGGAGGGCACGTGTGTGACCAAGAATGAAGGTTGCCCAATGTTGTCCATTTGTCAACCATTCGTGAGTCCTTCGACAATATAAATAGGATGTCTTCCCTCACCTTAAAAACCATTCCTTGGCTCACCAAACCCCTTCTAGTCCATTTGTCTGAGTCTTTTCTCTATTGTCGGCACACGGCAGGATTCAATTTCTAGCGATAACATTATTGTTTTTATTTCATTATTAGAGCTATAGCTTGTATTGTTTATTATTTGGGCCGCCGACTTTGTACGCATACATTTTGAGCCTAGCGTCACTAATAATAAAATTACTACATTCCTACCCCGTTCTATACCTCTATACCAGTTTATAGTGGACCTGATTCCAACAAAACCATCAAAATTAATTAAAATCTAATATAATTATTATGTTGCATTTATTTGAATTCTCTAATTTTTCATTTCTCAAACTTTTTGTTTATCATTTTTTTGTTTCTCAAATTGGAAAAGTGTACACATAAATGTGTATTTGTTGCCTTCTTTTTCTCTGATTTTAAACTTTTCTATAAATTGAAGAATTTTTTTCAATTAATAAGTATTCCATTGGATGTCATAGAGTTATGGTTCCAAAACAATTGAGATTATAAATAATAGCTATTTAGAGAGTTCATCTAAATAAAGCTTAGTAGTAGCTTTACTTTGCAATAATTGAAACCTAATATAAAAATTGATGTTTTTTTTTTTTTTTTTGGGATCCTAGGCTAATTACGAAATTGGTTAATTTTGCAAAATACAATACATAACTATCATTTTGTAAAATTGCTCTTGAAAAAGCACACCCCTTACTATATATTCGGTCCCTTACATAGGGATCGGAAATGAAGAATTACCCCACATTATCTATCTTACATGTCTAGACACACGTCTCCTAATTTTAAGGCATCATAAAATGTACCTATATAACCTCTACGTAATTCACCTAGACCCTCAAGCAACAATCCACCAAAAGAACCTGATATTCTTTAATTAGCTCAATGAACACAACAAATTTTGAGTTATTACTTTTACAGTTGTCAATAATGGAATGGTAATCAATTGTACTGTTATACGGTGGACCATGGTACACACAGCTGTGTAGACCATGGTCTGAAAACTATTTCTTTAAGTAAAGAAATGACAGCCATTATATTTAACAAATCTCGTTTTTCTGGTGTGTTCAAAACAAAATGAAACTACAGTGTATCTAAAATGAAATTAAATAACTTGTGTCACATATTGTGTTTATATTATCAAATGAAACTGTAATTGAATTGAAATGATACTTTAGTTGTGTTGAAATGAAATTATAGTATGTAAAAAATGAAATTGAATAACATGTCTCACATATTGAGTGTATATTGTCAAATGAAACTGTAGTTGAATTGAAATGATATTTTAGTTGTGCTGAAATGAAACTATATTATGTATAAAAAAAAAACTGAATAATATGTCTCGTACATTGAGTGTATATTGTCAAATGAAACTGTAGTTATATCAAAATGATACTTTAGTTGTGTTGTAAGAAACTATAGTGTATATAAAATTAAACTGAATAAACAGTTTCACATATTTGGATATATATTGTCCAATGAAACCGTAGTTGAATTAGAATTATAATTTAGTAGTGTTCTAATAAAACTACAGTGTGTATAAAATGAAATTCAATAACAAGTCTAACTGTAATAAGACTACTGTATGTATAATGTCAAACGAAACTGTAGTTAAATTAAAACAAAATTAAATGAAACTTTAGTTGTGTTGAAATGAAACTACAATGTATCTAAAATGAAACTAAATATGTTATACAAATAGAATTAATTACACGTGTTTTAAAAAAAACAAAAAATATTACACGATACGGAGGCTGTTTCATTTCAATAAAAGAGAAAAAGAAACGACATTGTTTTTGGATTATGGTCAAGAATTAAATTTGCCAATGGCCATCATTTAGCCACTTGCCAAATCTACAATCCATTTATTTCCTCCCACATGCATTGCGTCATTTATGTTATAATAAACAGGGTTTTGTTTATCAAAAAACAACCAAACCATTGATCTTACATTAAAGGCAGCACCGGCCTCAATAATCCAATTGAAACAAATAATTAAGGTTGTGCTCAATGCATTCAAACCCATATATGGAACAAAAGTTGTCTGAAGAAGAAAAGTTGATGCATGGAACCTAGTTGTTCATCATCACCACCCACGTGAAGATTGAAAAGGCAAGAAACGTTTGGTAGTGAAAAAAGGCGGATCGGATCGGAGGTGGTGGTCGCCTTGGGCGGCGGTGGTGGAGGAGCCCGGTTAGATTCGCGGCGTCGCCACAGTCTCCGACATGTATTATCAAACTCCATATCGCTAGCTAGCTACCCACCCACCACCATATACACCCAAAACCTAACGCATTTTCAACACGTTATGTGTACGTCAACACACGTGTGCTCAATTTTCAATCCAGCTGCCTTTTATCTTCCTTGTTTTTTTGCCACTATTTGGGCCCAATCAGATACCAAATCATCCTTTTATTCCTTTTTCTTTCCATCCAACTTTTTTTTTTTCTTTTGCCAGATGCAAAATAAATAATACTGGAAAAAGACAGTTCTAAAATTCAGGGCCAAATTATTTTAGCAAGGTCATAAAATCAAGGTCGGACTATTACAATAAAATCAGAGCAAGACTATTATAATAAGGTCATAAAATCAAGGCTGAAGTATTTCAATAAGATCATCATAAAATCTTAAGCCGGGTCAAACTATCCCGACCTGGTCATAAAACGAGGACCAGACCATCCCAACAAAGTTATAAAATCAAGACTAGACTATCATAACAAGGATCAAGATTATACTATCTTAACAAGGTCATAAAATTTAAATAGGACTATCCCAGCAAGGTCATAAAATCATAATCAGTTGGATTCGTGAGCAGCCGGAGTTCAGAGGCCCCATTTGTGAGTACTTAGAGTAGGTAAGCAGATGGCTTAACGAAAACTAGAAGGCCACCATCCGTGGAGTTTATCGCGAGCATAACCAAGGCGCTGATGCCTTGGCGTTGTTGTTGGGTGCGAGCTAGGGGATTGCTTGGAATGATTTGGTCGTCTGTCTTCAAAGGATTGAGGAGGTCGTGCAAGATGATCATATCATGCGTGTCACTACTCACTAGGATGCGTAGTGTGAGGTCGTGCAAGATGATCCATTCCTTTCGGGGTCTCCCCCCCTCCTTCTCCCGAATAAATAAAAAATAAAAAAAATAAAAGCATGATCAATCTATAATCTAAAAAAGGTCATAAAAGTGGGGTAAAACTATCCCAACATGGTCATAATACAAGGACCACACCATCCCAATAAGGTTATAAAATCTAGACTAGACTACCGTACCCTAACAAGGCTATATATAGGATTGAGACCACCCTATCCTAACAACGTCATAAAATCTAGATCAAACTATCCCAACAAGGTCATAAAATCAATATTAGTCTATCTTAACCAGGTCATAAAATTCTAGCCAAGTTATAAAATCAGGGCCAAACTATCCTAAGCTAACAAGGGCATCTGTAAACAACGCTGGAGTGCCACTAGAACCAAACAAGCAGTTCAACACAACATCTAAATACAAGTTGAAACTGAACCAAAATGTGTCGCTATCTAATTCACATATAATTATATGGTTCATTGGAGATATGTCTGAGTTGATAGTTAGCAGCCATAGAATTGATGATTTGGGACAAGATAATATTCCAAAATAGTTAATTACAAGAACGGAGAAAATGAAAATGGAACACATTTTTTTAATTGGTAGTTGGCGTAGAGGGCATGTCTTCTTCAGTTTCAAGAGCATGTTTGTACTATTAGTTCCACTCCTAAATAATTTAGGGTCCACAAGAAAACGAGTTTTCCACCCCTTTTTCAGAATAATAAATGGCAATAAATGAATTTGCATTAAATTTCAATAAATGAATTTTAAAAATAAAAATAATTAAACGAACACATTTAAAACCAACAAAGGCTATAGCTTATTTGGGGAAGACATTGATCGAGACTCTCCATCTTGTGGTCTAACTGGCCGGAGAACTTTGGATTCTTTTAAGTAAGATCTTAAATTCGAACTCTGTAAATAAAGTAATAGCTAGATGTTTAAACTTGGGAGAGTTCCCCTCATAATAGGTAAGTTGATAGGTGGACTACGTAGTACATTAGTACAAATTTGTATTTTATATATTATGTATTGAAGAAATTTTGCACATGTGCGTTTCGATTGCATTTTGATAAGCTCCACACCATAGTTTTTGTTTTGTTTTTTTTTTTCTTTTAAAAGAATTATATGTTCGGTTTTAACTGAAAACATGTGAACTATATATTTATATGAAATTTGAATATGAAAGATATTTAAAAAGAAAAAGAAAACATATATTTTGGGCCATTGAGTTAAAATCTGCTACTTTATGGGCCATGATTGATAAAAACCCAGAAAGCTTAAGAAAGTTCAGCCCTTTAAAAAAAAATTATTTGCTTCGGATGTAAGTTATATAATAGGAGGATTATGCACTTTATATTATGGATCATGGTTTACTATTATAATATTGTAATCAACATGGTTAGCGTGGTGGTTCAGCACCTTGTCTCTTAAGCATGAGATTGGGGGTTCGATCCCCATGCATGTGAATGGAGCAAACCTCGTCTCTTAAGCATGAGTCCCCTACGACTTAGTGTGCTAACCGTTGGGACGGAGTCTTAAAAATTTAGTATAAAATGTGACATTTCAAAATTTACATTTGTATGTTTAATTGGTTCATGTTATCTTAGGCTAACCGTACCCCCCGTAGGCAAATTATGCCGTGGACCCAGGTCCACCTTGCAAGGTGGACCTGGGTCCAAAACTACGTCGTTTTGTCTCTTTTTTTTTTTTTTTTTTTTTTTTTTTTTTTTTTTAAATTAGAGTTGCCCAAAAATGTGTGAATGTAGAGGTTCCAAAGTGTGAATGTAGAGTATAGAAATCGTGAATATAGACTTATGATTGTGTGAATGTAGAGTTGTCTAGAAATGTGTGAATGTAGAGGTTTCAAAGTGTAAATGTAGAGTATAGAAATCGTGAATGTAGAGTTATGCATGTGTGAATCTGTAATAGAGTTAAGAAGTTCTAGCAACTTGTAGCCCTGTAATATGTGAATGTGGAGTTCTTAAGTTGTGAATATAGAGTACAGGACCTGTGAATATAGAGTTTTGAATGTGTGAATGCATAACAGTGATAATATAATTATTAAACATATAATCCTGTAATGTGTGAATGTGAAGTTTACAAAGTGTGAATGTAGAGTATCATATAATCCTATAATATGTGAATGTGAAGTTTACAAAGTGTGAATGTAGAGTATAGTGTATGTGAATGTAGACCCAAGTCCACCTTCCAAGGTGGACCTGGGTCCACGGCATAACAATCCCCCCCNCCCCCCTAACCCCATCTAAGGATTTAAAAAAATCTAACAAATAGAAAATATCATATAAAAATTAAACACAATATGCATTCACTATAGAATCAGATAAATATCTAAGCGAAAGAGTTTGAAACTGAAAGAGATGTAAATTTTAGATTTAATTGAGGAGTGAAATAGGAAATAACAACAAACTGAAAGAGATGTAAATTTTAGATTTTATTGAGGGGTGAAATAGGAAATAACAACTTGAGGTCATTCCTGAGAACTCAGAAATTTGCTAATACCTAGGGGGGAGGAGACTAGGAAGCTCTATTCCCTTGCAAGGGAAATAAGTCATTCTTTTTACCAAACAAAGGAATAGGTCTATTACTGAGAATGATATTCCATTCTAAGCCTATTCCACGAACCAAACATGTCATTAGTGTATTGGAGTTGTAGGGATGTAGTGAAAGTAGTAAGATAATTGCAAATTTGATTATGTGTAAGTAGGGTCCACTTTTGAAAGTAATATACTCTTGCCAGAATGATAATCTTTCTTAAGTAATATACTCGATCTTGCCGGATGATAAATTAAAGTAATTTTGTTTCTCAAGTACGTTCAAGCTCTTAGTTAATTATTTTTAAATCATGTATTTATATATGTTGCCATTGTCTTATTTATTTATTTTAATTTTTTAGTTTATTAAAATACATGAAAATATGTTAAAGGTATTAAAGTAAAACATAATTATAACATGAAAGATAACCCTTAAACCAAGCAGGTTTATATTACATACTAGTTTTATACGCGCATTGCGCGAATGGGTTAATGCCCAATGTTTATATTTAAATAAATATTTGAAAGTAGTATATTAATGCAAGATTATATAGGAGAAGTTTATACATAGATAATTGAATGTCGAATTTTTTTATTTAAATATCTAACTCAAAGTATATGAATCTAAGATAATATAGGAAATTCATTATAATTATTACTAAAATAAATGTTTGCAACCTTGTAAAATCGATAGTCTAAATATTTGGTCTAAAAATTATAGTCTAAATAAATACTACTTTTAATTTGAATTTTTCTAAGTGTTTTTAATTCTCTTTTGAGTAACATTGTCATTGTCTATGAACATATACTACATTGTAACAGAGTCAATAGTACTCAAAAAAACATTGTCATTGTCTTCATCTTTAGTATTTGTTCTCTTCCTTTTTGTTGGTAGTGTGTTATTTGCAATTCAGTTATTGCTGATTTGTTGGTAGTATAGATGACAACGTCATGCAATGAAATTATGATATACGAGCTATGGACTTCCCTTTAGGTGTTCTGCTTGGGGTTCATGTGGTTCAACCATTATTGTTTAATGAGTTATTGTCGATAAAGAAATCCCTAGTTTAAGAAAAAAGATTAAATAAATTAATAAAAATTTGAAAATTTAAAATATTATGTATTCCAAAGATATTAAAAGGTAGTTTCTCATTTCAATTTACTGGGTAATGGGTTATTTAAGTACTTTCATTGTCAACAAATCCCCCAAGTAGTTAATATGATTGGTTTCAAACTATTCTTTTTTATTTTTTTTCATGGTATTAAAAAAATACATATGTATCATTTTTTGGTTAACTACTAATTTATTTAATTCAATATGAGTAAAATAGAGTGATTCCGCTTCAATTTGTTGGGTTATTATTTGAGTACACTCTTTGTCAACCAATCCCCAAGTAGTTAATATAATTAGCTTCAAATTATTTTAAATTTTTTTTTCATAGTATTAATAAAATACTTGGTAAATAAATATATAACATTATTTGGTACTATAACTTTGATATTTAATTACAAGATATTGTAAAAATAAGATAATGGACAATGTAATGAATATCAATTGATAAATTTGAATGTAAAGAATCATTGCATGAGAGAAAATAAAGACAATATAACTAATGAAATTATTTCTCTTATTTAATTTAATTTTTTGATAATGAATAATTTTTTCAAATAAAGGTATTGTAGACACATAATTCTAAATTAAAGAAATACATATGTATCATTTTTTGTTGTAGCTACTAATTTATTTAATTTAATAAGAGTAAAATAAAGTGAGAAACTTAATTATGTCAAATTTGATTGAGATGAGTTTCGAACCTAAGACCTTTCTTATAGAAATTAATGAGTAAGTTAAAAGTTAACGGAATATTAACGGAGAAGAGAATATTTAACGGAAAACTTAATGGATAATCATAAAAGTAAGGTTAAATTAGGTAATCTCTATTAATAAGATTAATCTGAATTATCTTAACCATCTATTTGATTAAATAATTCATCTAAACCATCCATTTGATTAAATAATTTGACCGCCATTTTTTCTACCCATTTTAGGCCTAACTCTCTTTGGCTCTTATTAGTATAATAATAATAGTATAATAGATAGTAGATATACCAATTTCAATCAAACACGGGAATCTAACATTCAGTAAACTAACGTTCCCTAAGCTAAGGTAATCTAACATTTCGTGAACCGAATGCCCTCTTAGATGTATTAAATATAAACACATGTTCATAACAATACTGTAACTCTGTAAGTTCATCAAAATGATACTAATTCACCCATTATCATTTAAACATATTATTCTCTATTTTTTTGTGTATATCAAATCAATATTACAATTTACAAAATATATGATTAGAAATATCCCATTGAGATATTTTAAATGCACTCATATTAATATATTTTTCATATATTATTACAATAATTATGTGATGAAGTTATACTAGTGACTTAATAAATTTGTAGTCATGATTATCGATGATATTTAATGGGTAATTATTTAATAAATTTTGGGATAGGTTCTGGGCCGGCGACATGTATTACGCATGTCAAGCGTGCACCGGCCCTTAATACAGCCCTACGGGTGAAGGCCAAATGCAGGCCCCTGAAAGGGTCGACACTTTATAAGCGAATATCCCCCGACAGAGGTTGGGATGCCTGGCCACCCAAGTCAGGGAAGGTCCCAAGGGACTTGATGCCCCGACCCAGATAGGTCGGGGTATCTACCCGACCGAATTGCTTAGACCGGGCAACAGGTCAGGGTCGATACGCGAGAAGGGATCGGTAGGCCAAAATAGACCGGTAATTGAACTAGACCGATAACGCCGTACCGGACTACGTTGATCGGGAATTTATCCCTATCAATATATATATATATATATATATATATATATATATATATATATATATATATATATATATATATATATATATATGCACTCTCATGCGAACTACCGCCCAAGTAGGAAATGAGAACGCTCCACAGCCGTCCACGTGTCCAGATCAACGAATCAGATGCAATTTCTAAAAAATGACGCGGTGGCATTTTCGTAAATAATTGGAACTTTGGTGAACATAGTTTCACTTACAAGTGCACCTATTTTCGCACCTATTTTCACTTACAAGTGCAAGTAATTTACCTTGTTAATATTCATGCACCAATTTTCACAAATATTTTTTCACTTACAAATGCAAGTAATTTACCTTGTTAATATTCATGCACCCGGTGCAACCCAGATGCACTTAATTATAACATTAGGTGCACCTAGTTATAACATTAGGTGCACTTAGTATTGACGCTTAGTGTACAATTCACTTGCACCTGTAATACATTTTATTTGCATCTACAATACATTTTACTTGCACATACATGTGCAAGTAATTTACTTTGTTAACCTTCATGCATCTGGGTGCAACCTATGTGCACCTAGTTATAACATTAGGTGCACCTAGTTATAACATTAGGTGTACTTAGTATTGATGCTCATTGTACATTTTATTTGCACTTGTAATACATTTTACTTGCACGTGTGCACTTATTTTTACTTACAAGTGCAAGTAATTTACCTTGTTAACATTTATGCACTTGGGTGCACCTATGTGCACCTAGTTATAACATTACGTGCACCTAGTTATAACGTTAGGTGCAACTACATTCCGAACAAGTGGCGCGTTGTGATTCGTCCGCAGTTCTCTCTTGGATGGCTAGTACGCACCTAAATGCGTATATATATATATATATATATATATATATATATATATATATATATAACCACATGCCTAAGAGAGAACTGAGAACCATCGTAGCTGTTCACGTGTCCAGATATAATTGATTAGTGACACGATTTATTTTTTATTTATTTATTTTTTTATAAATAGTTGAACTTTGAAGTGCAAGTAAATCGTATTAACAGTGCAAGTAACAATTTCATATACTGCAACTAAGTGCAAGTAAAATGTATTAAAAGTGCAACAAATAATGTACATTGGGCATCAATATTAGTGCACATAACATTATCATTGGTTGCACCAAACGTTATCATTAAGTGCACCAAACGTTATCATTATTGAGTATGATTGCTTAAATTTCTGTATTGGTTTCAATTCGGTCAGTAGGGACTTTTCATATGTTGGTCTTCTTATTAAGCAATGTCATCTTATTGCTAATGACATCGGGAACGTGTTAGTTCGCCATGTCAAGAGGTCAGCGAATCAAGTAGCTCATGTGCTGGCACGGGCGACTGGTTCATCTTCTGTCCTTAGGGAATGAGATATTCTTCCGCCTTATTGTATTTCAGTTTATCTTGATGGTTAATATATTTGATTTGTTGGATTTCAAAAAAAAAAAGTTCACCAATGTGAAAGATGTTATCATTATGTGCACTAATGTTAAAAAACGTAAATTACTTGCACTATTAAGTGAATTTACTTGCACTTTTAACACATGTTACTTGCACCGAAGTTCGAGTTATTTACGAAAATGCATTGCGTTTTTTTTTTTTCTTTTTTACATCTGATCCGTTTAATCTGGGCACA
The DNA here is from genome assembly GCA_003576665.1 of Ipomoea trifida. Classification (NCBI taxonomy): domain Eukaryota; kingdom Viridiplantae; phylum Streptophyta; class Magnoliopsida; order Solanales; family Convolvulaceae; genus Ipomoea; species Ipomoea trifida. The sequence goes on from CP025644.1 coordinate 6,228,747, forward strand.
TAAACGACTGCAATTGGTTCTCAGTTCTTTCCTGTACATCCATTCGTATGATAACCATTCCTAGGTGAGACGTCCACACTAATGGTTCATATTGAAATATTATGGGTGTGTTTGGTTAATAGCGTTTCGCCAAAGTTTGGCGGTTTTGACCAACTTTAGCGGTTTGACCATGGTCAAACCGCTAAAGAAGGTGTTTGGTTAACGGCGGTTTGGAGCAGCGGTTTGCTCCAAACCGCTGAAAATGAAAACGCTGCAATGTGCAGCGTTTTCACTTGGCCTTTTGGGGAAAGGGTTCCCTTTCCCCAAAATGCCCTTGTATAAGGGGAGCCGAACTGGCTCCCCTTATGTTCTATTTTTTTTTTTTAGTTTTTTATTTCTTTATTAAATTATAATTATAATTATAATTATAATTATAATTATTATTATTATTATTATTTATCCTTAAAAAATCATTATAATTAGTATTATTATTATGAAAAATATGTATACCCTTTTGGTCATTTTACATGTTAACCGCTAATTTAAACCGCTAATTTTACCAAACATCTTTTTACAAACCGCTAATACAATCGGCTGGTCAAACCCGCTAATATAATCCGCTATTTGATAACCGCTAACACCATCCGCTACCGCTAAGTGCTAACCGCTGATAACCAAACAAGCCCTATATTTGCTCGCGTGAAACTCTTTAATTACTCCCTTTGTCCCATTTTACCTGTCCTATTTACTATTCATTGGTCAAACAAACTCTTTCTTCTTTGCTTATTTTCTTTAGTAATTTTTTATTATTTTTAAATTTAATTTTTTGTGTTTAATAGTACTTTTAATGTAGTTTCTAAATATATAAATTTTATATATTAATGTTAAACTTAATATTATGAAAAATTGGATTAAAAATTACTTCGGTCAAGTCTCGTTAAACGAACCAGACAACTATTTTGGGACGGAGGTAGTATAATTGTTCTTTTGTTTTGTGCCACAACATCTACACTAATGGTTATGTTTTACGTAGTATTTTTCAATTTGAACGGTTGGAAGTTGGAACTAATGAATTGACGCTGGGAAGCGGTTACAATTAGCGTCCTGGGAATTCAACTCGAGCCACGTTTTAGCGGGAAACTAAATTGACCCGCTAAATTAACTAAATTTTATTAAATTCAAACCCTAGCCTAAGTTAAAGCTTCAGCTGAGCTGTGCTGGAAGAATATCAAGGCAAAATTCTCTTTTTGAGCTCCTATGGACACCTAAAGGTACGATGAATTCTACATGTTTTCCGGATTATTAAACCTAAATCCCCATTTCCAAGTTCGCACAATACGGATCGTCTTTATTGCTAGTTTCTTAATGCAAAGGCAGTAAATTGATTTTCGTTTTATTGGAAACAAGAAAAGTTTTTAGTTTGTCTTTCTGGATTTCAGTTGTTTTGCTCCTCTTTCTTTTAGTTAGTTTGTTTGTTTGTCCTGGTGCCATATTCGGAATTTTCTTCATTTTTATCTGCTCTTAACTATTGAGATCAAGTGCATTTGGTTTCTGCAAATTGATAGCTTCTGGCTTCTGGTTTATGGTTATCATCAATTGTATTTTAGGAGTTCAATATTAGGTATAGTCAATGCAAATATTTAAAAACCAAAAGATCTTCAATTCATAATGCTACAAAGAATACACTCATGGAACAATGTGATCCAATTCAAATGGACAGTGCTTTGGTTTGCACTCTCCACCCTTTATCTAACAAAATATCAATAAGAAAAAATTGCAGGAAAAGGTGAACACTAGAAAGTAAATAGCCCCCCAATGCAGGGAATAGCACTAAGGAGCTAAAGCAGGGAAATTTGAAATCTTTTTATGGAGATGTTGGATTTTGTTGAATGGTGTAATCTGATGATGTTTTCAACAGACTGGAAGATCTGCAGGAGGAGCCTCCAAAGATTCCAATTCCGTAACTCCATTCTCCACTATGAAAGCCATGGCCAGGCCCCAGCCAATGTGGACATCCAAGTGACAGTGCATTATCCAAACTCCTGTTTTATGCAAAAATCATTAGTTTTGAACATCAGCCCGTTAGTTAGTTGAAAAAGGAAAGAAAAAAAATGGCGAAATTGTTAATTCTCACCTGGATTATCAGCGACAAATCGAATGACTGTCCATCCATTGACTGGTACACTTGCTGTGTTTCTAAGAGGTGGATTCACTAGGTTAAACTTAGCTGTATCCTTTTTTGGGTTGAAGTTTCCAAAACCCTCTGCAAGGATATAGAAATCATATCCATGAAGATGGATTGGTGGTTTTCAGCTGTGAAGATATTCGTTCCTGCAGCACTACCTGCACTCTTGCCCCATATTTCAATTTGTACACCTTTGTTCCAGAGACAGGTTGCCATAGTGATCGGCTAACGTTACAGTGTAATCAAACTTAACTGGTGGAGCTGCTGGAAAGTCAGTTGTGAAACTCCCGGGATGCCTTGGTGATGTGCCTGCAGTAGTGAAAAGTTGGCTGGAGCACAAACGACACGTTGTTCATGCTGCTGGCAGTGAACCGAGTCCCATTTGGTCCCTGACAATTTCGGGATTTTGCACCGGATGGGCAGTTATTGAGCCCTAGACCAACTGTGATAAAGAGGTTCTCATCAATTTCAGTAGGCACCTCAGCTTTCTTTAGACTTCTGAAACTCTTTGTGAAGGCTGAGGCGGTTGCTGTATCATTGTATGCCGGTAGAGATGGGAGAACTGGAGTTCTCTGTCCTCCCTTGGAGGAGGAAGAAGCAGCCTTGTACTGTAGGATGGCTGTGGTTGTAGTGTTGTCGAAGGGCGCGCCTTGTGCACTGGCATAAGCTTGTGCTGCCATGTAGTAACGGGCCGCGTGGCTGATTGGCAGTGATTAGGACATCGGTAGTCTGGCCCGGTCCCAGCATGATGACTGAAGTGTAAAGGGCTTCACATAAGAGGCATCAGCTCCAACCACTGTGAGTTTGTGGTTGGCAACCGAGAAGAAAAGCTGTTGGTTGAGTGCAGCGTTGATAACTCTAAGGAGATTGGTCTCACCCGACTCCACTTTGACCACTTCAGTTTCTGTATCACAACATATTAAAGTGATCAATCTTGAAGAACGAAAAAAGTGATAGCGATTTTGTTAGTTCTGCTTATCAGAGAGGTACTCATAATTCTTACTTTTGCTGGAGCACTTGTACAGATCACCAGGTTGACCATTGATAGTGAATGCATCTGATACATTTGGAGCTGCCCCTGTTCTCTGTGCTTGCCTTATAACATCAATGGGGTTTGCATCCCACCACTCACCTGATCGTCATTGTTAATCAAACTTCAGTGAGTATTAATTTCAGAAATTTAATTGCAGCAAAGAATGCTCAAATAACTGTTTTTAGTCTTGTTTTCTATTGAAATCTTTGGTTAAGAAGGCAAAATTACCAAGTACAATAGGTGTTTCTCTTGCAGGCTTAGGAATGGATAGGATTCCCCCTGTCTCGGGCGGATGATAAGAGCTCCATAAACGGTTGCCCTGAGCCACGAGCTGTGTGCATGCCACCATAGTGTTCCTTCCTGACCGTTGATCGTGAATCTGTAAGTATAGCTCCCTCCCGGCCTAATTGGGCACTGTGTAATAAACTCCGGTCCATCTGCCCATGCTGTTCTAATCTGCCTGACACCATGCCTGAATTGGCACATAATGAAAAGAGGAAACAAAATTATAAGAAGTCAATAAATTCATTTTGTTTACTAATACTTTGCATGCATATATGCTTTAATTTGTTCGACAAACCTACCAGTGAATGGTGGCATTGTATTTTGCTTTATTGACAACCTTGATCTCTAAGGTATCACCATTGTGAACTTCCAAGGTTGGTCCAGGGAACTTCCCATTCACTGTTATCGCGTTATGGGTTTTGCACAGCCTCTTTCACTGGGTGTTGCTTCAATCTGTTACACAACAACTCACATTAGACAAAATAGAAAAGCCAAGAAACTAGAAAGGAAGCACGATGAAATTAAAGTCGATGGCATACAACAAACTGGTGCTTATGAACTTCAGGGTTTAAATAGTTTTAGGACTTTAGATAGATAGAGGAAATTAGATGACTTTTGTTAATTAAAATGAAAGAATTCTTAATTATAAATATAATAAATTAGAAGTCTATGCAATATAATTTCCCGTGGCTATGTTATTGAGGCAATAAATATGCTCGTGCAATATTATCATATAAATATACTAATTTAATTCAATAAAATTACCAATGACTATTTGTTATTAGGAAATTAGATGGCTTGGCTATGTTATTAATTAGGAGACGTGAGTGTGATTAATATATATATATATATATATAATAAAAATGTCTTCTCAAAAAAAAAATGTTTAGGAAATTAGATAGATAATAATTAAGTAATTAATATGTTTAGGGAAGTAGATATATTTTGTTAATAAGAAATCAAAAGTTTCCTAATAAAATAAAGTCTTAAGTATTTTGCAAAAAAGGACCCGATGAATATTGATATTTCTTTTAAATGATGTGGCATCTTCTCATTCACCGCCAGTGTATAGCATCTATACACCGGCGGTGCATCAAATATTAATCCTCTATATATATATATATATAATTTTTAATTATTAAATGAGATTGGGAATCACTTTTACAGCACGTTTAGTTCATAAAATAAATTTTGAAGTAATAGGAATGCTATTTCATAATGAATGGAATAGGCAAGGAACATAATATGAATTGTATTTTATTGTTGGTTCATTAAAGGAATAGACTTTAAGAATTATATTACAGTGTTTGGTTGGTTTAAGAAATAGAAATGAAATATGAATTAAAAGACACAAATACCCTTATAAAAATATGGCAAATTATGCTATGGATACAGGTCCACCTTGCAAGGTGAACCCAAGTCTATGTTCACAAATTTAGAACTCTATATTCATAATTTTAGAACTCTATATTCACAATTGTAGTAGTAGTAGTAGTAGACGCTACACTAAGAGCATCCTTATTAATTGGAGTTTTTTATCCAGTTTTTTGTGGGCCCCAGCTTCCACCTCATTATCCACTATCTCATTCAATCACAAAAACTCTTCTCCACACTAGTTTGAGTTATTTCTTAGTTTTTTTGGACCCAACATTTTATCCCGCTATATTTTAATTATTTCTTTATTTATTTTGTTTATAAAATTATAATTGTATTAAAAATAATTAAACATAGGTGATGGAACATAATTATAGACAAAAATAATTAAACAGATGTGCTGGAATATGGAAAAGTAGAAATTAATTAAGAAAAAAATAATTATAATGAATATATTTAACACTTAATTATAGATAAATAAATAAATAAATATATATATATATAATAGAAGTTGCCAAGCAACGACGTATTTTGGCCGTTGCTAGCAATGGCCAATTTAATTAAATTGAGCTGGCAGCCACTTTCAATCGCTAGCGGGAAACTAAATTGACCCGCTAAATTAACTAAAATTTTATTAAATTCAAACCCTAGCCTAAGTTAAAGCTTCAGTTGAGCTGTGCTGGAAGAATATCAAGGCAAAATTCTCTTTTTGAGCTCCTATGCACACCTAAAGGTACGATGAATTCTACATGTTTTCCGGATTATCCCCATTTCCTAGTTCGCACAATGCGGATTGTCTTTATTGCTAGTTTCTAAATGCAAAGGCAGTAAATCGATTTTCGTTTTATTGGAAAACAAGAAAATTTTTTATTTTGTCTTTCTGGATTTCAGTTGTTTTGCTCCTCTTTCCTTTTGTTTGTTTGTTTGTTTGTTTGTCCCGGTGCCCTATTCGGATTTTTCTTCATTTTTCTCTGCTCTTAACTGTTGAGATCAAGTGCATTTGGTTTCTGCAAATTGATAGGTTCTGGCTTCTGGTTTATGGTCATCATCAATTGTATTTTAAGAGTTCAATATTAGGTATAATCAATGCAAATATTAAAAAACCAAAAGATCTTCAATTCATAATGCTACAAAGAATACACTCATGGAACAATGTGATCCAATTCAAATGGACAGTGCTTTGGTTTGCACTCTCCACCCTTTATCTAACAAAATATCAATAAGAAAAAATTGCAGGAAAAGGTGAACACTACAAAGTAAATAGCCCCCCAATGCAGGGAATAGCACTAAGGAGCTAAAGCAGGGAAAGTTGAAATCTTTTATGGAGATGTTGGATTTTGTTGAATGGTGTAATCTGATGATGTTTTCAACAGACTGGAAGATCTGCAGGAGGAGCCTCCAAAGATTCCAATTCCGTAATTCCATTCTCCACTATGAAAGCCATGGCCAGGCCCCAGCCAATGTGGACATCCAAGTGACAGTGCATTATCCAAACTCCTGTTTTATGCAAAAATCATTAGTTTTGAACATCAGCCCGTTAGTTAGTTGAAAAAGGAAAGAAAAAAAATGGCGAAATTGTTAATTCTCACCTGGATTATCAGCGACAAATCGAATGACTGTCCATCCATTGACTGGTACACTTGCTGTGTTTCTAAGAGGTGGATTCACTAGGTTAAACTTAGCTGTATCCTTTTTTGGGTTGAAGTTTCCAAAACCCTCTGCAAGGATATAGAAATCATATCCATGAAGATGGATTGGGTGGTTTTCAGCTGTGAAGATATTCGTTCCCTGCAGCACTACCTGCACTCTTGCCCCATATTTCAATTTGTACACCTTTGTTCCAGAGACAGGTTGCCATAGTGATCGGCTAACGTTACCAGTGTAATCAAACTTAACTGGTGGAGCTGCTGGAAAGTCAGTTGTGAAAACTCCCGGGATGCCTTGGTGATGTGCCTGCAGTAGTGAAAAGTTGGCTGGGAGCACAAACGACACGTTGTTCATGCTGGCAGTGAACCGAGTCCCATTTGGTCCCTGACAATTTCGGGATTTTGCACCGGATGGGCAGTTATTGAGCCCTAGACCAACTGTGATAAAGAGGTTCTCGTCAATTTCAGTAGGCACCTCAGCTTTCTTTAGACTTCTGAAACTCTTTGTGAAGGCTGAGGCGGTTGCTGTATCATTGTATGCCGGTAGAGATGGGAGAACTGGAGTTCTCTGTCCTCCCTTGGAGGAGGAAGAAGCAGCCTTGTACTGTAGGATGGCTGTGGTTGTAGTGTTGTCGAAGGGCGCGCCTTGTGCACTGGCATAAGCTTGTGCTGCCATGTAGTAACGGGCCGGTGGCTGATTGGCAGTGATTAGGACATCGGTAGTCTGGCCCGGTCCCAGCATGATGACTGAAGTGGTAAAGGGCTTCACATAAGAGGCATCAGCTCCAACCACTGTGAGTTTGTGGTTGGCAACCGAGAAGAAAAGCTGTTGGTTGAGTGCAGCGTTGATAACTCTAAGGAGATTGGTCTCACCCGACTCCACTTTGACCACTTCAGTTTCTGTATCACAACATATTAAAGTGATCAATCTTGAAGAACGAAAAAAGTGATAGCGATTTTGTTAGTTCTGCTTATCAGAGAGGTACTCATAATTCTTACTTTTGCTGGAGCACTTGTACAGATCACCAGGTTGACCATTGATAGTGAATGCATCTGATACATTTGGAGCTGCCCCTGTTCTCTGTGCTTGCCTTATAACATCAATGGGGTTTGCATCCCACCACTCACCTGATCGTCATTGTTAATCAAACTTCAGTGAGTATTAATTTCAGAAATTTAATTGCAGCAAAGAATGCTCAAATAACTGTTTGTTAGTCTTGTTTTCTATTGAAATCTTTGGTTAAGAAGGCAAAATTACCAAGTACAATAGGTGTTTCTCTTGCAGGCTTAGGGAATGGATAGGATTCCCCCTGTCTCGGGCGGATGATAAGAGCTCCATAAACGGTTGCCCTGAGCCACGAGCTGTGTGCATGCCACCATAGTGTTCCTTCCTGACCGTTGATCGTGAATCTGTAAGTATAGCTCCCTCCCGGCCTAATTGGGCACTGTGTAATAAACTCCGGTCCATCTGCCCATGCTGTTCTAATCTGCCTGACACCATGCCTGAATTGGCACATAATGAAAAGAGGAAACAAAATTATAAGAAGTCAATAAATTCATTTTGTTTACTAATACTTTGCATGCATATATGCTTTAATTTGTTCGACAAACCTACCAGTGAATGGTGGCATTGTATTTTGCTTTATTGACAACCTTGATCTCTAAGGTATCACCATTGTGAACTTCCAAGGTTGGTCCAGGGAACTTCCCATTCACTGTTATCGCGTTATGGGTTTTGCACAGCCTCTTCACTGGTGTTGCTTCAATCTGTTACACAACAACTCACATTAGACAAATAGAAAAGCCAAGAAACTAGAAAGGAAGCACGATGAAATTAAAGTCGATGGCATACAACAAACTGGTGCTTATGAACTTCAGCGTTTGCCAAAGAAAACGCGTTTGCAAAGAGAAGCAGAAGGCCGAAGAGCAAGAAAGAGCGGAATGGTTTGTCGATGCTGCTGCTAAATGGCTCCATGCTTGATTTCTGGGTTTACCGGGTAACAGCTAGCAGATGTTGTTATGGTTTTAGTTGTGATGAGAAACAGAAGAAGTGAGGGGTGTGGCTTTATAGTGTTTAATTTGAGGTTGGCAGATAATTAGGTTGTGATTCATCAGCATGAAGGGCAAAATTTAAAATTTAGTTGAACCCTGTAGGAGTTGGTGCACCCACTAAGCCTATCAAACTGCCAAAATTCTCTTAATGCTTGTTTCCTAAGACTTTTCTTTAGCATAATAGCATGCATTACTAACTAATAAGATTTTGCTTCACATTTCCGATACTTTTTTGTTTAATTGGTTTCCTTTTAGCTTTGCATACTAATTCTTAGATGTTTTTCCTTAACTTGTTGGTGGTCTGGTAACATGATTAATGTGTTATGGTTGTTGATAATAACAAATTAACAAGAGGAAATAGCTAGGAGAAGTGCAATTCACTGCACAAAATTATTCTTCTTACCTTTCACCTCAATACAAGGATGAGAATTTATTTGAAGAACTTGTAGCTAGTTGAGTCATATCCCGATTTACCTCTTCCACCTAGCGTTCAAGGAAGGGACAAGTAAGACTCTTAGAGTTGGCGTTTATTTTTATTTTTTTTCTTGAGAACTTACATTTAGTATATGAGTATACATTCGTAAGCCTGCCCAACTGAAGAACTTGTATGTCATTGAATCATATCCCAAATTTCCTTCTCCACTTGGCAAGTGGGGCTCTTAGAGTTGGCGTTTCTTTATTTATTTTTTATTTGGGAACTTACATGTAGTATATAAATACACATTTTTAGGCATGTCCAATTGAAGAGCTTAATCGTTGAATCACATTCCACTTTTTCTTCTCCACCTAGCCTTTAAGGTAGGGGTAAGTGGCATCCTTAGTGTTGGCGTTTGATTTTCTTGAAAACATACCTTCAATATGTGTATACATGTCCTAAGGTCCACCCCATTAAGTCATTAGGTATGTGACACTATAATCGTTCACTAATATACGCTACCAAAGTTACAAAATTGATCATATTAGGATTAAATAGAAGAATAATGTTATACATTTACAAAAATAACCTTAAAATTAAAAGTTGGAGTTTTGAGAATTTAACAATATAATTAGAATTAACATTTTCTTTACCTCAATGTGTCTTTCTACACAACATTGACATCTCAAGGGTCAAATGTGGCGAATATTTTCCCAGAGTGAAAATAATAAAAATTCCAAAATTTTTTAAATTTGTTTTAAAAATAATAGGCATTTATAATTAAAATATAAAATAATAAATGAATTAAGAACGAAAATACAGAGTATAAATTTGACAGACCAAATGAAATTCCTCTACGGAGTATAATTCTGTACGAGTTGAGTGATTAGGTTACGAAGAAATAGACTTTAGGCCAATGTGTGGGGATGTTTAGAAGGTCAACTTTCTGTTACAGGATTCAATGATGGAGGCTAACAATATTTTGGTAAAGAGAAACCTACAATCACAAGTTATCTTAGTACTAAAGTCATTAGTTGGTATGCTGTTGAATTAAGTTTCACACATTAATTGAAGTTAATTACAGTAGTTGATTGGATCATTAATTCAATAATTTGACATGGATGGTTCAAATGTAATGATCCAAACCATAAACGCTATGTTTGGCATAACTACTTAAAACTAGCTTATTTTGAAATGCTATTTAGGTAACGTTGCAAAATAAGTTATTATTTTAAACTCTCAATGTTTTACCAAATAGAGCTTTATAGCCTATTTTTAGTTTAAAATAAGTTATAAGTCTAAAATAAGCTCTACCAAGGAGAGTCTAATGTGTGAGTGGGGTAGTAAGTGATACAATGGGAATGGGAGACAATTAAGCTAGTAAGAATGTTTGAAAAAAAGAGTAAAAAAGTCCCCGGAGCTTAGCGTAGCTGGTTCGTCGCTGGACTTAAAGATGTGTGGGATTCGAATTACACTGGAAACATGTAGGGAAAAAGATCCAAGAATAATGGAAGGTCTAGCCGGTGGGCTGATTGCGTGACTTGCGATTTACTTCTGTAGTATCTGTAGAGGCAGGTCTTGTGGGTTTAGATTAGCCATGTCCGAGCCATAACCTTGTGGCCAATAGTCCCATTTTACAAGCTTGAGAATTGCTATTTGCCTATATATTTAAAGTGGAGGAAGTGTGGTCTGGCAGTGATATTTGGGTACTTGCCTTGAAAAATTGGTGATAGGTAACTAAAGTGACAAAGCAGTAGTGCAAATTGAGATGGTGGTCAACCTTGAAAGGCCAAGCATTGCAATTTGGCATGACTGACCACGTCAGATTTTATTTTTATTTCTAAAATTTAAATAGTAATTGAAAGGAATGAAAGAGTTAAAATGTTGAAAGTATTGAAGTATTATTTACGCAATTTTTTTTTCTTTTGAAACTATGGTTTTTTTTTTTAAATACTAATAATTCATTACAAGGTAATATTTGTTCTATATTTTTTTAAATTTTTTTAGCCCAAAGAATCAATGGGCTCACTACCGGTATTCGACCATGTGACCACCCATTTGGAATGGTAATGATGACATCACACTATATAGTAGTTTTCATGGTGTACTTGTCCTATTTTAAAATAAGTTATAGTGTCACCGGCGATCCTACTCCAACCTTACTCCAACCTAGTTGCTGCCTTCACTAAGCGCGCTGGTTTGTCACCGGCGATCCTACTCCGATGAACCCCTCCTCTCTCTTCCTTTAGGCTTTTTTCGGCCACCATGCATGCTTGTCTTTCTAGCCCAACAAGACTTGGTTCACTAGCACCTAGTTGCTGCCTTCACTAGGCGCGCTGGTGGAGCACTGCTGGTTTGCCACCGGCGATCCTACTCCGGTGAACCCCTTCTCACTCTTCTTATGAGCCTTTTTGGGCCACCTTGCATGCTTGTCTTCCTAGCCCAACAACACTTGGTTCACTAGGCGCGCTGGTGGGACGCCGCCTGTTCGACCAGACTCGCTCCGTCCCCCAGCCACACCTCGCCGTCGGTAAGTGGCCGGTCGCCGGTGATCTTACTCTAGTGAATCCCTTCTCTCTCTTCTTTTGTGCCTTTTTGGGCCACCTTGCATGCTTGTCTTCTTAGCCCAAAAAGACTTGTTCACTAGGCGCGATGGTGAGGCGCTGTAGGTCTGGTGGCCTTTTTGAGCCACTTTGCATGCTTATTTTCCTAGCCCAATAAGACTTGGTTCACTAGGCGTGCTGGTGGGGCTCCGCCTGTTCGACCAGATATGCTCCGCCCCCGGCCACGCTTCGTTGCCGGTTAGTGGCTTGTCGCCGGCGATCCTACTCTGGTGAACCCCTTCTCTCTCCTCTTTTGTGCCATTTTGGGCCACCTTACATGCTTGTCTTCCTAACTCAACAGGATTTGGTACATTAGGCGCGCTGGTGAGACGCCGTAGGTCTGGTGGCCTTTTTGGGCCACCTTGCATGCTTGTCTTCCTAGCCTAACAAGACTTGGTTCACTTGGCGCGCTGGTTGGGCGCCGCCTTTTCAACCAGACCCGCTCCGTCCCCCCGGCTACGCCTTGCCGCTAGTCAGTGGCCGGCCGCTGATGATCTTACTCCAGTGAACCCCTTATCTCTCATCTTTTGTGCCTTTCTGGGACACCATGCATGCTTTTCTTCCTAGCCCAACAAGACTTGGTTCATTAGGCGCTGGTGGAGTGCCGCAAGTCTGGTGGCCTTTTTGAGCCACCATGCATGCTTGTCTTCACAGCCCAACAAGACTTGGTTCACTAGGCGCGCTGGTGGGGCGACGTCTGTTTGACCATACCCGCTCCGCCCCCTAGCCTCTTCGCCGGTCACCGCGATCTTACTCCGGTGAACCTCTTTCTCTCCTCTTTTGTGTCTTTTTGGGCCACCTTACATGCTTGTCTTCCTACTCCGGTGAACGCCCGTTTTTGTTTTGTTTTATTTTTTTTATAAATATTTTTTAAAACTTGATAATTATAAACTATTTAATATTTTACTAGTTAATACTGAAATATTAAATTTTAAACCTAAAAACATCTAGAATTGTAAATTGTATAATGATTTAAAGAATCAAAACACAATTTCAGAAAGTCACAACTCATAAAGTATCAATATAGCTTATTTCATTTTTGTTTTTGTTTTTGTTTTTTGTTTTTTTAGTTTTTTTAAACGACGCTATTTTGAATGAAATAATCCATTTAAAAAAATGGAGCAATAGCTAATCGACTGTCTAGGCTTCCTTAAACACCAATTACGGTGAAAATCTAGGCGGCCGGTTGGCCTTTAGGATACTTAATAGTATAGTATAGCTTAAATTACACAATCTTAATGGATACCTTTAAATATATGATAATAACGAGTAAACAACTCGCATATAATGATCTTTTATCTCAATAGCAATTTAATGTCTCTAATTTCTTAGTTTAGGACATCATATCAATCAGTTGAAATATCATACTCAAGTCTCAGCTAACTTAACATGTTTAATTGCCTCTTCATTAATTTTTATATCTATCAATTATATTTCTTTTTAACGGCACACTAGTAAATTACTTTTTAACAGCAAATCTGTTGGTGAATTGGAGATGAAGAATAATTTGGTGCAGTCAATGGACAACATACATGATTAGACAATGGAAAAAGAAATGAGAAAGGAGCATGAAAATGTGGTGGATGTACTTGTGATCTTATAGCATCCCTTAACAATAATTTTTTCTTTATTATTATTATTATTATTATTATTTTAATATGAAGAAGATAGTGACATGGCTTACGAGAGAGAAAGTGGTGTTTGGTAAATAGTTTTTATTTGATTGGGTTAGTGAGTTTGACTAGTTAATAGCATTAATTGATTGTACGTAAGGTCGTTCCAATAAAAATTGAGGTTCTGTGTCATATCTTAATTTGGGTCATTTTTCGAGTAATTTTTATATATAAATAATAGTTGTTCAAAAAGTTGTATCAAAATATAAATATTGTATAAAAAATACATATAAACTTTATTTAAAAAGTGGCATGCATTGTGCACATTTAGACGCAAAATCGTCAATCAAACTTTTGATATAACTTCTTCCAAAAGCTCATTTTCAATATAATGGAAATTAAAGCTAATCCATTGAGTCTCTCTTGCAACATACTTGATCGTAAGTAGATTTTTTCCAATATCACAATCATCTTGATCTTCTATATGAAGATTAGCATCTAACAATTTTTCCGTGACATAATCTTTTTGCTCATCTATTTGAGTTTGTTTTGTAATAAACTTTTCAAGAGCTCATTTTTTAGATTGAGTTAGTTGCTCAATTTTTCTTTTCTTTTTACGCTTCTTAGAACCAAATGTATATTTTCTAGAAGACATAATTATAAAATCCTAAAGAAAAAAATTATTTAGAAACTCTATGAGAAAATAATTAATCAAGAAACAAATTATTAAAACAATAAACAAAAATTATGAAAAATACATAATTTTAATTACCTGTTAAGAGAATTGAAAAATTTGAGACTTGAGAGTTTGTGTGATCAAGAAGAATTGAAGGATCAGTTGAGTTGCGGTCTGCGATATAAGAAATTACCGAATTGTCGAATTTCGTTACGATATTTTCGTATTTTATAGGGTTGAGAATTGAGAATTTGCTAATTGTCTAATTGAGATGTGGGATTATGATTCATGAAATATAATTACCGAACGAAATTGACAATGTTTTTGGATTAGGAAATATATATATATATATATATATATATATATATATATATATATATATATATATATGTGTGTGTGTGTGTGTGTGTGTGTGTGTGTGTGTGTGTGTGTGTGTGTGTTTTTAAAGCAATTGTCAATTGGGCTCAATTTCATCTTATCACATATTGGTCCAATCTTCATACATTTAGCCTAAATTTTTGTAAACTATATATACATATAATTTTATTTTATTTTTTAATATGGGGCCCCCAAAAATTAGGGGCCCGGTACGGTCGCACATGTTAGACATGCTCAGATACGACCCTGATTATACGTAGAAAGATGTTTGATAAATTAGCTGTTAACTGATAACTTATTACATGCAAAATGATTTTCTCAAAAAAACTCATGACCTCCGATTCACATATGGACAACCAATTTTTATTGTGCTCGTGTTTTTTGATGAGATTTTTTGTGGCTCGTAAGTACCACTACGGTCACACTGAAATATAATTGTAAGATTTTTTTGTCAAGATTTTTTTATCACAATAATATATCCGAAAACTTGACACCTTTTTTGAACCCATTCAATTAAATCTTTGCGAGACATGAACGCCTAATAAATAAATATTTTTATTAATAATTAAATTACTATGCAAGTATAAAATATTCCTTTATATTTATAAAATATAAATATAAATTATAATAGGTTAATTATAGTTTTACCATTTCAATAGAAAATTCGCATGCAACCTCGGGATTTGGGTTCTCCGGATCATCATTTTTATTTTCATTGTCATCACGAAGTTCGATTGCATCTTCATTCTAAACAGACAAACAAATAACAACTTTTAGTAATGATATTTGAAAATATATATAGAAATAAATAACAATTCATTAATAATGTTTGACAGAATATAATATATATAATACAAATGAATTTGGATATATGATAAAATATATTTCATACAAATAATAACGTAAAATACCTCATAATGTCGCTGACTTTAATTTTGATCATTGTAACTAAAAAAATCTTCTATCCAACCATCCATGACTTATAGATTGTGTGACACACACACACACACACACACACACACACACACACACACACACACACACACACACACACACACACACACACACACACACACACACACACACACACACACACACACACACACACACACACACACACAGAGAGAATCATATGAGTTCAGTTAGCATTCTCTGCCGCCCAAATTACCATTATTTTCATCTCACAAATAACAATGTTGACTAAGAAATTTAATTACACAAAAGATTAGGTATTGGAATTAGAATTTTAAAAAAAAAGTATTGGACTTAGAAAAATTATTTAAATTAAATTAAATTAAATAACTAGTTAAAAATTGAAAAAAAAATTAAAAAAACAAAAAAAACAAAAACAGAGTTGGTCTTTGTTTTGTTTTGTTTTTTTTTTTTAATATTTTTGTTTTTAAAATTTTAAATTGTTATTCAATTTAATTTAGTTTAAATAATATTCATTCCATTCCAATATCTTTTTTTTTTTTTTAACTTTAATTCTAACACATTTTTTTGTAATTAAAACAGTTGACCATGGTGGTGTAAATAGCCATATTTATACCCTTATTGTTACTCCCTCCGTCCCATTTTACCTGTCTTACTTTCCTTTTTAGTTTGTCTCAAAATGTTGTCATATTTCCAAATTGAACATCACCATCATTCTACTTTTCCTAATTTACCCTTATGACTTTTACTTTCTTTATTGCTTTTATTTCCAAAAGTGAAAAAGTTAAGGGCATAATTGGAAAAACACATTACATTTACTTTAATTTATTAAAAAGCGTGCAAAAAGCAAATGAGACAACCTTTTCGGGACGGAGGGAGTATTTACATCACCTATAAAGTTATTGAAATTTGCAATTTTTTGAATTTCAAGGTTATTTGCACCATGGGTGGTTGAAATAGCAATACCCGTTTGGTAAATAGTTTTTAGTTGATTGTGTTAGTGGGTTTGACTAGTTGATAGTATTAGCTGATTGGAGAAAGATGTTTGATAAATTAACTGATAGTTGATAGCTGATTACATGCAAAATGACTTTTTCAAAAAATTGATCAAAAAAGTTGTTTTTATTTATTTTTTTTTAATTTTAGCCTTTTGAAGCAATAAGTTGTTACAAAAAACTAATTAATCAAACACTCATATTGACTATTTAACCAAGTCAAATAGCTAATAGTGGTTAAACAAACTAAAATTGATTGATAAGCTAACTATATTACTAAATAGGACCAAAATGAACGAAAACAAGATTTAGGAAGCTAACTATATTTCCAAAAAGCTAACTATATTGATAAGCTAACTATATTTCCAAAAAAGATTTTAAAAACAGCTCTAGGTCATTAGGTCATCATTAGATATGTGACACCACAATCAATCATTAATATACGCTCCATAAACTGCAAAATTGATTATATTAGATTTAGGAAGTTTTTTTTTTTTTTTTCAAAAAAAAAATGTTCTAAATTTACAAAAATAACTTTGAAATAAAAGCGTTGAAGTTTTAAGCATTTAACAATTAAAATTAACATTTTCGTTACCTCAGTGACTCTTTCAGTCACAATGTTGACATCTCAAGAGTCAAATGTGATAACTATAGATTTACCCACAATTAAATAATTATAAAAAGCCAAGAACCTTGTAATCCAGTGGCATCAAACCCTTCCCTTTATATGGGAGGTGGTGGGTTTGAGCCTCATTGGAATCAATGTTGATTTTTATGCTTAATAATGATAAAAAATTTGTTTTTCCTAATTATTTTAAACATAATAAACATTTATGATTATAAAATAATTAATGAATCGAGAAGGAAAATACAGGTTATAAATTTGACAGAGCAAAAAAAATTCCTTTTACGAACTATAATTCCGTACGAGTGTTTAGGTTACGAAGAATACACTTTAGGCAAATGTGTGGGGAAATTAGAAGGTCAATTTTGAGTAGGTGTCAATTGTAAAATGAAACTCTGTTATAAGATTCAATGATTGGGGTTAACAATAATTTGGTTAAGAGAAACCTACAATGACAAGTTACCTTACTAATAAAGTCTTTAGTTGGTATGCTGTTGAATTAAGTTTCACACATTAATTGATGTTACAATCATTAATTTAATCATTTGACAAGGATTGTTCAATCCTTATTATGATTTAATTTATGAGACACTACCTTGTGATCCTAGTTGACAAAAGATCACAATGAGATAAATCACCTTAGGTTGTCCATAGTTAACCGACGCAAACCAAGAAGGTGTTACAGATTAGCTTAGGAGAAGAAAATAAAGAAGCCTCCAGACGACGTCGTAGGAAGATTAGGCGGTTAAAGTTTGTTACAATGGTGTGTTTTTACAATTTTACCCTTTCTTCTTTGTTACAATGGTGTGTTTTATAATGAAGTTTTCAGATTTTCCTTTTGTTCTTTCTTTCAATTTCTTCTCTCTAAGTTCATACGAACAATAACAAAAGGTCAATAGACAGCTTTTACGGACAGTTGAATTTAGAACATTATGATTACTAAGTTAACTGTCCAACGTAACCATCGAAACGGTAAGTCTAATGTGTGAGTGGGGTACGTGGTAAGTGATACAAAGAGAATGAGATAGAATTAAACTAGGAATGTGTGAAGAATGGGTAGAATAATGTACGTATTGTTAACCTAATAATCGAATCATATATATTGGCATATGTTCAAGATTTAGGTTTTAATGATAGCTAAATACAATAATGATGTTGTGATCAAAGAGGCAGCTGGTAGGTTAGCTATATATTTATCGTGGAGGACGCATGGTCTGGCTATGATATTTGGCTACTTGTCTTGATAAATTGGTATGACAAGGTAGCTAATTAAAGTGGCAAAGTAGCACCACAAAGTAATAAAGTTAATAAATGACTAATTTATTAAGTGGTTTAAGTAGGATAATGGCCTATAGGTCAAGATATATGCCTCATGGGGTAGGTATGTCAACTAGGCTATGCGTTTGGACTATGGTAATTAATTGAGTTCCAATCATCAAATATGTTGGGCATAGGTCGGTAAAGGCTAAGTCTAGCACTCATTGGCTGAGGAATTGTTGGATGGTAGGGCCGAATTTTAGGGCGTGCAAGATGAACAACAGCACATGACCCCAAAATTTTGGGGGCCCCTAGTCCACCCTGGCCCAATAGTTAGTATATGTATTTGTGATTATAGTGGTTCAAAATTAGGTTTTCATGACTGATCTAAATTCTAATACGTATTATTCAAAAAAAAATTCTATTTCTTAATATTCACGCGAATCACTTTTCTTCAATTCGCAGTTTATTTATACTTTGATAGGGCATCAGTTATTTACCAGGGCCACGCAAATAAAAAAATCGACCCTGATTGAGTGGAGGCCTGTAAAAGGTAAAGGCCAAGTCCAACACCCAACGTTT
Organism: Ipomoea trifida; assembly: GCA_003576665.1. Taxonomy (NCBI): domain Eukaryota; kingdom Viridiplantae; phylum Streptophyta; class Magnoliopsida; order Solanales; family Convolvulaceae; genus Ipomoea; species Ipomoea trifida. Next base: position 6,247,378 of record CP025644.1, read on the forward strand.
CGAAAATGTGTGGTGATCTATAAAGAAATAAAGTTACGTCTTTGTTACTAGCTATAGCTTTTGGCGTAAATGGTAAGCGTTTGATCCTAACAAAATACATTATTCCCAAATTACGACGCGAGCAACTCTTCAACCTGGTTCTTGATTTCCAACCTATAGACATATCTCTAACCAAGTATATTAATTACATTGACTTAAGTGGTTTGCACATTATGTGTACCACTATATGCAGTTAATTCGTTTGAAGTTGAGATTAATGAATATAAAGTAAACGTGATACTCATCACATGCATGCTACATGATTTGATAAAACATTTGTTAAAAATTTGGCCTATATATATAGCACATTCCTTAATTCTTTTTACCACTGGACCAATCAATCACGTAAAAAAAATACTAAAATCTCTTTCACTAATTAGTAATTACTATGGAAAACTTTTCGTTGCTTTTCAACATCTTTCATATTCACATCATCCTTTAAGATGCGTAATATTACAATTTAAAAATTAAAATACACATCCGTCGAGAACATATATGTACCTTCAAATATATGATAATAAATCAATCGTAATAACATATTATATATAATCCTCTAACTCAGGAACCATTTTCTTTGCTCTTGGAAACTCTCTTAATTTCATTTCATTTGGATTTGCTGCTCAGGTTAGTGTAGTATGAAATTTACCAGCTCTATTTATTTGAGTTGGACTTTGCCTTACATCACATAAATCTCATTGCATATTCTTCTTTGTGCAGTGGCTCCTGTGGTAACAACTAACAATTAACAAGCTTTCACCGTAACTTGTTGTAATCACGTCCAAGCAACAGACTCGCAAATTAACAATCCATGGCAGTTGGGAGGATTATGCTTTTTTGTTAAAGGGTCAAAACTTTTTGGAAGATTACGTGTAATTTTATTTTAGATTAAATATTATCTTGTGTTGATAATTTGTTACTGTGTTGAAGGTATTGTATTGATAGTATTTGATTAAAAGTGTATTGATAATATTGTGTTAATATATAGTGTGCTGATAATATTGTGTTTTGATGGTTTGTTTATAATCTTGTGTCGATAGTTAGTATTGTTTTGATATGTAATGTATGAATTTTGTACAAGATTTAAAAAAATTGAGAATTTAAAAACAATAAATGGTTTTTTTTTTTTAATAAAAGAACAATTTGCTACCCTTCTTTTTTAAGAAGGGTAGCGGATGCTTTAAAAAAATTAATGAATTAATTAATGGTATCCGCTACCCTTTTGTTTATAGAAAGCTAGTGGATACTTAAAAAAAAATAAAATAAGAAAATCCGCTACCTTTCTATTTTTAAAAGGGCAGCGGATGCTCAACTTTCCGCTACCCTTGTATAAGGGTAGCGGAAAGCTCAGGGCTTTCTACGACTCTAACATCCACTACGTACCCTTGTACAAGGGTAGCGGATAGCCCTTTACAAGGGTAGTGGATGTGCAGATCTGTACTACTGCTTGAAGGTCGGACCTCACGCCATGGACTAGTTTTTGTAGTTTGATTTTTTTTTTTTGTTCGTAGCATGTAGTTGTTTGATCAAGGGTATTCTCGAGCCAAATACTCTTCCGTCGGAGTTGGTACACGAGGTCGGACCTCTTGCCCCCTTAGGGTACGATAGCCCTTTGACTTGGGTCTATAGACCTCAGGCCGTTAAGCCCTTCTGTCGGGCTTGGTACGCGAGGTCGGACCTCGTGCAGTGCCCCCTTAGGGTACGATATCCCTTCGACCCAGGTCCATGGACCTCGGGTCGTTAGGCTCTTCCGTCGGGGGTTGGTACGCGAGGTCGAACCTCGTGCCCCCTTAGGAATTGGAGAGGTCGGGTAGGTACCCCACTTCCCCCCTAAAAGTAGTGAAAATGAGTCCATAGCGAATTTTAACTGCTTTTATTAGAGTTAAGGGGACGGACCACCTTACAAATTTGAAATTGTTGGAAATACTTGAGCAAGTGCTCGGAGTTCTATCATCTTTCCCTTTTATCTTTTTGAGTTTGTAGTTGCCGGGACGGACCACGACTACTACCACGTATGGACATTCTCACCTCTTAGCGAACTTGGATGTTCCCACCTCTTAGCCAACTTGCCCCCCTCCTAGGGCTGGCTTTGATAACCTATCCCGAGCCGGTATGCAGGTACTCAACCGAGCCAAGGCAAACTTGGGTCTGGTTGAATTCTCCCTGGCCGGCTCTTGATGTTCCCGCATGTCTAGGTTGACATCCCCCCCCCCCCCCCTTCCCGTCACATCTCAAACAGCCGGGGTGAGTTGACTTCCCCTTCAACTTGAGTCCTTTAGGCTCGGGGATGCCTGTGGCTGGGCTCGTCGCACTCTCTCGGATGCGTCGGTGTTTAAAAATCATTCATTTTTCAATGGTTACATATGATCAGAGATTTTATTTGGGTTTCATGTATATTGTTGCTTTTTGCGTACTGGGCGTGTTCTTCATTTCCCGATGAAGTTTCCATTCCTCAACCAACTTTCTTCCCCGGGCAGTAGGGTGTCATAGGTGGTCGACATTAGTTCCAGTCGCGGGGGTTCGACGGTGGGTCCGCTGACTCGCCGAATCGGAAAAGTTTCTCCGGTTACCTCAGTTGAATTTGTTGACTCTTCTGATGTCCTTGACTGTCTATTCTGAAATTGGACGGTGGTTAGCTTTGTTTCCCGGTGGAGGTGACCTTCTTCCTTCACGACATTTCTCTTATGTGCTTTGCTAGACCTTGGCTATAAGTTGTTGAGTGAACGAGGCACTTATAGAGTCCAAGCCACTTTCATAACTTTTGAAGGAATTCTCAATAAAAGCGCCAATGATGGATTTAATTAAACTAGAGGTCCGAATTAATAAACCCGATAAATAAAGGAAGTAATAAATGGATAATAATGTGATAGAAAAGACAAGAAATGTGTGTCACGTAGACAATATTTGTATTAAGATATTGTATAATGGCTATTACAGGAGTAAGTTAGGACAAAGAAGATAAGAATGTCTTAATGAGACAATAAGGAATGCTTTTATACATAAGGAACCATCTAACCGCCTCCTAATATGGTGGAGCCGTTATAACCCCGCTTTGACCGCTCCCGACCTCAAGACTAGGTCCACGGTTAAGTTTGACTGGCTAAGGCCTCATGGCCGAGGCCCTGTGGGCGAGCTCACATGGTTGAGGCCCTATGGTTGGGGCCTCGTAGCCGAGCCCATATGACAAGCTCTCATGGCCGAGGCCTCGTAGCCGAGGCCCTTTAGCCAAGCTCTCATGGTCGGGGACTCGTAGCCGAGCCCTCATGGCCGAGGCCCTATGCCCGAGCCCCCATAGCCGGGGACTCGTAGCTGAGCCCTCATGGCCATGGCCCTATGGCCGAGGCGTTGCCCTAGGGCTGTTCGGGTCAAGTACGGAGTTCACAAGGCCTCGGGTCCGCAACAAGTCCTCCTTGCTCCGTCTTCTCAGGTCAGTTTACTCTATTTCTAATATATCCATCAATATTGATAAAAAAGTACAATTTAATCCAAATGTTATCTATTTAACGAGTTACTATTAACTACACTTTTGCATATACTTTTTTCAAAACAATGATTTGGTTCAAATAGCATATGAATGGGATAATAACAAAAATATTAAAAAGAAATTAAATGTTTATGAACGGTCTAAAAGATAGTAACCTGATTGTCTTCCTTCAGAGAAAGAATAACTTAACAAAGATAATTCAATAGTTAAAATTTTTTTAATAGCTATGACTATCATTTATAAAATTTGGGGAGGAAAGCAAGGAAGTAGCCTAGTATGTCATTTTAGTAAAGGGCTAGGCGGCTAGCTAATCCACTTGAGTTGATCAGACAATTAATTTCATTAAGCACAAAAATTTCAAATTTGACAAGACGAACTTCTCCTAATATACACATTGGGATAGCGGTTAAGAGATTCCTGTTAATTGTCAACGGATAGCAGCTCCACGTCAAAGTCAATATCCAAATCATCATCCAGCGTGTCAAAATTCATTTGTCATTTAAATTTGTAACCAACTCTGTTAGCCTTTTCTAACCCAATGGGGTAGCTCAAGTGGCAAGTGAACTCTCTTTGTAGAGAGAATTTCGGGGACGATTCCCCCTGAGCCAGCTCCTGTCCCTCCCGGAGGAATGTGGGTGGTAAAAACTCTGTTAGCCTTTTCTTTTCTTTCCCCACTTCTTGTTTGGTATATTGTAGCTTGTAAACTGTTATTCTGTATCATCATTATCATCAATCTTCTTCCTCCTCCTATCACTGCGCATGCATAGTTTCCCTCACCTTTCTCATTAGTACCGCAACCTAAACCACTCTGTGTATTTTTCTTTTTCCATTTCATTTTTCTATAAAGACAGCCAACTGTATGTTGCAGCTCTTTCCTTTAGGAGAGAGGCAGACAACTCAATTTTTTACTATTATTACTTTTGATATCTTGTTTCTACCTTTTATAAAAGTAGTTAAGAAAATAATAATAATAATAACAACAACAATAATAATCCCTTAGCTTTCACAGCTTTCAATTCCCTTTCTGCTAGTGGAAACTGGAAACGGAAACTATGTCCAATGGTTCATATCCCATAGCCACAAAAAATTAAATATTAATTCATCAAATAAAACATGGAGATTTTTATACCTTAGTTTATGGGAACTGTACACTACAATTTATTAGTCTGGAATTTTTGTTGTCATTTTATGTTTGGAGTTGAAAATGTTGATTGTACTGGTACAAACCAAACCTCCGACCTATGCTTGGGGGTGTTGCCTGTGAATTCTGTACCCCCTTCAGCTTCTTGTTGTTCACATTGGAAACAATATATAATGGGAATAATAATAATTACAAAATCCTACCACCTAACACATTGTCTCTTTTGTGTGCCACACCTATATATTTATATTTTTTTTTTCAAAATTCTGTTTTACACACACACTAGTATTTTTTTGTGATGTGCAAAAATCTATGCCCAATATTAGTACTATATATTAAAATCTTAGATTTATATAGATTGTAGATATTTATATTATATAATAATAATAATAATAATGTAAATCATTTTTATAAATTTCATTTATATTTATATTTTAATAAATAGCTTATATAGTACTCCAAAATATAAAGTATTGTTACCATTGAATTAGATATAAGAAAATATATGGTGGATGCATGTGCATGACAACAATAGTTAAAAAAGATAACAAAAGTTATAACGCTATGAGTATTTTGTGTGTGTGTGTGTATATATATATACAGAAATCTGCTCAATGTGGACACGTCTTAACGTGTGAACAGTGCGGTTCACACAACTCAATGTTATAAAACGCACTACTCAATGTTAGAAAACGCACCACATTGAAATACACAAAAACATCAAAAAACACACCACACACAAAATAATGCACCCTAACTCCCCAGCCCCTAATTGTGCATTTTCAAACACTGTGTGGTGTATATATTTTCATACTTAGTGGTGTATTTTTTGGTAAAGTGTACCTAACTGTGCATATTTCTGTGGTGCATTTTCTAACACTGAGTGGTGTATATCTGTATACATAGTGGTGAGGCCACAATGTTCACACGTTAAGACGCTTCCACACTTGAACTCTACTATATATATATATATATATATATATATATATATATATATATATATATATATATATAAAAGTAACGGAAAAAACATACATAAATGAATACTATAACTTTCATTTACACTTATTAGTTTTTGATTAGATATATATAGTTTTCATTATTGCTTGTTTTTGCAAAATTTTTTTTAATGTAATTTAAGAATATCTAGATATGGTATTATTATTATTATTATTATTATTATTATTATTATTATTATTATTTAATCATCAATTCATGGTTTTGTTTAGGTATTGGAGCTTGAAAGTTTTGTTAATTACTTTGATAATATGTTTATTATCATTTAAGGATTTAGGTGTATGCGAACATGTAAGTCAAGTTAAAACTAAATTTTGGGAAGAAACTTAATTAAAACTAAACTAGCGGTACGTAAGACCTATAGTTAGGTAATATGGTAAGTGTATCATTTTTCTTATGCAATGGTAATATACTAATATGAACTAGTTTATAATAACATAATGAAAGATATTTATAAGCATCGAAATTCAATCAGGATAAATGGGTTGGTATGCAATGGTAATATGAACTTTTTTTTTTTGAGTACGTAGTATGAACTACTCCCTCTGTCCCATTTTACCTGTCCTATTTACTATTCATTGGTCAAACCAACTCTTCCTTCTTTGCTTATTTTCTTTAGTAATTTCTTATTATTTTTAAATTTAACTTTTTGTGTTTAATAGTACTTTTAATGTAGTTTCTAAATATATAAATTTTATATATTAATGTTAAACTTAATAATATGAAAAATTGAATTAAAGTTTACTTCAGTCAAGCCTCGTTAAACGAAAAGACAACTATTTTGGGACGGAGGTAGTAGTAGTTTATAATAACATACTGAAAGCTATTTGTGAGCATCGAAATTTAATCAGGATAAATGGGTTGGTTTGTGCGCTACGCTATTGGACTATGGTGGATAATTAATATTTCAAATTAATTACTTTAATTAGACTAATCAGAATATTACTTATTTAATTGGGTTGATTAAATAACTTAATAAATAATTAATTGGTCTAATTACCTGATTAAGAGAAATTGGGTATTGGAATGTTCGGTCCAAATTGATGAAATATTTAATTGAGTTGAACCAAGTCATTTAGATTAATTGGGCTGCCTAATTAGTAGGTTTGACTTGGTTTTGGCCCATCAGGATTATATGTGGATTATATAATTGTGAAGATTTTGGACAATTTGATATTACTTGAAGATGGGATGAAATCATGAACTTAGACGTGATGGTGTCTCAATACAAAGACATTTCGATTATTTTTATACAAAATGAGTTGACATCGCTATATTTTTATGTTTATTTTTTTTTTAAAAAAATCCGTAATTAAAGACTAAAATGCTTTTATATTTAACGGCAGTTAAAATTGTTTTGTTAATAGAGGAAAAAAAATTGTTATGTCACAATAATATTAGAACAAAATATAAATGTTCTGATAAGAAATGACTAAGTGGACTCTCACCTATAAATCTAAAACAAAAAATGAAATTTAACTCTTTCAAAATTTGACACTAAATCATGGTTTTAGTAGATAAAAATAGCATAAGAAGACAAGTAACAACTGCGGGCATTATTTACTGCATGTCTCGTTTGGGCAATATGAATGAAATATAATGTCTTTCGGTTTAAAAAAAAAATTACACTAAGTGATGAGTTTCAAATTAAAATATAATGTTTTCAAAAAAAAAAAATAAAATATATATATATATATATATATATATATATATATATATATATATATATATATATATATAATGAATGAAATATGTAGTCTATATATATTTATGATAGTCTATATTAATGATGTTTTAATTTTTAATGAATTTTAGATGTTAGGATTAATTTTAATTTGTATATATTTTGATGATGTTAATTCATGTAATTCAAGGACTTAAACTCTCTAAAAAAATTTGTTTGGAATAACTTTCATGGTTAATCTTTGTATAGACGAAAATTAGGACTTGTTGCCTGACCTTTTGTATTTAGTTGGTTTACATCGACCTATGGTAGCCTTAAATAGTTGCCTACGTTCACTATCAACAAACCCTATTCAGTACGTAGATCACCTATGATTCTAATATATCTTGCTTTTCTTTGTCAAATCTTAGTGGCTCATCTCGTCAATAGACCCAACTAACATATCTCAAAACTTTGTGATGAGTTCAAGTCAACCGCAAACCTTTTGATTCTTGTGTTAAGGTCTTTTGGCAAATAGCTTATCATTTGACTTTGGCTGGAGTCATTAGAATTTAGAAGTACACAAGTTTGGAATTGGCAAATCTTTTTGCAGCAGATCCTAGGCCTATTAGCAGACGTACTTTCAACATATTCTAAGTTCGAAAAATATTATTTGTCATTTTCTGAAAAGAATTGTTGGGCACATTTTTCAAGAACACCGGCCTAATAACAAGATATCTTCTTATTACAAGCAAACATGCTTTTTGGACCTACACAATCATGGACATTCCTTTCACCTAAAAAGTATTGGTTTTTATCTAATGATCAATGGCATGTTGTTAAAAAGAAAGAAATGATAGCTTGAGGACAATCTTTTGGGTTAAATTAAACAAGCATGTTTGTGTACTTTCTTGATCTTAATTAATTATTGTAAACTTGATTTGATAGTTTATTCGGAGACAGTTTGGCCCTGTTTGGTAAATAATTCGCCTATCCGCCGATTTTAGCCTATTTGACCATTATTAATTATTTGAATTGGTTAAAAAATCAATATAAGTATTTGGTTATTAAGTTTTTTGTAACTCCAAAATACTAAATTTCAAAAGGCTAATCAAAGCAACATTTTAAATCAGCCTTTTGAGAAAAGAAATTATACCAAACAGCTAGCAGCTAACAACTAATTTATCAAACACTTTTCTACAATCAGCTAATATTATCAATTAATTATACATTCTAACCCAATCAGCTAACAGCATCAGTTAACAGCCATTTACCAAACAGGGTCATTATATAAAGGGGCAAGTTTTATGAATTTCAATCTACTCTATATTTTTTCATAAAATCTTAAATACAAATAGAGTTTTACGCCTAATAATAAAAATAAGGAATAAGGGTCAAATAGGCCACCGAACTACACACGAAACTGCAATTAGGCCATTGAACTCAAAAACAATGCAATTGAGTCCCTGAACTACACAAATCCATACAAATTAACCAAAAGTGACTTGTTTGACTTGATCTTCCGGTTACCAACTTTAAAAATAATGTTTAAAAATAATTTTAAATAAAATAATTACTTAAAATTAAATTTAAAATTAAAAATTTAAAAAAAAAAGGACCCAATTGACTTGTTCCTGTTTTTTTTTAAGTTTAATTTTAATTAATTAATTAATTTAAAATTATTTTAAAATATTATTTTTTAAGTTGGTAACCCGAAGATCAAGTCAACAAGTCACTTTGGGTTAATTTGCATGAATTTGTGTAGTTCAGGGACCCAATTGCATTATTTTTTAGTTCGATGGCCTAATTGTAGTTTTGTGTGTAGTTCGGTGGCCTATTTGACCCTTATTCCTAAAAATAATGAAAAAGAACTAGCTAAATTTTTAATTCAATAGCACTTAAAAATTGCAAAGTGCATTTTTCCCTATTTCATGCCTAATGAAGTGAATAATTTATATTTGGACACAAATAAATCCATGTAACCATGTTTTCATATTACTCCCTCCGTCCCGAAAAGGTTGTCTCATTTGCTTTTTGCACGCTTTTTAAGAAATTAAAGTAAATGTAATGTGTTTTCCAATTATGCCCTTAACTTTTTCACTTTTGGAAATAAAAGCAATAAAGAAAGTAAAAGTCATAAGGGTAAATTAGGAAAAGTAGAATGATGGTGATGTTCAATTTTGGAAATATGACAACATTTTGGGACAAACTAAAAAAGAAAGTAAGACAGGTAAAATGGGACGGAGGGAGTATTTATTTATGGGTCACACTTGTGTGAGACCGTCTCACGGATCCTTATTCGTGAGACGGGTCGGGTCGGGTCAAAGCACCATGCAAATGTCATACTTATATGTACAAATCTCACACTTATATGCTCAAATATAACACTAATTAAAAATACAATTTTTGTTACTTATAAGAGAAAAAGTAATACATTTTTAATAATAAGTAATGTTGACAAGTGCTTCTCACTTATAAGGGCAAATATAATACTTTCGAGGAAAAATGTAATACTTTATATCGAAATGTAAAAGTATTGTATTTTCCCTTACAAGTGTTACATTTACCCTAATAAGTAACAAAAATTTTATTCCTGATTAGTATTACATTTGAGCATATAAGTATGGTATTTATGCATATAAGTGGTACATTTACATCTTGACCCGACCCAACCCGTCTCATGGTGAGACGGTCTCACACAAGTTTTTACCTTTATTTATTTATATCTTTTTATGGTATGTGTTTCTCAATGGAAATTAAAGTGCATGCGAATTAATTCCAAGAAAGCGTATACCTTTCTAAAAGCTACGACCCTTGACCGGGGAATGCGGAAAATCGCATTTGGATTGAACAACATAGGATTTGTAAAAATGAAATCTATGATAGGATTTAAATTTATGGTAGGTATTATTCAACCAAAAATAAATAAAAACTAAAAAGAGAAAAACACCTTTTTAGTTTCTCGACTGTTATTTGCTAGTCGTTTTAATCCCTAACTTTCTACAGTTACAATGTACACTCCTAACTCTTCAAAAAAAAAAGTTATAATTTTAACCCTTGAAGTAACAAAACTATTAAACTCCGCTAAAGTATAATTTTATTAAGTGTATGGTACTTTAGTACCTTTTAATATTTATGCTTTAATTATACTTTTTTTTAATCTCGATATTTAATATGTAAATAAAAATTTTTATTTTAACCAGTTCGTATAGGAAAAATATGGATAATGTACCACAATTGAAGAGGAGAATTTTAGGGAAGAAGATTGTTAATCTCCACTTTGCAGATGAAATACCAAAACTAAAAAAGTTATAAAGAATAAAGATAATAAAATTTTAAAATGCATATGTACTAAGTAAAATTTTAATACATTTTTATCTTCAAAAAGAAAATTTAATACAGTTTAACAGTTTTATTGTTCCATGGGTTAAAACTGTAACTTTTTGAAGAGTTAAAGGTGTATATTGTAACGGTAAAATGTTAGGGACTAAAATGACTAGGAAATATATAACAAATGAGGGACTAAATTTGCATTTTTTCAATAAAAAAATATTTAAATTAATAAAATCTAAGGATTAAGGAATCAAATTTACTAGTAAATATAAGAATAATGTTATTTTTTTCCTTGAATAAGCTTACCTCATCTTTATATTCATTGATTGTCCATTAATTGGTTGATTCCACCACGAGTAGTTAAAATCTACTTAATAATTAAATATAGAAAATTTCAATAGATAGTCATTATCACATTAAGAGGGGTGTATAACATTACTCTAAATTTAAAATATAAAATAGTTTTAAAACATATAGCATTTACCTATCAATCATGTTACATTCCTCTTATAAAATTTTATAGATATTATATGTATGTTAACATGTGACATTACTATCAATCATAGGTAAATGCTATATGTTTTAAAACTATTTTATATAACATACCCCTATATAAAATAGTTTCAATATTTATAGGAGTATGTGTTATGTAACATGATTGATAACACATAATAATCCTATAAAACTATTTTAAAAAGTTATATAACAGCCAAAGACCTTGTGGTTTAGTGGCACTTGGTGTCCCGATTACACAATAAAAAAAAATTAATTAAAATGTGGACAATTTAATTACAAAAATGCCACCGTGTTACTTTACGCGTCCGGAGTTGGAACTCCGGACGCAGCTGGTCATAAATTTTTGGTCTATTCTGTACTAGTGTCTGTGTGTTTTTCTTTTTCCATTTCATTTTTCTATAAAGACAGCCAACTGTATCCAGTAGTTAAGAAAATAATAATAATAATTTTTTTTTGAAAATAATAATAATAATTATTATTATTATAATTATAATTATAATTATAATTATAATAATAATAACTTAGCTTTCACAGCTTTCAATTCCTTTCTGCTTGTGGAAACTGGAAACGGGAAACTATGTCCAATGGTTCATATCCCATAGCCACAAAAAATTAAATATAATTCATCTAATAAAACATGGAGATTTTTATACCTTAGTTTATGGGAACTGTACACTACAATTTATTAGTCTGCAACTTTTGTTGTCATTTTATGTTTGGAGTTGAAAATATAATGTTGATTGCACTGTTACAAACCAAACCTCCGACCTATGCTTGGGGGTGTTGCCTGTGAATTCTGTACCCCCTTCAGGCTTCAGCTTCTTGTTGTTTCTACCACACATAACACATTGGAAACAATATATAATGGGAATAATGTTACTAATAATAATTACAAAATCCTACCACCTAACACATTGAATTGTCTCTTTTGTGTGCCACACCTATATATTTATATTAATTTTTTTTTCAAAATTTTGTTATACACACACACACACACACACTAGTATTTTTTTGTGATGTGCAAAAATCTATGCCCAATATTAGTACTATATATTAAAATTTTAGATTTATATAGATTGTAGATATTTATATTATATAATAATAATATTATTATTATTATAATAATAATAATAATAACAATAATAATAATAATATAATGTAAATCATTTTTATAAATTTCATATTTATATTTTAATAAATAGCTTATATAGTACTCCAAAATACAAAGTCTATATATTGTTACCATTGAATAAGATAAGAAAATAGATGTTGATGCATGTGCATGACAACAATAGTTAGAAAAGATAACAAAAATTATAACGGTATGAGTATTTTGTGTGTGTGTATACATACATACATACATATATATATATATATATATATATATATATATATATATATATATATATATATATATATATAGAAATCTGCTCAAGTGTGGACACGTCTTAACATGTGAACAGTGCAGTTCACACCACTCAATGTTAGAAGACGCACTACATGAAAATACACAAAAACATCAAAAAACACACCACACACACAAAATAATGCATCATAACTTCCCTGCCCCTAATTGTGCATTTTCAAACACTGTGTGGTGTATATATTTCCATACTTAATGATGTGTTTTTTGGTGAAGTGTACCTAACGGTGCATATTTGTGTGATACATTTTCTAACACTGAGTGGTGTATATCTGTATACATAGTGGTGAGGCCGCACTCTTCACACGTTAAGACGCTTCCACACTTGTTGTTGTTGTTGTTGTTGTTGTTTAATCATCAATTCATGGTTTTGTTTAGGTATTGGAGCTTGAAAGTTTTGTTAATTACTTTGAGAAAAAAATGTCAAATAGGCCACTGAACATATAACTTTTGTGCAATTGGGCCATTGAACTTAAAAAGTGTGCAATTCAACCATCAAACAAGCAAACTTTGTGCAATTGGACCATTTTTACAATTTTTTTTGGTAAAATCCAATTATATTACTAACATATATGTATTAAGAGTGACATTTTCTTCTACCACACTAGTTGGGAGTCAATATTGAAATGTTTTTAATTCAAATTGAATTAATTTTTTTCTGTAAAAATGGTCCAATTGCACAAATTTTGCTTGTTTGATGGTTGAATTGCACACTTTTTAAGTTCAATGGTCCAATTGCACAAAAGCGACAAGTTCAGTGGCCTATTTGACACTTTTTCCTTACTTTGATAATATGTTTATTATCATTTAAGGATTTAGGTGTATGCGAACATGTAAGTCAAGTTAAAACTAAATTTTGGTAAGAAACTTAATTAAAACTAAACTAGCGGTACGTAAGACCTATAGTTAGGTAATATGGTAAGTGTATCATTTTTCTTATGCAATGGTAATATACTAATATGAACTAGTTTATAATAACATAATGAAAGATATATGTAAGCATCGAAATTCAATCAGGATAAATGCGTTGGTAAGAATGGTAATATGAACTTCTTTTTTTTTTTGAATACGTAATATGAACTAGTAGTTTATAATAACATAATGAAAGCTATTTGTAAGCATCGAAATTTAATCAGGATAAATGGGTTGGTTTGTGCGCTACGCTATTGGACTATGGTGGATAATTAAAATTTCAAATTAATTACTTTAATTAGACTAATCAGAATAATACTTATTTAATTGGGTTGATTAAATGACTTAATAAATAATTAATTGGTCTAATTACCTGATTAAGCGAAATTGAGTGTTGGATTGTTCGGTCCAAATTGATGAAATATTTAATTGAGTTGGACCAAGTCATTTGGATTAATTGGGTTGCCTAATTAGTAGGTTTGACTTGGTTTTGGCCCATAAGAGATATATGTGGATTATATAATTGTGAAGATTTTGGATAATTTGATTTTACTTGAAGATGGGATGAAATCATGAACTTAGACGTAATGGTGTCTCAATACATTTTTTCATATTTAATCCAAACTTTTTAATTTAATTTGAAAATTTATCCAAAAGGATAAAATTTATTAGATTTCTCCTACCTTCACCATTATTGGAGGAAAGGGAGCTCAAAATCTACATACTGAAATTCTGTCAAAATCTCGCGAGAATATTATCTGGAATATGTATGACATATACCCATGCAGAGGATCAAGTCATTTGAGAAATTGAAGCCCTTCACCGAAGAACAAACTACTTGAGTCTGGAGGCCCTTTAACAAAGAACTAGGACAGTTCGACATACTTGTAAAGAATCAGAGGAGTTTTCATATACCGAGATAGTACCATTTCCTATATATTTGATACTTTCTTATAACCCGACACTTTGAATTTTTAATACAGTCTAAGTTTTTCGTGTTTGCCATAATAATAATACTAAAAACAATTTAGTAAATGATTACAATACATGGATGGAAGATAATAATGAACAACAAACCATTTTTAATACTCTCTTCAATTGAAACCATAATAATGAACAACAAACCATTTTTAATACTTTCTTCAATTGAAGCCATAAGGGATGACCAAACTTTGGCAAATTGAAAAACTCGTTTAGTACTTGTAACTGAAGTCTATATATAGGTGTAGAAACCAATGGTTTAGGACGACAAGTATTATTCAAATTTATTCCTCTTGTAACTACCCATGAGGTTAATTTCCTTCAGAAATTAAAGCAAGAAATTAATTTTCTTAATGATGAACTAAAATCCACCAAGATTTTTTTTAAAAAAAAACAAACTTGAAACGAAATTAAACAATTTCAAGATAAACTAAAAGAAATTTGTTTTGAACTACGAAATACTTTTTGGAATAGAAAGAAACATATAGTTCACCATATGAAAAAGATTGGAATGAGACGAAAATACATATAAAACAATAAAAGCAAGACCAATACAAATAAACGAAGAATTATTATTGGTACTCCAAAAAAAAAAACGAAGAATTATTGGTACTAAAAAAAAGGAAAAGTTGGTTTTATTTTTTGTCCTGTATAGCTGTCAGTACATTTTTAGTTTTTTTTTTTTTTTTTTATCAAAATATTCATATTTGGTCTTAGTATTATTGTGGCATGATCATTTTTGGTCATCCGTCAACAAAATCGTTGAAATATCGTTAAATACAAAGACATTTCGATCATTTTTATACAAAATGAGTTGACCTCGCTATATTTTTATGTTTATTTTTTTAAAAAAATCCGTAATTAAAGACAGAAATGTTTTTATATTTAACGGCAGTTAAAATTGTTTTGTTGATAGAGGAAAAAATGTGGTCATGTCACAATAATATTAAAACCAAATATAAATGTTCTGATAAAAAAATGACTAAAAATGAACTGTCACCTATAAATTTAAAACAAAAAATGAAATTTAACTCTTTCAAAATTTGACACGAAATCATGGTTTTAGTAGATATAAATAGCATAAGAAGACAAGTAACAACTGCGGGCATTATTTACTGCATGTCTCATTTGGGCAATATGAATGAAATATAACGTGTTTCGGTTTAAAAAAAATTACACTAAGTGATGAGTTTCAAATTAAAATATAATGAATGAAATATGTAGTCTATATATATTTATGATAGTCTATATTAATGATGTTTTAATTTTTAATGAATTTTAGATGTTAGGATTAATTTTAATTTGTATATATTTTGATGATGTTAATTCATGTAATTCAAGGACAAACTCTCTAACATATCGTCAATAGACCCAACTAACACATCTCAACACTTTGTGATGAGTTCAAGTCAACCGCAAACCTTTTGATTCTTGTGTTAAGGTTTTTTGGCAAATAACTTATCATTTGACTTTGGCTGGAGTCATTAGATGTACTTTCAACATATTCTAAGTTCGAAGAATATTATTTGTCATTTTCTGAAAAGAGTTGTTGGGCACATTTTTCAAGAACACCGGCCTAATAACAAGATATCTTCTTATTACAAGCAAATTAAACATGCTTTTTGGACCTACACAATCATGGACATTCCTTTCACCTAAAAAAGTAATGGTTTTTATCTAATCATCAATGGCATGTTGTTAAAAAGAAAGAAATGATAGCTTGAGGACAATCTTTTGGGTTAAATTAAACAAGCATGTTTGTGTACTTTCTTGATCTTGATTAATTATTGTAAACTTGATTTGATAGTTTATTCGGAGACAGTTTGATGGTAAATAATTAGCATATCCGTCAATTTTAGCCTATTTGATCATTATTAGTTATTTGACTTGGTTAAAAAATCAATATAAGTATTTGGTTAATAAGTTTTTTGTAACTCCAAAATACTAAATTTCAAAAGGCTATCAAAGCAATATTTTCAATTAGCCTTTTGAGAAAATAAATTATATCAAACAGCTATCAACTAACAGCTAATTTATCAAACATTTTTCTACAATCAGCTAATATTATCAATTAATTATACCTTCTAACCCAATCAACTAACAACCATTTACCAAACAGTGTCATTATATAAAGGGGCAAGTTTTATGAATTTCAATCTACTCTCTATTTTTTTCATAAAATCTTAAATACAAATAGAGTTTTATGCCTAATAAAAATAATGAAAAAGAACTAGCTAAATTTCTAATTCAATAGCACTTAAAAAATGCAAAGTGCATTTTTCCCTATTTCATGCCTAATGAAGTGAATAATTTATATTTGGACACAAATAAATCCATGTAACCATGTTTTCATATTAATTTATATCTTTTTATGGTATGTGTTTCTCAATGGAAATTAAAGTGCATGTGAATTAATTCCAAGAAAGCGTATACCTTTCTAAAAGCTACGACCCTTGACCGGGGAATGCGGAAAATCGCATTTGGATTGAACAACATAGGATTTGTAAAAATGAAATTTATGATAGGATTTAAATTTATGGTAGGTATTATTCAACCAAAAATAAATAAAATAAATAAAAAGAGAAAAACACACTTTTAGTTTCTCAACTGTTATTTGCTAATCGTTTTAATCCCTAATAACTTTCTACAGTTGCAATCTACACTCCTAACTTTTCAAAAAAAGTTACTCCGTATAATTTTAACCCTTGAAGAAGTAACAAAACTATTAAACTCCGCTAAAGTATAATTTTACTAAGTGCAGGGTACTTTAGTACTTTTTAATATTCCTGCTTTAATTATACTTTTTTTTAATCTCGATATTTAATATGTAAAATAATTTTTTTTTTTATTTTAACCAGTTCGTATAGGAAAAATATATACAATGTACCACAATTGAAGAGGAAAATTTTAGGGAAGAAGATTGTTAATCTCCACTTTGCAGATGAAATACCAAAACTAAAAAAGTTATAAAGAATAAAGATAATAAAATTTTAAAATGCATATGTACTAAGTAAAATTTTAATACAATTTAACAGTTTTATTGTTCTATGGCTTAAAACTGTAACTTTTTGAAGAGTTAAGGGTGTATGTTATAACGGTAAAATGTTAGGGACTAAAATGGCTAGGAAAGAACAAATGAGGGACTAAAATTGCATTTTTTTCAATAAAAAATATTTAAATTAATAAAAGCTTAAGGATTAAGGAATCAAATTTACTAGTAAATATAAGAATAATGTTATTTTTTTCCTTGAATAAGCTTACCTCATCTTTATATTCATTGATTGTCCATTTATTGGTTGATTCCACCACAAGTTTAAAAAAAAAATCTACTTAATAATTAAATAGAGAAAATTTCAATCAAATAGTCATCTATATATATATTAAAACAGAAGTACTAGCTTTCCCGCTCATTTTAGTCCAAAAATTTTGAAATCGGTCAACATAATATTATATAATAATTACTTATCAGAAATTCTAGCCTTCCTTATCATTCC
>CP025644.1:6270821-6303134 GCA_003576665.1 Ipomoea trifida
TTTTGCCCACGCCCTAGTCTCATGGTCTCAATCCGTGAGACGGGTTTTGATATTTAACTAACAAGGTCAAAGATCTGACGTATTAATCAAAGATCTGACCCGTTTAACGGATTAAGACCCGTGAGACGTCTCACACAAGTGTTACTCAAAGTTTAAAAATATCATCAAAGTAGATTTTGATACAAAACTCATATATCAATGTAAAATTTTAAAATAAGAATGGTTTTTCATGCAAGGAAAAAAATTATATAATATTTATCAATATCTATATAATAAAAAATTATAAATTTCTCTTTTTATCAATTTTTGTAGACATATTATATTTATAGTATTTTGTACAATATAAAAATATATATACATTTTTTTTATAGAATTGTGATTATTGCCATAATTATACATGTTAATTACTACAATGAATATTTATTAAAAAATTATTTTAAAATATGTCTAAACTCATATTCTTAATTAAAAATTTAAAAATATTTAAAAATTTGTCTAAATATATAACATAGTTAGGGACTACATTAATCCATATAGATTTAAAAATTAAATTCTTTTAATTTGTAAATGTAATTTTCTTAATTATAATTAATAAAATATAAAATATAATTAAAAATAAAATTATAAAATTAACAAAATGTGTATTCATAAATATTTAAATTTATAAAAATACATACATACATACATATACTTATGCATTATATTAATCATACAAAATAAAAATTCTATTTGTCAGTTTATAAATTTAATTATTTTAATTATAATATCAATATAAATTATAATTACAGAAATTATATTATAGAATTTACATATATACATATTAATAAATATTTTTGTATATACACTATATTACACAATCACATATACAAAATTTAAATTTTACATTTTTTAAATTTCTAAGTATAATTTCTTATTTATTATTCATATTGTTAGAATTATAATATATATGAAATAAGATTAGGAATAATTCAATTTAATAATGTAAATTTTTCTCTATAAATTTATATAAATATGTATATGATTAGAGATTATATTAATCATACAAAATTTTAATTTTGTATGTTATGATAATAGATACTTGACCAAATATACGAAAATTCAACTATATTATTATATTGTACATTATAATATATTTGTATTTTTAAATTTTATTATTTAAATTTATAATAACAAAATTTTTTCCGTGCAGCGCACGGGTAAAATACTAGTTATCACATTAAGAGGGGTGTATAACATTACTCTAAATATAAAATATAAAATAGTTTTAAAACATATAGCATTTACCTATCAATCATGTTACATTCCTCTTATAAAATTTTATAGATATTATATGTATGTTAACATGTGACATTACTATCAATCATAGGTAAATGCTATATGTTTTAAAACTATTTTATATAACATACCCCTATATAAAATAGTTTCAATATTTATAGGAGTATGTGTTTTGTAACATGATTGATAACACATAATCCTATAAAACTATTTTAAAAAGTTATATAACATAGTCTCCTATATATTTTATTTCACACTCTCCAATATATTGATTAATCATTAATTTTGAAAGATAATTTACTTTTTTATTTCCGTTCTCTTTCATTCAATTCTAAGTTACGTTTTAAAACTTAGGGGAAAGTCTAAACCAAATTTGGTACCCCGGAGAAGCAAATCTTGATTGAACCTATATTTGCTCAATGGATACAATCCGCTCATGGTAAAACTTCATATGGGTTCGATGTACTTTTGTCTTCAACGAGCGGGTCGGCATTCAATGCGGGCCGAAGCATCTGGTTACTGGGTTTTGAGCCTAGACCATCCGAAAAAGCTGCTTGAATTGATCCGCAGACGCTGTTAAACGTGGATTTGCTCCTGACTAAAGACTACTATCCAACAGGGAATATCTAACAGGGATATGAATTTTGAATGTGTCTCACAACCGAGAAAAATTCGGGGGGTCTTTTGAGTTTGGGACGAATAGGGTCAAGAGATGAGAGAATTAAGTATACCCACCAGAAAGACTAATCCAATCCATAATGATGTACCGGAAAATACAATAGTCAAACCTCCAATCTTGTAGCCAAAGTCCACTAATTATCAATTACCTCAGTTATTAAATTTTCATTTTCAGTCAATGCAAGCAACAATATACACAAGATTGAGTGAAATTCTCGTACCTCCGGACCCTGGTCAAGAATTTAAATCTTGTCAACACTCGTTTGGTCAAACCTGTCACAAGATGTCTTTTTAGTACAATTAACCTCTCTTATATTATTTGTAAACTATTACACAAGAACTAATGAGATTTACTTAATACACATTTTAAAATAATGATAGTAAATTTTCCTCTTAACTAGAAAACTAAAGTGAAATTAGTATTAGAATTATTCACACAAGTAATTTTAAGTGCGTTGAATTTCAAGGGCAATTGAAGATGTCAACTCATGTTAACCAATACAAGCAATTATTTGGAAACAAAACTTAGAAAGTCAAAATAACCATCATGTCATTTCTATTCATGTCTCTACCTCTCTCCTCTCTCTCTCTCCATTTATCATTGATCAAAGTTGTGAAGGTCTTCTCCATCAAAAGTGAAATAGCTTTTAGAGCCCATCCATGCATGGACTTTTTGTCATCTCTTGCCTCTCTCTATTATTGTTTTCAAAAATAATCTCCACAACGCAACATATCAATACAACCCCCTTTTCCTCAAAAAAAATCAATACAACCCCTTTTCATCTATCTGAAAAATTTCACATCACCTATCTTTTCTTGCCACGTACCTATGTTTGAAACATCTTCTCAAACATTCATTCAAACTTCAAAAATCTTACATTATTTTTTTAAAGTAAAAAACTTATATGCCTCATTTGATTCTCATGATGAACGTAAGATTTTTGAATGTAATATTATATTTTCAAAATAGTCCTAACAGCTTTTTTTTTTTTTTTGTCACTCCAATTCTTTCAAATTCTGACATGATGCAAAATTTTCATAATATATATAATTTTTTTTTTAGTAACAATAGAAATTCTATAGTCACTATTTAAAAGGTGCATTAATAAGTAAATTTGACCTTGTAGCCCTAACAAACAAATGACCACAAGAAAATAAATACGTTTAGATTATTCATAACTAACGGCTCAAGCAAAAAATATCAATAAGATAACTTGAACCAAAATCGACATTGATGGATTAACTAATTGTTGGGCATCAGCTGGATTAGTCAAGTTCATCCTTGAGCCCGACTCACTCGAGACGTAGCGTTGTGGCCAGGCCACTCAGAGAGGGATGCGGTTAAAAGGTTAATATTCATCTACTTATCACCGATTGGTTTTAACTAAGATATGACAACCAAATAGCCCGACACAATTTTCATGTTAAATGTCTTGTATTTGATGAAACTATTAGTACATTCACTATGAGTCTAACGAATTGAAATTGGACTTCAATTCATCAATTACAAGACATACACGAAATAAGTACGTAGGTGTAAAAATATCCTTAAACCGTCTTACATTGTCTCCTTAATTGTTTCAAGCCTTGCAGGTGGAGAACAAAGCTTCACAAATCTCAGTAAAAACATGAATTATAACCCCATGGTGATGATCCGAGTTTAAGGAAAGAAAACACTCCAAAAGCTTCTCCAGATCTTTGGCCCCAAACATCTGCTTTTCCAGTATCATTTCCAGCATCGACGCTCTGAAGTCTCCGTAGGGGTCACTCGACCGCTTCACCACCGCAAAGCTGTCCTTCACCGCCGCCGCCTCATCCTTCCGCCGCCGCAGAGACGCGGCGGAGTCGGAGGAGGATCTGGACGAGAACAGCGTGCTCCAGTCGTCGTCTTTGTTCTCCTCCTCCTCCTCGTCGCTGCTGAACAAGCCTTTGTACTCGACCGCCGGAAAGTCGTCGAAATCCAGCCGCCGGATATGACTACGCGCCGCCGTGGTCGCCGGCGCCGGCGTCTTCTTCTTCTTGTTCTTTCTGCGTTTTCTCGGTCGCCTGGGCCTACCGCAGTGATAAAAATCCGCGTACGGTGGTAGAATTGGGGAAACGGCGGCGGCGGGATCCGCGGCGTGGAAAGATTGGGGAAATCTGGGGCGGCAAATGGAGGGGAAGGTACGAGGTTTGGGGGAGAAAAGCTCAAAGAGTTGATAATCACGCTTGTGGTGAGGATTCATGGGAGGATTATTATCATCATCATGGGAAACAGTTTTAGTAGTGTCGTGGAGATTGACGACGTCAGTGCTGAGGTTTTTGGCCTTGCATGACCGGAAAAAGCGGGAGAGCTTCAATTTGAAGCGGTTCTCCATTGAAGGGGAGAGGGGAGAGAGAAGATTTGGGTTTGAGGAAGAAGAAGAAGGAGAAGAAGGTAAAGCGATAGATTGAGGTGGCGCGGTTGAAAATGGAGGTTATATAGATGGGTGTGCATGTGATTGTGGCTTATTATGTGGGTGGTGTATACCACCAATATTTCTTTCATTTTTTAAAAAAATTATTTTTTTCCCATCTCAAAAAAAATTATTTTTTTCTTTAATTATATATTATGTTTAGATTTGACTCATTTTAAATTTTATATTTTGATCTTCTTTTGGTTTAATTGATTGGAGCCATCATGACTATTTTTTTTCTTCTCTTTTTTTTTTTTTTTTTTTTTCCCTACTCTTTCCTTGTTAAACTAAAAAAATTTGACAAAACAAAAAGAAAAGAAAAGAAATCAAACAATTGAGGAATGAGGATGCTCTTAGCCACTTCATATCCAGCATACTTCAATCTTTTCATTTTACAAACGAGACACCGAAGTAAGAGATACTACAAATTTTGTTGTAAAAAGGAAACAAAAAAGAACAAGAAGGTATCAATTCAACTACATAAATTTAGGTTAAACAACATACTCCAACAATATTCAAGTGCAATTGCTTGGGGTTACTCATCAGTAAACTCTACAAAATATACAAACCCCAATTTCCATACTCGTACCATAATGATGCTAACACTACAAGAAAATAATAAAAATGTTTACAAATTTAGCAACAGACTAAATACCTCAGGATTTCATTGTTTTACCAACCCGTTGGTAAATTAATTACTTAAGGATTTTATAGTAATTTACCAATAGATCTTTCTATTTATAAATTTGACTTTCTTACCATGTGACTAGCTAATTTGTATAAAATTTGTCTCAGGATGAATGTACACTTTACGTAGCGCAACATATTTTGATTGAATGATAATTAAATTAATGATTTATTGATTTAACATTCCATTAACGAAAAACCGTATCAGACAAATCTATCTTATAAAAAACATTTCAAATAATTTTCATAAAATATTTAAAAGGCTTGAAAGTGTGGGGAATGCACACATTTAATTTTTGCCACACCATTTTGTCTTCTTTTTGTTGTCCGTATTTGACAAAATTCAACTAGTAGAGATATATGTCAGCCTATTATTACCTAAACTTCTAGTTCATATCCATATATTCTATTAGGTTTTTCCATTCTGGCCAACATACACAACCAAAATTAGAAACATTGATAAAATGCTTACAAATTCTCACATGGCTGCACTGATAGATCAACATGCATGCCCATGCAGATTGTGACATAGAAATGTCATTTTTCTAACTATCAAGTCCCTATCTAATTTGGGACCACAATATATAATATCATAATTCATCAATACATGCATATATATAATTTTATAAAAAGATTCAACCCTTATGTCATTATTTATACTTAGTTCCTTTATTTTATATTTGAGTTAATACAATAATGTAGACGTTGAATTGTAATTTTTAGGAAATAATTTTTTAACCTATTTTTTAAAAAATAGTTTGAGTTAATATAAATAAAATAAAGTATATTTTTGAAAATGTTATTCAATCCGCAGCATATTCTGATCTATAAACCAAATGTGTTGCAAGAATATCCCTTTTCTCAATTAGCATTTCAATCCAGATTCAAATGGATTGATTAATTGAAATAATTTTGTATTTTGATGGAATATATAAAATCATCATATGCATATTTTTTTTTAGTCATAAGTCAAATGATTTAGGATAATATCAAAAAAAAAATAAAAATGACAGTACAGTGCATACATGAAGTGTAGTACTGTCAACTGTGTAGTATATACCACAATTTTGAATTCAAAACTGAATGCATGCAATGATTATTTGTACTTCAATTAAAAAATACACCTATATATAATATAATATAATAGTAAGGTAAATGTGCAGAACAAAGATTATTTCACATTTAATAAAGTATGATCTAACTAACCAATTACCTAATCAAGAAAATTAATTACTGAAGAAAAGATTCAATCTGCCCAATAGAAAGTAGAAAACATTCCACTGTGTACCACCATTAAACTATACTATTATGTTTATTATTAAATACTAAGAACAAGAATGCATTATGGTAGTGGATTTTGTTGCTCGAAGTCGTTGCACTATTAATATTAAATGTTAAATGTTAAAAAGGGAACGCAGTTTTATTTTTCAAATGTATATCAAAAGTTATTTTCAAAAAAAAATGTAAAATAAACTATTAAAACGTACCTATTCTAAAACCAGTGGGCTCTACTTGGCATTGGTTGGTTTGTTTATTTTCATATACTTAATTTCATTTTTGTCCTAGATTTATAGTTTAAAATCCATTTTTACTCATTTTTTATTAAAACATCTTCATTTAGTCCCCCATCAACAAAATCGTTGAAATATCGTTAAATACAAAGACATTTCAATCTTTTCTATACAAAGTATGTTAAATTGTTATATTTTTTATGTTAATTTTTTTTTGAAAATATTCATAATTGAAGACCGAAATGTTCTTGTATTTAACGATATTTAAATTGATTTGTTTATAAAGGACCAAAAATGGTCATGTCACAATAATACTAGGACTAAAAGTGGATGTTCTAATAAAAAAATGACTAAAAGTGGATTGTCACCTATAAATCTAGGACCAAAAATAAAATTAACTCTTTCATATATATATAGTCGAGTCGGGTCAAGATGAAAATGTAATACTTATATATACTCACAAATGTAATACTAATTAGGAATAAAGTGTTCTATTACTTATATGGGATAATGTAATACCTTTAGGGGGCGTTTGGTTCACAAAATGTTATATTACCTTAGGGATTGAAATGTTAGATTGCTGAGAATGTTATATTCATGTGTTTGGTTTAAAACTAAGGCATTGAATGTAAATCTATTTGATTGAAGAGTTTTTTTTTTTCTTTAATGTTATGATGATTATTTTACTTAAATACCGTTAATCTATTTTTATATATTTCAATAAATTATAAAATTAAAATAAATAAATAAGACAATGGTAAAATATAGAAGTAAAAGATTTAAAATTAATTAACTAAGAGTTTGAACAATAATTAACTAAGCAATGGATTAAAATGACAAAATTAGCAATAAGACAAGGGAATACAATAATATGGTTATGCCATCTAGATAATATGGTTGTGCAACCCAATGGTGTACGCATTTACCTTACCTATATATATATATATATATATATATATATATATATATATATATATATATATGGAAGGTTCTTATGAGATCACCTATTTAGGTGAGATTGTGAGATTAAATCATGTGCATTAATCTAATAAATTTTAATGGCCATGTCAAGAATCCGAGTTTTAATTGACTTAAAATAAGGGAAAGGGGTGAAATAGTAAAATAATATAGAATCTTTAAATGAATTTAATTAGATTAAATATCATATCCATATTTATAGGAGATTTATTAATAGTATGTTAATAAATCTCGCTCACGGCTTGTCACATACATGCACACGTTGTCCATACATACGCACACACTAATTATGGTTGCACATATTTCTGTGAAGTTATGCACACGGTGTTCCCTAACACGCACATTCTATAACACATTAATGCACACACGGTACCAAAGCAATTCATAGTGAAAAACATGAATCCATATGCCATTCGAACACGCAAAAGCATACTCACACACAACTATCCACTTACACTCTATACATGCGTGTGCGTTTGCCACGTCAACACTACAAACATAGCATTCCAATGCACTATGAACTGCTTTGGCACCGTGAGCGCATTAATGTGCAGTAGACTGTACGTGTTAGGGGACACCGTGTGCATAATTTTGCAGAAACCTATGAAACCATAATTAATCTGTGTGTATGAATGGTCAGCTTGTGCATGTATGTGACAAGCCGTGTGCAAGTGTGCGAGATTTATTAACATACCATTAATAAATCTCCTATAAATATGAACATGATATTTAATCTAATTAAATTCATTTAAAGAAATCAACAACAAAATTACTACAGTACCCCCTACCATTTGAAAAGATATGCCAATATAAATAACAATCACAACAATTGAAAAACAAAATTGAATGGTTAAGATTTGATCTCACAATCTCACCTAAAAGGGTGGTCTCATATGCAAAACAAAGATAATATGGTTATGCAACACAATGGTGTGAATTGTGCAATCCGTTGTTGTGAATTGTGCAATGTCGGTTATTTTGTGCAACCCAGTGGTGTGGGGTAAGGGGTTAAGACCAATGAGGTAAGGAATTCATGACGAACACCACATCTGTGGTCAAACGAAATCATGAAAAGACTTACACCAGATTTATATCTTTAACCACTCTGTAGCCTTTAAAGGTGGTATATACTGAGATAGACTTGACAACTTTAAAAGTCTACATTGAGATAGACTTGACAGACACAAAAGTGATAATGCTTGATAGATTTAAAAGTCTATGTTGAGACTTGAGATAGACTTTGACAAGGTGGGTGGTCTATATTGAGATATACCATATATAACAAACTTGAATACTAAGGGTATTCATAAGGAGTCAAAGGGTTTGACTTTCGTAGAACCTGCATTTTGGAGTTGGTGTGTGCATTAGAGTTCAAAATTTATCTAACCGGTGAGTTCAACATTCATATCACTCTCGGGGAAAAAATTACTCAGTGTCACTATGTGGTAGTTAAAGTTCTCAAACACTGACATTAAACTCAACTCGTTTGTATTGCTCAGACATTATCCTTTCTTGCCTTTCAAGGAAATAACCTTCTACTTTGAATGTGTGGGGGATTATTGGAGTCATTCAAAGTAGAGCTATTTCCTTGGATCATGGGATACATGTCATTTTCTCCTTTGATTTAGTTTTGTGTGTGGCTAGAATTGTGAAGGTTTGTTGAGCTCTAGCAATATATAAACAAAGCTTCATTTAGTAAAGCAACATACACAAAAACTTGAGCTTCGCTTCTATCTTACACAACTACAAATTATGTATATCTTCATTCCTTTATTTGGAGATGTTTTGAGCCTTCTCCGTTATAATCTCTGTTTGAGCACTGAGTCAGGTTCGTCTACGACTAACGGGTGCAAAAGTTGGTCGTAAAACGTCTGTGTTTCCTGTCGAAAGCGTACCGGTTTATTTTGACTACACCATCACCAGACAAATAACGCTTTTAAGACAGTGTTATTATAACACGGCACAGACTTGTTTTCACCGTACCCTTGCTTGTTCTCTTTTCTAGAAAAGTTGTCGGTATCTATTGCCGTTGTTACGTTGTTATTTTCCCAACACACACATGAGTGCATTATTATAGATTTTGAGTGCATTGTCAGTTATTCGTAGATACACTATTCAACGTTTTTAAATGAACCGTCGTAATTACGAAAATATCGCGATATTTTTTTCTTTAATTTTCCGTTCTTGTAAAACCCAGATGTATACACAAAAGATTGCATAAAGTAAACTTCATTACGAGGCTAATGGTGTCAAATTTGCAGGGATTGTAAATTTTGCAATTTTTGCAATATACGATACGCCTAGGTTTTTTCTAAAATAAAAAATAAAAAATAAAAGAATGATGTGATCAACTTGCAATTTATACCCATTGCTGTTAGGTGGATAGACTTAATACTAAATTAAATTATAAATATATTTAGTAAACCAAACACATATACATAGGTTATATTTTGGATTGGGGGTCTGTATAGTACAGGGACAATAGTAGTTGGTACTATGACAGCTCATCTCTAAAAAATTTAACAAATACTGTCCATAAAAGATCTACTTCTTGCCCAATCAACTGAAACTATACTGCACAGACCTCAAATAATTTAAATAGTTTTTTTCATATGTAATAATTATGTATAAACGGAAATGTTTGATATACATGTATGAGAATTTTTATAGTATTGATGGACACCGGTATCATTAATAATATATTCAAAAATGTAAACTAGTTTATATTTAATTATAGGAATTAATACCTCCAATGGTCTTTTGAGTATTGTGCTATTACCAGCAAATGTCCTCCAAATATAAAATGACCAGCAAATGTTCTCTGAGTATAAAAAAGTGACCATATGTGGTCTTCCGTTAGCAAATGCATGAAAGTGGCGTTACATTTACGACTTTGGTTGGGTACACCCCGTTTACCCTTCAATTTAACGCCACTTTCATACATTTGCTAACGACT
The DNA here is from genome assembly GCA_003576665.1 of Ipomoea trifida. Lineage (NCBI taxonomy): Eukaryota > Viridiplantae > Streptophyta > Magnoliopsida > Solanales > Convolvulaceae > Ipomoea > Ipomoea trifida. Next base: position 6,281,342 of record CP025644.1, read on the forward strand.
ACGAGTGGTCACTTTTTTATTTTCAAATGACGTTTACTGGTCATTTTATACTCGAAAGACATTTGATGGTAATAGCACAATACTCGAAGGATCATTGGAGATATTAATTCTTAATTATGGTGTGAATTTCCAATTCTCCTATATTCATTTTTAAAGTTAAAAAAAAAAAAAATACAATTACACTGAAGTATCCATTATATCGAGAAAAAAAAATGTCACCTTTCAAATGTTTTATCTTAGACTGACTAATAATTGAATGGAGCATATTTAAATGTCAACCGTACCTTGTAACTAGCAGAACTATAATACTCCAAGCAGACATTTCAAAATTTTCTTGTCACTGTGTCTGTGTCTTCTAGTTTCAAGACCTCTGGTCTGATCTGCCTCATCCACACAATGTGTGTGTATATACATACACACACACAAGTCCACCCATTCTCTTAAGTGCAGTACAAATTTTGAAGTTATTGACTAATACTGTAAAGTGCAATAACAATTGTGTTAAACAGTTGTGCGGAACAAAGGCACTGCAGTATCCGTTCAACACAACTGCAGTTCCAAACGGATGAAACGGCCACTGTTCCGCACAACTGCAGTTCCCTTTCAACACAACTGCAGTATCAGTTCAACACAATTGCAGTATCAGTTCAACACAACTGCAGTATCAGCCATGATGCATGGTCCGCAATGTATTGTGCACCATGGTCCACGGTATAACAACTGGTACATATATACTGAACACAGTAGTACACACAGACATACATATACATGAATTATATTGAAGTTGAAACCCAAGTCCCAAGAACAGTAAAAATGTAGTCTTAGGAGCATCTAAGAAAATCCTATACTAGAAGCTTCCAAATGAAAACAGACAGACAGCAGAGTGCAGTTCTTGCACTTTTTACTCTCCAAGCACTGCCATACAAAAGCTAGCAGACACTACTTGTGGTAAGAACCATGAAATTTAATTTATAACAACTCAAATATGGGTTCAGCTTTCAAGGTTGAAAACTTGAAATCAGCTCAGTATATAATGACAAACTAGCACAGAATATATATCAAATTAATTGCCCTTTGACATGCATTTCTTGACCCTCATAGGGCATAATAAGTAATTGTGTAACTTTTTCTTTATTTGATGTTTTTAATGAAACAAAATTGCCCATGACAGTTTTAGCACTGTACTACATTTGTTTTAACAAGAATATAATGCCTAGTTGTAGATAAGTTAATAAAATTTGTATGTATATATTTATGCTATAGTTTTTCAATTCGTAGGTTTTTCATTGATTATTTCTTATAGTGATCGATTAGACGATCAAGGTAATAATAATTACTAGTTTCTAGTTTGTGCAGTTTCGAGAGTCTCCATATATAATTAACATATGTAATCCAAGCATAAGGATTAGGGTTTAGATCCGGTCATAAAAGTATGTGAATAAAATAACATGTATTGGAAAAATTTCTTTTCAAATGTGAATTACCTGGCTGTTGGTCTTCTATGTTTGAACCAGTCAATTATGACAATTTAATCTGATTTACTTCATTGTGATCATTTGTCAAATCAGCTAAGGTTACAAGACGGGCATCACCCAGGGTACATCTTCGAATACTGACAGACAAACTTTTTTGTAAATCAAAGAAATATAATGGTATAAAGAAGGATAGTCTCCACCATTTTCTAAGGGAGGTGAAGCTGTCTTATATGGTGGCTGTAATGATCTAACTTTTCTCAAGTTTTTGTAAAATTTATGCCGAGACTACCATAAAAATCAATGCTAAATCTCTCAAATTCATAGAATCATATATAATACTTGGTTTGTGAAACAAGACAATTGAATGAAACTAAACAGAATCTCTGCTTATATATTGCTTGTAATGTAATGCACGTAGACTAATAGACTATGGAACTATAATAAGACTAAAGGAAAATTTTACCCAATATTAAAACTAATAGTACGTATATATAGTTGTACAGTGTAAAGACTATGAATTGAATCTGCAATTCTGCATTTGATTCAGTACATGTTTTTTTTTTTGGGAAGATCTTGAAGCGATTAGTCAACCCGTGAGAAAGCTGACACGCAATGTTTTTACAATCATTTCAAATGAAAAATATATTTCACCATAAATTTTAACTAAAAGTCTAAAATTCTAAACTGCTGAAATTATATTAGCCCTTTAGTAAATGGTTGTTTAACTGATTTGGTTAGAGGGTATAACCAGTTAATAACATGAGCTAATTGTAGAAAGTTGTTTGATAAATTATTTGTTAGCTAATAGCTTTTTGGTATATATATGTATGTATGTATGCATGCATACATATATACTTTTTTTTTATTAATCAAACAACTCGTTGAAAAGTATTTATAGAGTCTCACTCATGGCGGGCCTTTAACATGGTTTTGACTCTTATACATACTAATTACCAAGGATCGTGTAAATTAATCTTATCCATCAATCTGGTTGATCAAATTAAAGGTTGTAAAATAAGAAAAAATGTGATGATATGTATGTAATTATAATCGTGCATTTAGAAACGCTTAATAGTACATTCTTGGATAATTTCCAATGCACTAATGATCTATAATAGTGTGTTATATCAAGAGTTTTCAAATGCACCGCTGTAATTATGAAAATGACACCATATTTTTTTCATTCTTCCTTATTTTCCTGCCATTAATCAACTTAAATATATGGATGATTTATTCTGATCTGCACATTTTACATGGGGTATGTGTTCTCACTTGAATATCCATCATGTGCACAACAAAGAACTCTAACAAAGCGTTTGGTTGGAAGGGAGGTATTAGGCGAGGAAGGAATTGTAATTCGGTGCGAAAAGAATAAGGTGAGAATAAAGTAAGAATTTAAATTACATTGGTAGGGAGGAATAGAACTATTGAGAATGACAAGGGAAGAAGTGGTAAGATAAAAATGTGTTTGTGTAATAATCATATGGGTAAACAAAGTCTTTTTCTCCCTTTTTCCCTTTCCTTTTCACATTGAATTGCAATTCATATGGGGAGGGTATGAATTGCAATTCTCTCCAACCAAACATTGTAATTCGGGTGACCAAAGAGTTGTGGTGTAATTGAATTACAATTACATCCAACCAAACAACCCATAAATGTATATAAGACATTTAAAAATACACTTGAAAACTCTAAATGCATGCACAACAATAATTAAAAAGTGCAACTCACAAATTTTAAAATAGCATTTTTAAACTTTTATAGCTTTTGAAGTTTACTTTTGAATTGCATCTCTACTCTCTACATATCATAGAGTGCACTTTATAGTTTTATGTAGTATACTTTTAAAGCTCACACTTCACAGGAATTAGAGTTCTTTTTCTATATATATATATATATATATATATATATATATATATATATATATATAATTCTTTAGCATGTAGAATTTCATTGTTTGATCAGAGAAAATTGTGAAAATCTTATTTAATCTGTTTCATATATATAATTTCATCTTCTCTCACTACTCACTAGCCACTACTAAAACTTTTTGAAAACCATGAAATTTCAATGTCTGTCCTCTTCAATTGGTACAACAGTTTACATGTTTTTCTGTCGCGAGATAACTGTCGCTCACACTCTGAATAGTGCACGGGAATCGATGCCAAAAATTCTGTTCAATTCAACCTTATACAACATTTATTAATTATTCCAACTTCCAACTTACTACTAATAAATGAATAATCATTCTGTCCACCTTTAACTGTTTTATTGGTCAATTTAATTAAATTTGTACTTCAGTGTTGTGTCGGCTTTATTAATAATAATAATAATAATAAGATAAAATTATATTTTTGATATCTAAAAATATTTGCAATGCTTTTTAGACTCAATATTTGATTTGAATAATAATTTATGTATATTCCATTGAAATGATAATATTTCTGATCTCTGTTTTTTATTATTAATTTTTATATTTTTAATACTTCATAAAGAAAGGAAATAAAGAATAAAATGTAAGATAGCCACCCCAATGGAATCATCAAAGACCGATTCTCTTCAAAGGGGATTCAAAAAATTGAAACCCTAATTTGCTTTATCGAATGAAAATAGAGGGAATATGAATATGATTTAAGACGGAATGGAATAGAAAAGAAATGGAATAATAAGAATGTTACTTCATTATTTGGTTGAATTTCATAATTATATATGAAATTGTATTAAAATGTTTGATGGGTTAAAGAATAAAAATAAAAACAAGAAATATTTAGTCAAATAACAAATATATATATATATATATATATATATATATATATATATATATATATATATATATATATATATATATATATATATATATATATAAAAGTTTGTTCAAATGAGAACCTCTGATAACATGTGAAAATGTGTACCATTGTGCATATCATCTTGCATGATCTTTTAGTGGACCTCTTAAATATACATCATTGCACAACTGTAGCGAATGCACCACTGCACCACTTCTCAGATCTCAACCGTCCAATATCACATCTCAACGGTGCAAAGGAGTTCACAGGTTCACACCCAAGTAGTGGTTCTCACAAAAGCAAAAAGGATCACGATGTATCTACTGTGAACAAAGAAAATTGAATTATATATTAAAATTCAAAATTCTAAAGTGCGGTATGGGTACAAGATCTTTAGGTAGTCCTCTGATCCTTCAGCTAGATGTCTTGAACACTCTACTAGACCTCCAGAACTCAAGTGGTTCAAAGAAGAGCTTATATGTTTTCTTCGTTGAAGGGCATCCGGATTCAAATGGCTTGTTGATCTTCAATGGAGATTTAGATCGCATCCGGATTCAAATGGCTTGTCTTCAATGGAGATTTAGATCAATATGTTTGGTATGATCTTCAAGGAGGGGCTTTTATTTTCAAGATCATATTGTGATATATGAATAAGCTTCAAATCTTAGGATGCTTCTATGATGATTCTAGGATAAATGAGAGCTCCTATTTATAGTTGGATAAGAAGAGTTTTGATAAGTTCAAACTCGTTTGATATTATCTACTAAATAAATTAAATAATATCAATATTATCCAAAATATATCCAAACATTTTAATATTCAAAAAATATTCATCTTTTATCAAAATTTTAATGTCAACAAATGCCTCATCGAGACTTGCTTGTACGCCACTTAAGAGCATATACCACTTAAAAGTATCTAGTGCACGGAAATCTCGATATTACATTTAAAGATATAATAAGGCCGTTTCAACTCGTGCCAATGAGTATCTTGAAGGATATGAGGTTTTCGTGTCAAGAAACCTTGAAGGATACAAGACAATTTTGACTCATGCCAAGGAAACTTAAAAGAATATGAGACAGGTTTGTCTCATGCCAAAGGAGTATATTTTAGCTTGAAAGATATGAGGCAGTTTCAACTCGTGCCAAGAAGTATCATTTAGCTTTATCCATTTTGAATTTCATACAGGGTTTGCCCCCATATCAGTTGTAATGCATGTTCCTATGAAGAGATGAGAGGCAAAGTTGTCCCACTGGACATGTCAATTTGTGAACAAAGAAAATTGAATTATATATATTGAACTTCAAAATTATGATTACAAGTAGTATCAATGCAGTGTGGCCGAGTACATTATCTCTGTGTAGTCCTCTGATTCTTCACTTGGATATCTTGAACACTCCATTGAAGGGCCTCTGGAAGTCAAGTAGCTTGATCTTCCAAGAAGGGCTTATATGGTTGTTCTTCAGTGAAGGGCCTTCGGGTTTAAATGACTTGATCTTCAGCAGAAAAGTCAAACTTCAAGGAGAGAACTCTTTAGAGCTTCAAAATGTCTTCAATATCTTCAAGCGTCTTCAACTTATGCCTTCAACTCTTCAAGTGAGCCTTCAAATCTTCAAGTATCTTCAATCCCTTCAAGATCTTCAAGGTGTCATCAATGAATGAAATGAAGGCTCTACTTATAGTGGAAAATGTAAGCCGACAACAAACTCCCTCAATATTTATTCATTAAATATTATTTAGGATAAATACTAAAAATTTTATACAAAATGAACCTTGTCATAATCAAGTCTATGTTCATGATTCGATCACTTCATTCAAATTTAATTATAATTATTAAATTCAAATATAATTAAACTATATTGCAATTATTCTTAAATTCAAATATGAATTGGGCCTTAATTAATTAATTAATTCAATAATCCAAGATCAAAATCATTTGGGCTAATTCAATTATGATAGCCCAATTTATTAAATTGATCCAATATTCAATCTCAAAATTAGGCCCAATAATAATTTTATTGGTCCATTTAGCGATTTCAAATTTTCAGACAGTGTTATATTAATAAATTAACTAAATTGACACTATTTATTTCAAAGTTGTCTAGGTGTCCTCGATCATATGGACAAAAGCAAAGGATTACAATAGCCAGTGCCAATCTAAAGAACCCCAAAATCCTGGTTGATGAAGCCACCACCAGTGCCTTGCTTGCAGAATAAAAATGAATTGTGCAAAATGCACTCAACAAGCTTTTGGGTTATTGTTTTCAACCAAAAAAAAAAAAAAAAAAAAAAGCTTTTGGGTTATGACCAATAGAACCACAGTAGTTGCTCATCGCTTGGCAACAATCTGAAAAGCAAATCTCAATTTACAAATTGTTCTACTCCTAAAACTTTCCATCCTTATAAGGGTGTGCTTTATAATACCAGGAATGCGGTATTTAAATCCCCATTTGTGGTACATTTATCTTTTAGATTATAGTTAATTGCAAATACTCCCTTACAACAAGGATCTTTAAGGATAGCCAATCTGAAGAATTAGAATCTGGAATGTCTTCAAATAGTTGAAAACTATATGTACATCATCTGTACAAGTTCTGTTAAGAATGCCTACACCTTACATAAACCATCATCATCATCATCATCATTATCATCATTAATTGCTAACATAATGGGAAATGTCGGAAGCAGCCTGTGTAATCCAATTAGCTGTAGTGCCAAAAAACAGCTCCCAGAACACCAGATCCAATGCAAGGATTGATGAAAATATTAGCAGCGCTAGTGTTTGGTACCTGTTTAATGGCCACCCTAACACTTCTGCCACTGATTTCAAGAGTGGAAGTGAACTGCTTGTTATGTTGCTGTTCCTGATGGACCAAGCTGTTATCCATTGTACCTGAGAGGGGACGAGGTCAAACTCTTCGCGTAGTCGTCGACCCAAGTCTGGCATGTGGCCACCCCCGTATAGGATGGCTATCTTGTTGTGGCCCTCGTCCATTGCCTTCTGAAGTGCTTCAGTTGCAGCCCTGTTTCTCTCTCCTATTATAACAGATTTTGCCTCCACATCGGCTGTCACCTGCGTGAATCTACACGTGCAATACCATGGTATTACAATCTTCATTGTATAGAGATGTTTTACAGAGTTCTTTATCTATATGACTATATCCACCTTTTCTTGAATATACTTACTCGGATGTTAGTCGCTTTGCAAGAAACACTTTCATTGCAGCGCCAAAATCAAGCCTTGACAGCGCTTCTATCTCAGGATATTCTGATGCCTGACTTCCTATATCTGCACAGACTCCTCCAATGATGACAAGTCCGATGAGAGGCATAGGTAGCACACGTGAAGCCCACAGAAGTTTGGATCTCCAAGGGCCAAGATCATCTGGCATTGATGCTGATTGCACAATGGCTTTGGTAGATCTAATTGTCATATCCCTGGCAAATGTGAAGAAGCTCTCACCTTTCTCAATCTGAAAAGAGAGAAGTTCATGGAAAAGGTTAAGACTTAAGATGCAAGTTATATTTTTTGTTTTAATTTATTGTTCAAGTGAAATAGACAGTTTGAAGAATAGTGAAGTCTGAATAATTACTATATGCAAGTGCAAAAACTGAGAGTGGGGGCTTCAATAAATACTCTGCATATTTTATTTAAACCAACATACATTTATATTTGGGAAGAGGGACTGCATACAGAGGTAAGAAAGCAAAAGGAAAGAACATTCCATCTTGAAAGCGATATGAATTAAGCATATCAACATCCCTGGTCAAACCAAGCAGCCAGAACTTATAATAAAATAAATTTTAAAGGTGGAGTACCTGAAGTAACTTAAAGGTTTCAAAGTCAAGATCTGCATGGTACCAGTTCTCAGCCTGGTAGTCAAGACAATCTAATTGGAAATCAAGCGTAAGAAGTCTTGCCATCTGTCTCTGAATGCAACCAAGGATATTAAGACCCCTTGATTTTGAACTTTGAATATTCTTTTTGACAGCAAGATTTCTTCTGCTTTCTAAACTCTCCCTACTAGCCACCATTTCATAAAGAACACAATCATATGGTTCAAGTTCCCTCTGAAGGGTTGCAAAGTACCTGCAAATGAAACAATTAGTCGTACAGAAGTTGGTGATAACTTTACGCTTTCTATGTTGATAGTTGACGACAAGCAACAGACAATCAAAATTTGAAGACCTTTCTACCAGAACATAAGGTTTAACAAACATGAAAGAAAATCAAGATCCAATATTGAAAATGGAATTGAATCTCATTTATTAATTTTAATGCACTGTCAATAAAGCCCTTCACTCTTCAAACTATGGAAATGATTCACCAAAGCTACATATTTGTGTTACTTCTTCCAGCTCTCCAACACAATAGCATGATTATCACAAGTTCATACTCTTTCAATGATCAAAAAGTGTTATAGGTTATGCACGGTGCAGTCTGTAAAAATCTACAGAGCTACAGTATTGGTGCATCTGATCAAAAGCTTCCAATGCTCTTTGATTTACACCTCTAATCAAAATTGAGAATACTCTAATTTCAATTGCTAACCAATGGATTTAAAGCTCATAGATTATAAACATGGAGCCCTACCTCTTCAAATATCTACACAATTTACATAACTATTGACAAATGTCATGAATTCCAAACTTGTGGCAACTCAACAAAAATTTTAATTTCAAATCACTGTCAGTAAGGTTTTCTCAATCAAAGTGAGCAAAACTTACTCTTTATCAGCAATATGTATCGTGGACATCAAATCAACCTGAAAACATAAATAATTTCAACCGTCAGTGAGAAAGCGAAGTTCCGATAACACGAAATAGTGAAATACGCATATACTGAGCATCTAATTGATAAATGAATCTTCAATCTGTAAATTTACCCGAAGAAAGGGCTGAAGGATAGACCAAGGAAACCTCTTCCGGTAACTAACAACGGCTGTCTGCAGCTCGGCTCGCCGTTCATCGGAATTGGAGCCGTGCCTGAACCTCATGAAGTCCGCAATCGAGTTGTTCTGCAGAAACTGCTCCGCCGGCGCCGAACCATTGGAATTATTGCTATTTCCATCAATCGGCAGCTGCTGCTGCTGCTTGGATAGAACTTTGAGCTTGGAGAACCTAGGGCTGCTTCTGCACAGGAAGAGAGTTCTCGGTGACGGCAGATATGAAGTCGAAGGCGAATCGGCGGCGGAATTGGACGGGAACAAAGACGGCGACGTTGATGAGAGTATGCAGAAGGAGCTCTGCACCATTGTTAACTTCTGAGAGATAGAGAGATATGGCGGTGAACAGTAGAAATTTTCTAGTCACGAACTTCTGGTGTATGCTATACATATATAAATATTTTGCATGATTTTTTATTTTTTTTTTCCAAATTCCCTCTTATTTGTGAATGCTATTTTTTATTTTTATAACTCCATTTTACTTCTTTCTTTTTTTTTTTGGCAAAAATGTGTGTGAAATTGTCTCAGCAAAATGCAATATTAAAAATATGAAAATATTATATATATTTTTCAAAATATTACACTATCCTTTATAAGTAACAAACACTTTATGTAGGTGGTGAATAAGTCGATATATACACACTAATGAAAAATAAAATTTAATTTTTATAAAATTAATTAATTCCAACCAAAGCTTGATACAAAATCAAAAGGTTGAATTATTTATACAAAAATAAATAAAACGAAAAGGAAGTGTTTTCAATTCTGAGAATATAAACCCAACACAAGAAACGAGCTGAGAAGGAGAAGAGATTCAAGCCTGTGTGTAACACACTTTCTTTAAAATCAATTCGCTACCTCTCGAGAGTTAAGGGTGTTATGAGTGTTATAGTGTTAGTCTCATAGGATAAACTAGAACAAAGCTTAAAGTTTGAGCACTCAAACTAAAAGCTTAGCGAACTAGAACAACGTGTGAATACTTCGACTTTTTATCGAAAGTGTGTAAGAATTTTTCATAAGGAAAAGGTTGGGAGAGGGATGGGGATAGAAAACAAAAATTTTGATTAGGTAAAGAATTACTACTGAATTTTAAATGATTAAGCTCTCCATTTTTATGTATTTTTATTTTATACATAAGTTGATTTTACAACCTGGTCCCCGATACCAATATTTGTTCAATTACATAATTGAATCTGAATTTATAGCTGCCTCATGGCTTGCACGCAATAATCTTGGAAACTCTCCAACGCCACCGTTTTGGTTTTCAGTAATGGGACCTACTATACTTACTGATAGCGTAAATGTAAACGGGGTCTACGATTACGCTACGGATACGTGTATTACGGGTGGTGTGGAATGTCGCTCTGCCGGTCAGACGGTCGGTCTACCGGTCAACGACTGAGCGGTATCGCTCTACGGGTGACGAACAGTGATAAAGAGTAAGCAGGAGAAAGACAATGAGCAAATCGCAAGTGTATTAGTGTAGTACTGATGAGTTCTCTCTCTCTTTCCTCTCCTCCCCTTCAAGTGAAGGGAATGACTCCTATTTATACAAAGTGGATTCACTATGCACATGGTGTCTGATATGCAAGTGGATGGCATATTTGCATGGGCTGAACAGTCACTCCGCAAAATGCGCATCGGTTTGCTCGAAGTGGTTGAGTCACTCGAGGTGATGAAAACACGGATCCCTTGTCTCCAAAAAGTTGTCGGGTCGTCACATCAAGCAACTGTTGCGCTTGTGAGCCTCCAATGTGTTGCTTCCATTCATGCGGTCGACGGACCGATCGGGTGACCGTCGACGGACAGGTTGGTGACCGTTGACGGACAGGTGATTTACGGACCGACTAGTACATGTGCATATTTACCCATCACTTACAATTCACCAATAAAAGCAGCTACCTTTTAAGGGTGTGTTTGGTTGGTGGGTTTAGATATAAGGAATGTGTATGAAAGTGATTGCTTGTGTTTGGTTGATAGGTTTTGTGAATGCTACTATGGGTTTGGAATACCCCATTAATGAGAAAACTCATACCCTTATTAAATAAGGGTTTCATCTCCCTTCCTCATTTCTTCCTCAACTATTAATAATCATTCTCATTCCACCCAACTACCAAACATGCTAAATATTTTCACCAAAACCCATTACCCTTACCAAGTATTTGATACCCATTCCGATTTCGATTCCCATGTGCGAACCAAACGCACCCTAATTTTGTATGGGTATCGAGAAAAACTTCAACTATTATTCAAGAGTTTACACGATGTAAATTTTGCTCTAAAAAATTTTATGCGATAAGTTCGATTGAGATAGTGTTGGTAAAAATGAAATTTGTAATCTTTTTGTAAGAAAATTATGTTTCACCTATTCGACGGGACAATTTGTTAATGTACAAGTAGATGTATTTTTTTCTTTTTATTTCTCTAGAAAAATGGATTTAGTAAACGTGTATTTTTTAACCTTCCCACTGGAAAGGGTTTTTGTTTGTGCATTTTTCTATGTATAATTATAAGAATGACATAATTCTATTTTTGTCCTAGATTTATATGTAGTAATTTGTTTTTAATCTTTCTTTTCTCAGAACATTCTCATTTGGTCTTAATATTATTATGAAATTGTCATTTTTATCATTCGTTAACAAAATAATTGAAATATCGTTAAATACAAGGACATTCCGATATTTTTTTTATACACGGTAAATTGACTTGCTACATTTTCATTTTTTTTTTTTAAAAAATCATAATTGAAGACGTAAATGTTATTGTATTTTACGGAATTTTAACGGTTTTGTTCATGGAGACCACTAATGGTCATGCCACAATAAAACTATGACCAAAGGGAATATTTTTTTAAAAAGATTAAAAATGAATTGTCACCTTTAAATATAGAACAAAAATGAAATTAAGTCTTATACCAATAGATGAATTATTTGGTGAAGGTACAAATGAATCAGAGTACTCTACAAGCCATTTGGTTTATGTTTGATGCTAAAACATTTAAACATTAATGTTATATACTCTTATTTGGTTTCTAAGAATGTGGCATTCATAAAAAAATAGTTTTCTGCCATATTCTTTGGTATAATATCCTTTCTAAGAATGTGGCATTCATAAAAAAATAGTTTTCTGCCATATTCTTTGGTATAATATCCTTTAAATTCTTAGTAGTCTGAAGTTTCAAAAAAATGTAATGCGTGTAATAAAAATATATGGTTAAATAAAAAAGGCTAATGAATATAATCGTTGAACTAATTTATGAAGAATGGTAAGCAACATATCAATAATAATCAAGTAGATTTTAATACTTTTTTGGAAGGATTACAAATGGGGATGTTAATTGGACCAACTTACTAGGTTTTGGACTAGTCATGCATGGTTGTTGGGCTTATTGGTTTGAGCTAAATGATTTTGTTTGTTTAGGTTTTTGGGTTGGGTTGGCCCTAACCCTAAACTATCCATCGTTATATCGTGGACCACGGTGCACATAGCAATGTGCACCCTGGTCCAAAACGACGTCGTTTCGATGTTAGTGGACGCGGACGCGAATGACCCTAGGGAATTCATTATCTAAAATATACATAATCATTATCTAGAATACACAGAACGTTTGCCTAGAATACATAGAATGTCCAGAATACACAGAATATTGACACAAAATACACAGAACTCATCCTCCTAACATTCGAATGCACAAACACATCAACTTGTGTTAATAACATGAATACACAGAATATTGACACAAAATACACAGAACTCATCCTCCTAAACATTCGAATGCGCAAACACATCACAACATGTGTTACTAACATGAATACACAGATCGGGTGCCTAGAATACACAGAATGATTGCCTGGAATACACTGAACAAATACCTAGAATACACAGAATATTAACATAAATACAGAGACCGACCGAAACGGGAAACATGATTTTAAAAAAAAAGGGACGGTTAGTTTACAATGCGCAAAACGACGTCGTTTACGTACGTGGTGCACATTGCTATGTGCACCGTGGTGCACGGTATAATTTGCCCTAAACTATAGACTATCGGGCATATCCAGCGGGCTAAATCAATGAACTAAAATTAAAAAAATACGAGTGAATATCCACTTATTTTCAAATTGAGTTAATTATATTTTTGGTCCTAGATTTATATGTGGCAATCCACTTTCAGTCATTTTTTATTTGAACATTCACTTTTGGTCCTAGTATTATTGTGGCATGACTATTTTTTGTCCTTTATCAACAAAACAGTTTAAATATCGTTAAATACAAGGGCATTTCGGTCTTCAATTATTGATTTTTTTTCAAAAAAGTAAATATAAAATATATATAGCGGTCCAACCTAATTTGTATGAAAAAGATTGAAATGTCTTTGTGGGCTGGTTCGTGGTGGAGAGACAGGCTCCATCACGAACCTTGTCACAATTGTGGCTGGAACTTTGCAGAGATGTCGGAATCTGCCTTTTTGATCTTCATCAAAGTTGTAGCTCTTTAAGTTACCGTTCCAATGCCACTTGAATAACCTCATTTGGACACTCCTAGCCCTAGATATGCTCAAATTATCTAACTGTCGCCGAATTGCTCTAAAAAATGGCAACTTTTGCTATATTCCACAAATGCAACCACAATTAGTCCTTGTGCCTATCTTTTATCAAAATAATCTATTCTAAGCATTTAATAAGCTCAAGGAACTCCATTTATAGCACAATATGTCTCCAAAATACCCCATAAAATAAGGCATATTTAGCACTCATCAGACTTTTGTTACACCGATCTCCAACTTCGACAATCTACTTTTGCCTTGGACAGTCGGGTATTTACCTTGTGGGGATCACTTGGGTGAGATTGTATCATCTCTTACCTTGTGTACAATTGATGTTGGAGATAGTGGATTGGACACACTGATAGCCGTCCCTCGGATGTAGATACATGTTGTATCGAACTAGGTAATCAATACCTATCTTTGTTTACAGTCTGCCATTTACATTTCCGCACTTAGTTAATATTATGTTGAATTCTCTGATATATCTATATTTTAGGGTGTTAGTGATTTAAAACCCCACTTATGTAATTGGTTGAATTATTATGGCAAATTAGATAGGTTTTAGTTTAGAGTTAGTCAGTGTTAAAAGTGAAAACCTAATTGATCATACTCTATGTCAGAGCGTTCGGAATATATCTGTTGGACTTGACCGACTTATCTTCGCTGATCTGGCAGAGCGGTTACATGCAAAGAGGTGATATTACAAGAAAGTCCATATTACCGGGACACCTCAAAGGGTATGACGGTAATCATCTACAAGGACATTCGAATTTATATTATTGTGTCTACCTAGAATCAGAGTCTATATAAAGGGAGTTGGTTCAAGAATTGAAAGTATCGATCTAAGTATTCTGACTTGAATCACAACTATTTCTCCCTTAGTTCAAAAAGACATACTCTAATTATCTCATCTTCTCAAGAACTAAGTTTTAGAAATCTAAGAAGAAGAACTTGAGAAGATATTCACTTATGCTTAATCCGTAAACATGAAGACCATGTAGCTGTGGTGCAGTGTAGAGTGAGTCAGGGAGCCGGACAACGGCAGAACGACTCTCCAAGAAAGGGATTTCTTTAGACTTCTGACGCACGAATCTCCGGTCTCGACAATCTGCTATAAGCCTTGGACAGTTGGGTATTTACATTGTGGTGATCACTTGGTTGAGATTTTATCATCTCTTACCTTATGTACAATTGGTGTTGGAGGTAGTGGATTAGGCGCACTGATGGTCGTTCCCCAGATGTAGATCCATGTTGTATTGAATTGGGTAACCAATATCTGTGTCAGTTTATATTCTGCCTTTATATTCCTACATTTAATGTCTATACTGTTGCATTCTCTGATTGATATATCGTTTAGGGTTTTGCATGTTAGTCAATGTCATATAGATTATATAGAATGCAAGTCAGCCATTAGAGATTATCAGAATTAGTAAAATCACACTGGTTTACATGTTATTCAACAGCGATTTAGTTTAGGCAGATTGTGCGTTAGTCATTAGGGATTATCAAAATAAGTAAAATCACAAGCTTTAGTTTCCTCATCTAACCTCTTCTGCAAGTTGTCCACCACAATTTGCCTCTCTGAAACAAGGTCTTTGCCATTAGTGTATGTTCTTCTATCAGGGTCTATCTAAGTGGGTGGATTTCTACGTTGCATATACTTATGGTACCAGTCTTCGAAAGCCTACTACTTGCGCATACACTCTTTTCTAGTTTCTTCACACTTCTCCTTCAGCTTCACTTCCTTCTCCTGATGAATAATGATGGTCCTTATCATATCTTCAAAAAAATTAATTTCACTTCTAGAGTGCTATCGTGAAATTTCTCAAACAGCTCAGCTCATTCCAGGCATGGAGGAGTGGCTGAATAGGCAGGTTTTGAACTCTAAGTGGAATGGGGTTTTACACTCATGCGACTCTCTACTGGATTGAGATTTAGTTTCAGCTAGGGATAGAAAGTGAAAGAAGGATTAACAGAGATAGAAAGTGAAAGAAGGATTAACATGGGTAAAAAGTGAAATAAGGAAGAGAACAACAAGCTATTGAAATTTGTGTTACAACTGAACTTACCGACTATTGAGAAAAAAAATTTGAAAAAAATTTAGGTGCTTTTGTTTATTTCCTTATACATAATTTTAATTTTTTTTTTATATAATGCTACTTAAAAAGCACTTATCTCGAAGCAAAAAAAAACAAAAAAAACAAGTAGAGCAATTAATAGACTCTCATCTAACTACTCTGATCATAGCTCTGATCTACTGTCATATGTGAGTCATGAAAAACAAATGAGTTTAGTAGCACAGTGTGTTAATATGTCTAATAACAATATAAAAATAGAGAAATGCTTTTTAGAATTTTTGAAAGTGGATGATGATACATATGGTTTGAGACTTTTTAATGTATCGATTGGTGTACTTGACTCGCTTGATCCTTAATATTAATAAGAGTAAATACCAGTTTTTAGTCCTCTAACTTTAATGGCACTGCCACTTTTAGTCCTCAATTTTTAAATCAACCACTTTTAGTCCTTCGAGTTTGATGACACTTCCACTTTTAGTCCTCAACTTTTAAATCAACCATTTTTAGTCCTCTTACTTTTTGTTTTTAGCCACCTATGGTCCTTCCTTTACAATTGGACATCTAATGTCATTTTCTCAAGGGCAATTCAATCATTTCATAATTAATGTATTAAGCATTATATTCATCATCAGAATAATTGAAGAAACCATATTCTCCACTCTCTTTTGTTAACACTAAATTTTGGACCAAATGGCTGAATTGCCCTTGAGAAAATGACATTAGATGTCCAATTGTAAAGGAAGGACCATAGGTGGCTAGAAACAAAAAGTAAGAGGACTAAAAGTGATTGATTTAAAAGTTGAGGACTAAGAGTGGCAGTGACATCAAAGTCGGAGGACTAAAAATGGTTAATTTAAAAGTTGAGGACTAAGAGTGGCAGTGCCATCAAAGTCGGAGGACTAAAAGTGGTTAATTTAAAAGTTGAGGACTAAAAGTGGCGGTGCCATCAAAGTCGGAGGACCTCCAGTAGTATTTACTCTATTAATAATGTAAAGGATCAATGTTACAATAATGGTTCTAATATGAAATGAAAACAACAAGGGGTTAAAAAACGATTACTTAAAATAGGGCTTTTTTTTTTTTAATTTCGTCCCAAGCCTATAAAATGTTTGGAACAGCCCTGAACATGCTTCCATTATGCAATAATCTATTCTATCTTTTCACTTATGAATGTCACTTTTTGGAAAACATTTGGTAACTTATTTTCAATATCATCATAAATAATTGACTAGATGTGTTATTAACTTGTCTTCATTTTTTTTAATAGATGTATAGACATCTCTATATTAGGTGCATAATGATTTAGATGATGCATGATTTCCTTAAATTTCTATCTAATTTGTCAATCTACATAGGTTATATGTTTTACCATGCATCTTGAACAGTTTTACACGATTTTCTTCACTACATACTGGCACCCGGTTTACACTCCCACATGGAAGAGAGTGGATTCGAGTCTTAGTGGAGGCGACTTTGACTCTTTGTGCTTCAGTAGGTTGAGAAAGTAGCTATGAACAGATAGTACATTGTAACAGAGTTAGACAAATTGTGTATCAAGTTTTATAGAGTAGGAATGCAGAACTTTGTGAACAATATTTAAACTTGGTGATTAGAATTGTTCATTCTATTTTGAAGTAGATGATGAATTCTTGTGTATTTTGAAATAATGATGACTATACTAATGAATTGATGCTTTAGTATTTATGGTGTTTGGATAAATTGTTTTAATTATATTATGCTTAAAATCAAAATAGGATAAAAACAACGGTTTAAAACCGTTGTCTATGAATGTGAGAACAACGGTTTTTAACCGTTGTCTTTGATATATAAGACAACGATTAAAAACCGTTGTCTATGCTTGTAATTTTCAACAATACAGGTTTCAACAACACTCAATAGACAATGGTTTTTAACCGTTGTCTTATGTATCCACGACAACGGTTAAAAACCGTTGTCTATCGACTAACAAGCTTGTTTTAACAACACACAATAGACAACGATTTTTAATATTGTTGTCTAATATAGAAAAGACAACGGTTAAAAACCGTTGTCTATGCCTATAGCTTTCAACAACACTGGTTTCAACAACGCTCAATAGATAACGGTAAAAAATCATTGTCTATGTGCGTGACTTTCAACAATACTCAATAGACAACGATTTTTAACCGTTGTCTTTTATATAAAAGACTTAACTGTTGTCTATGTACGTGATTTTCAACAATACCCAACAGACATCGATTTTTAACCTTTATCTTTTCTAGAAAAGACAATGATTAAAAATCATTTGTCTTTGTGCGGGACGTACAACAACATTGGTTTCAGCAACAAAAATTTTACCACATAGACAATGATTTTTAGCTGTTGCCTACGTGAATTTTTATTGTAGTGGGTGATAAAACAATTAACATAACATAGTAACACTTCTATGATAATATTAAAGAATAGAGAATAGACTAGTTAACCAAGTGTTTACTAACTTAGACACACTCTAGAGAATGAAAATTAATAATCGAAGCAATGTGCTGGATAAGTCAAACCTAGGTTGATGCCTGATGGAGTGGTTAGTTGGCTTAGGTGGAAGTGTCCAATCTCACTCAAGTATTCAACCCTTTTCTCTAGGTGTCTATCATTTGATATTGAGGAGATCAACTTTGGCAATTTATATTGTAGACCAAGGTGAACAATGCATTGCGCACCCCGATCCAAAACGATGTCGTTTTGGTTCTTTTAATTAACGGCTTTTCCGTTTTTCGTTCAGCCTTAACTTATAAGATGAGTTCTGTGAATTCTGTGTATTCTAGTTATTGATTCTGTGTATTCTAGTATGTAATTCTGTACATTACTAATTTCCAATACCATAACTCATGGAACATAAGAGATAATACTTAGGCTTATATTCTGTGTATCATTTTCAATGATTCTGTGTATTTTGGATCTTTTAATTAACAGCTTTTCCATTTCTCTTTCGGCTTTAACTTATAAGATGAGTTCTGTGCATTTTGTGTATTCTAGTCATTGATTCTGTGTATTTTAGTATGTAATTATATACATTATTGATTTTCATAGGGCGTTTGGTTGGTGGGAATTGCAATTTCATTCTCACTTAATTCTCACTTAATTCTAAAGGGAACTAAATTCCTTCGTTTGGTTGAAGGTAATTGCAATTCCACATAATTGCAATTCCCTCATTTTCATGGAATTAGAATCCCTTGGCCCCCCATGTGATTTTAATTCCATGGATTTTAAGAAGAAAAAAGATAATCTTGAGACAAAATTATCCCTTTATTCTTCGACTACTGTCAACAGAGAACGTCATTCCTAAACAATAATCATTCTAGATCAACCTTTGATTATTTTATGGTTTTTTTTTTAAAGTGAGCTTATGAAGCGTGCAAGAATAAAAGCGAGCTTAATATTTAATGAAGTATTTGTATGAAAATTAATTACAATATGTCTAGTTCAAGAGATATGGTAGAAGGGTGGTATTTGAATTTAATATGTTATATTTTTTTTTATGTTTAAATATGCAAATGGGCCATTTTGGACTTTATACTACTTATTCTCTTTCAATTTCCATGTGTACCAAACATTGGAATTGAAATTCCCATTAATTTTATTCCTGCCAACCAAACACTAGAATTTAAACTCTCACTTTATTCACACATTATTCTTTTCCCATGGAATTACAATTCCTTTCCCACTTATTTCCTTCCCTCCAACCAAACGCCCCGTCAATACCATACTTCATGGAACATAAGAGATAATACTTAGGCTTATATTATGTGTATCCTTTTCATTCATTTTGTGTGTTCTACTATGTTATTTTGTACATTTTCGATTTTCAATACCATACCTCATGAAACTGCAGAGATAATATTTAGGCTAATAATTTTGTGTATTATATTCATAAATTTTGTGTATTCTGTGTATTCTGGTATATGATTCTATGTATTCTGGTATATAATTCTGTACAATATTGATTTCGAGTACCATATCTCATGAACTAGTAATGCTAATACTTAGGCTATTGAATAATATGTGTATTTTTTTATATATACTTTTGTACATTAATGATCTAATTTTTTAATGTTATTGTAGTATTGGAAACCAATAATGCACAGAATTATGGTATTAAAATTACTAATGTACATAACTGTATAATAGAATACACATAAACACTCAATATGATACACATAATTACACATAACAGGAATTGAACAGACGGAACGGTGTCCGTCGTGCGTCAACTCCCCACTACTTAGTTAAATGACGTCGTTTTGAATCAAGGTCCACAATATAACGATTGATCAACTTTGGTCCTTCGCAAGGCAAGTTTAAGTGCAATCATTATTGTGTGCACCATGGTCCACACAGTTGGACCATACTATCAAATAATGTACATTTAGTATAGAGTCATTTCCATTTTTGGTCCTACTGTTATTGAGGCATTGCCAATTTTAGTCCACTTCATTAATTTTTGCCACATTACGGCCAGTCTTATTTAGTTCTTGCCACTTTTAGTCCACCGTTAAAATTTTCGTCAAATGGTCGTCCTAAACAGGGGTATTTTTGGTCTTTTCATGCTTTGGTCATCTCCTTGACCCTTTGCAGTGGTTTTCCTTACACATTTTCATCCAATGAAGAGGTCCGACGGAAGCCATGTGAGCCACATTACAAAGCCATGGCTTTCGTCGGACCTCTTCATTGGATGAAAATGTGTAAGGAAGACCATTGCAAAGGGTAAAGAAGATGATCAAAGCATGAAAAGACCAAAATATCCCTATTTTGGACAGTTATTTGACGAAAATTTTAACGGTGGACTAAAAGTGGCAAAAACTAAATAAGACTGGCCGTAATGTGGCAAAAATTAATGAAGTGGACTAAAATTGGCAATGCCCCAATAATAGTAGGACCAAAAATGGAAATGACTCTTTAGTATAAAAATAATGTACATTTATTGTATTAAAAATATACTTTTTGTTATGGTCTACACAGAACTATGTTGACCATGGTCCACACAATAATTTGCTGTTTATGTGCTCTTGGGCTAGGTAGATTGGACCGTTGGGTTAAGCCTAACGAACACCTTTTTTTGTTTTTTTTTTGTTTTTTTTTTTAAACAAATGTACTAAGCATTCTATTCAAAAATAATACTCCGAAATAGTTTTTTTTTGGTAGAATTATTTTCCGTTCTTGTCACACACAACCATTGTTTTTTATTTCAAATTTTCTTTTTTCTTGATGTCAATCGGGCCAGCCCTGTCGGTTTCGGCCTAGTCCTGTCAGGTTGTCGGGCTTTGTCGGTTAATTATTATTTTATTATCGGATTCGGGTTAGCCCTAACCCTAAACTTCGGGTTGTTAGGCAGGCTAGACTATTTGAACTAAAATCGAAAATGAATACTTACATTCGATAAGACGGGTCAAGTCGTCAACCGGATCTGGATTCGATAGAACGGGTCAACTGGATGAGCATTGAGCACATTAAAATTTAACAAATGCAATTGCAATGGTTCGGCTTCGGATCGAATTTAATTCGGTTCGGTGTTCAGTTCGATTTAATAACCCCAAATTTTGACATTTCCTAGGTGACCAGGCAGTCAAGGGGCGCCGCGATTTAACGGGGCGTCGTAATAACTATGCATGAAACATCACATAACCCAAATTCAAAATCTAATATCTAAATATTATATACCAATATAACAAATTAACAATTCAAACAAACTAAAATAAAAAATAAAAACTATAATTTTAAATTCTAAAACTGGAAACTAGAATGAATTTCCAGAACTAGAACTGGAAATTCATTCCGGTAAATTTCTGGAATGAATTTCTAAAACTAGAATTCCATTCCAGAATTTTGGAAAGAAATTCCAAATTGGAAATTCATTCCAGTAATTCATTGAAATGAATTTTCAGTAATATATATATATATATATATTTATTTATTTATTTATTTATTT
>CP025644.1:6303350-6324232 GCA_003576665.1 Ipomoea trifida
AAATAAATAAATAAATATATATATATATATATATTATATTTATATATTTATTTAAAATTTATTAATTTATATATTTATTAAAATTTTATTTAAAAATGTACCTAGTGATAAGAAAAAAAATACTAAAGATGAAGTGACCTATAAATTACATTTATGTTATGTTTCACATCACTTCTATAATAAATATAATAAATAATAGTTTTCAATTGTTCGGGCTATCGGGCTAGCCCATTTAATTTCGGGCTAACCCTATCGGGCCATCGGGCTTATCGGTTTTGGGCTCACCGGGCTAAATTTTTTTATAGGGCTAACCCGTTCGGGCTGTAGCCTTGTCGGTTTCGAGTTTTTTCGGGCTAGCCCATTGGGTTCGGGCCCGATTGACATCCCTACACATTCCTTTCCATTTTTTTCAAGTATTATTATTATTATTATTATTATTATTATTATTATTATTATTATTATTATTATTATTATTAATTATTAATTGGTCTTACAAAACATACCTAAATACAAAACAAATTTTAAATATATTATTATAAATTTATACATAAAATTAACATACATTTTTAAGTTATTACAAAATTAAATAAAATATATTATATTTTAAGTCAATTTTATATTAAATTTCACTTTATTATAAAGATTTCAATTCAATCGAATAACTTACATTTGAAAATGCTGAAAATCGAACTTGTGAACTTTTATTTCATATAAAAATAATATTTCAAAATTGAAAAATTATAAGTGTACATTCACAAAGTAAAATTCACGTCATGTGTTCAAATTTTATTGAAAAAAATAAAAATAAATTAAAAAAATTATAATTTGTCTCCTTTTTTTCCTTAAAAAATTTCACTTTTTCGTCCCTTAACTATTATACATTGTAATACCTAAAAAAATTTGCTAGTACTATTTTGACATTAATCTTTTCAAAATTATTTTATTATTATATGGCACATAATAACCGTACGATTTCCTAAACCATACTAATTCTCAACCCATATTATTCTTTAAATATTATAAGGAGTTTGTCCAATATAATTTCTTGGTCCTAATATATGTATGTGTATAAATATGTAGAGGGCCGAATTTTAGGTTGTGCAAGTTGCCTAACAGCATATGACATCAAATTTTAGAGGACCATCAAATATTTAAATTTTACCTAGCTAGTTAAGAAATTAAAAAAATAAAAAATATATGATTAATCTTAAAATATTTTAGTGGAGAGGTGGTAAAAATGTGTGTCTAGTATTTCATATTGGAGATCAAAAGTTTGAATCTTGACCGAGAAAAACACCCCCTCCCATTTTTTTTTAACCCTTTTAATAGGGCCTCCTCATTTATTTACTAGAATAGGATCACCAAATTTTAAATAAAGGTATACACTCAAAACCCACTTTCCTTCTACTTTATCTTCATTTTCCTCATTTTCTCTCCCTTTTTTTTTCTTTCTTTTCCTTATTCCTTTTCTCCTCCACCATATTTAATTTGATCCGTCCTTCTCTCTCTAGATAACTAGATCTATCCAACAGATATCCTAGATCTTCCACTAGTTTCCAAATCCTCCTTCACAAATTCAAACTTCACTGCACACATCATCTTTTCAGCTTTAATTTATCAAACATATACGGAGTATTATATATGTACTGGAAGCAGCTTCTTCGTTGTTGACGACGGCGACAGCGAGCTGGGCTGGTGGCGACGGAGGCGGACTGAACTTCCTTCTTGTGACAGCGACACGCGGCTTCGACCTGAACGGCGGCACACGGCTTCGATCTACTTTGTTACTGACCTTCCGGCGGGATTGACGGCAGCGGCGATGGGTCTCCGGCGGTGCTCCTCCGACTGGCGATAGCAGGGAGACCGGCGACCGAATTGATTTTGGATGAAGACGATGATGATGAGATATGGTGATGATGTTAATGACGAGGACGATGATGATTTTTGGTAAAAGAAAAAAAAAAGAAAATAATAATAATAATTATTATTATTATGATTAGTAAATAAATTAGATTTGATTGATTGCAGGTTCTCTAAGAAAGTAGCTAGGCTGCTATTACGTTTTCATGGGAATTTTGGCTTCAAAGGTAAGTGTTTATATTCACTAAAAATTTACCTAAAAAATATTTATTATATTTAATTATGAGTCAACGGCTCGAACCCACCCCTCCACTGAGGGTCGAACCCACTCCCATCATTCATGTGGAAATGCTAACCGGGACACCGGATGTGATCACAAGGTCTTTGGCATAATTTGAAAATTTATTATGTTCTTGATTTATGTCCATTAACTTTATTTAACCCACAAATATTTATTTTCAAAGAAATTATTAATAAAATTATTTATATGGTTTAACGACATTTGGAATGCAATCATCAGTTTGAGGATAAGAAGGAACAAAGCATCACCACTGATTGAGCACCGAATAGGTCTTTCAATGATAGATAATAACAAACGAGTTTGTCAAAAAGTAAACAATGTCATGTCGGCTGATAAGTGCATATTTGATCATATTTTTATCGCATATTCAAATTAATTTAATATTAATATTATGTTCATAATTGATCATAGTTGATGAAAATCATATAATTGAACATGATATTAATATTAGGAATTTTGTCTTGTGATTATTATTAATTAAGCAACTTAATATTATATTTGTTGTTATTTTGACTAAAGTGGCGTGGATGGCAAATTGGCAATGAAGATAAAACAAATACTTTGGAAAATAATGCATAGTGGAAGACATGATTAAATGGAATGCATTGTGATGATGGTGAAAAGTGGAAGAAAAAGACAAAAAGCAAGGCTAGAAACATGGAGACTTTGTGGAGGAATCTCTGACCAAAAGCAAAAACATGGATGATGGAGCAAAAGTAAAAAGAGTTCAAAATTCATGGATCTCGACTGCACACTATAGACGCGTCGAGCTGCCATAATCAGGCCAGTACGCAGCAATACAGACGCTCAACGCGGCGAAAGTGTGCAGTCGAGATCCATGAATTCTAAACTCTTTTTACTTTTGCTCCATGATTCACTCCATCATCCATGTTTTTGCTTTTGGTTAGAGATTCCTCTACAAAGTCTCCATGTTTATAGCCTTGCATTTTGTCTTTTTCTTCCACTTTCCACCATCATCACAATGCATTCCATTTAATCATGTCTTCCACTATGCATTATTTTCCAACGAGTATTTGTCTTATCTTCATTGTCAATTTGTCATCCACGCCACTTTGGTCAAAATAACAACAAATATAAGATTAAGTGGCATAATTAACAATAATCACAAGACAAAATTCCTAATAAATATGCACTTATCATCGGCAACATTTTTTATGTTGATGATGTAATGGACATGTGGGTAAGGAATCGAACCGCTAACCTTTGAAAGTATCTTGGTTCTTGTGCGAATTACGAGTTCAAACCTTGTTTCGACCTTACCCGCATATTTAATTATTATATCATGGACAAGACACTGTTTACTTTTTGACAAATTTGTTTATTGTTATATGCCATTGAAAGATATATTATTAATGATTGCGTTCGCTTATAATTTAATCTATTCTATTTCCTATGTCCAGGGTTTCGCAACATAAGCCCTTTGCATACTAATAAGTTATTGCATTCTTTGCACTCTTTTAATACTAGTACTTTCTATGTTTTTCTTGATAACTCTACAGAGGCTTGAACTTGCTATTTTTTTTTTATTTTTTTTTGTTTTTACATTCTTGTGCTGTCAACTTCATGAGCCACAAGAAAGTGGGGGACTGGATGTTGGGTGAGATATTTGGGCCAGGCCAATCAGCCCAGAGTGATTTATCGTTCTAATCTGACTAACACTTGATGAAGGCCCAAAGTGCATACGACAACCTAATCTATATAAGTAACTCGGTCAAAGTTGCAAAGACATAACTATGGAAGGATGAACCAGGACAAGACATTAAAGAGTTCTTCGGTCAAAGTTGCAAAGACATAACTATGGAAGGATGAACAGGGACAAGACATTAAAGAGTTCTACATACCACCCAATTTGACGATTATTTGTAGTTTGATTATATTTCATACTAGGAATATCCAAATTGAGAGATTCTTGAACTAGTAGAAAATAACTCAAGGGCTATGATTTTCATGAAGACCATAAAGCCAAATCTACTATACTAATAAGAGCCAAAGAGAGTTAGGTCTAAAATGGGTAGAAAAAATGGCGGTAATCAAATGGATGGTTCAGATAAATTATTTAATCAAATAGATGGTTAAGATAATTCAGATTAATATTATTAATATAGATTACCTAATTTAACCTTACTTTTATGATTATCCGTTAAGTTTTCCGTTAAATATTCTCTTCTCCGTTAATATTCCGTTAACTTTTAACTTACCCATTAATTTCTATAAGAAAGGTCTTAGGTTCGAACCTCATCTCAATCAAATTTGACATAATTAAGTTTCTCACTCTATTTTACTCTTATTAAATTAAATAAATTAGTAGCTACAACAAAAAATGATACATATGTATTTCTTTAATTTAGAATTATGTGTCTACAATACCTTTATTTGAAAAAATTATTCATTATCAAAAAATTAAATTAAATAAGAGAAATAATTTCATTAGTTATATTGTCTTTATTTTCTCTCATGCAATGATTCTTTACATTCAAATTTATCAATTGATATTTATTACATTGTCCATTATCTTATTTTTACTTGTAATTAAATATCAAATTTACAGTACAAAACAATGTTATATATTTATTTACCAAGTATTTTATTAATACTATGAAAAAAAAATTTAAAATAATTTGAAACTAATTATATTAACTACTTGGGGATTGGTTGACAAAGATAATACTCAAATAATAACCCAACAAATTGAAGCGGAATCACTATATTTTTACTCTTATTGAATTAAATAAATTAGTAGTTAATCAAAAAACGATACATATGTATTTCTTTAATACCATGAAAAAAAATAAAAAAGAATAGTTTGAAACCAATCGTATTAACTACTTGGGGGATTTTTGACAAGGACTCAAATAGCCTATTACCCAGCAAATTGAAGCGAGAAACTACCTTTTAATATCTTTGGAATATATAATATTTTAAAATTTTAAATTTTTATTAATTTATTTAATCTTTTTTCTTAAACTAGGGATTTCTTTATCCACAATATCTCATTCAACAATAATTGTTGAACCAAATGAACCCCAAGTAGAACACCTAAAGGAAAGTCCATAACTCCTATATCATAATCTCATTGCATGACGTTGTCATCTATGCTACCAACAATAACCGAATTGCAAATAACACACTACCAACAAAAAGGAAGAGAACAAATAGTAAAGATGAAGACAATGACAATGTTACTCAAAAGAGAATTAAGAACACTTAGAAAAATTCAAATGAAAAGTAGTATTTATTTAGACTATCATTTTTAGACCAAATATTTACACTATCGATTTTACAAGGTTGCAAACATTTATTTCAGTAATAAAATAATGAATTTCCTATATTATCTTGGATTCATATACTTTGAGTTAGATATTTAAATAAAAAAAATTCGACATTCAATTACCCATGTATAAACTTCTCCTATATAATCTGGCATTGATATACTTTCAAATATTTATTTAAATATAAACATTGGACATTAACCCATACGCGCAATGCGCGTATAAAACTAGTACATATGTCATAAAAGTCAAAAGTGGCTTGGAAGGCAATGATATCTCATTTTCCTCAATAATATGTTATAATACGTTATGTATCAACTTGGAGGCAAGATTATTATGCAAGTGGAAGACAAATTAGACAAAGTGATAGCAAATCAAAGAAGAGATATTATATTTTATATATTCAAATTATTGGAGAGAATTATATTTTTATCCCAAATTTTATACTATTTACAAGATTGAACCCTAAACTCCACCAATAAATATCATAGTCATTTAACATTATCATCATATTGTCTCTCATTTGCTATATAGAAAGAGGTTGTAATACTTTCTTGATAGTAAAAAAATACTTTCATCCTTGCCCATGATTTTACTCTATTGGAGTTTTTCACTTAAAATTTGTGTCTCCTTAATATTATTAATTTCTCTCTTGCTCTATGTTTATTTTTGTACCATTTATAAAAATTAAATTCTGGTAGAGTGATTGTACATGTTTAGGAAAAGCTCTAGTTAACACCTGATACGGTATTTAAGTAGTCCATTGGTGACTAACCTTTATTATCCAGTATTGTTTTCATGTTGTATAACTCCTTACAAAGCTGGTATTACTCTACATTCAGTATTGTTTAAATACTTCGTACATTATTCGTCAAAGCTACGGTAGTGTTGGCTAGCCAATTGACTAACCCATTAGTCATAAAACCAACATTGGCACTGTTTGCCGGTATCTGAACGAAAAGTCTTTGCTTTTGATTTGAGTTCCTAGTTACTATCACCAAACATCATGGTTGTCACTCGTAAGACAGGAAGTTGATCAAAACGATATTTACGCGACATACTTAGTAGGTCCAACTCATGGGAACATTCAAGGGAATCTATGCAGTTGTCCAATGGTCTTTGTCATTTAGACAAACCAAAACAAAAGAAGACCAATAGATCAAGGCATTGCAATTTTCGCTCATTTTGACCATTGTTCGGTTATTGGATCATATCTTAGCCTAGGAATGTCCAAATTAAGTGATCCTTAAACCATTTGAAAGAAGACTTCAAGAGGTACAACTTTGCCAGAAATGCAAATTTCGTAATTCTGAACGGAAAATGGTGAAAAACAGCCTAGAATTAAAAGCAGCTGCATAGAGTTCGAAAATGCAATTTCTGGAGAGGAGGCAAACGGCCACACAACGGCCGTATGCTAGGCCGGAGGTTTTAGGCCGAATTAAAGTAGAAAAAGGTTGTTCCATACGGGAGGCATACCGGCACACAAATAGTCGTTTACCTGGCCGTATGGCACCTGCTCTGCTCACTATTTAAGCTCGTTTTGAGCATTTTGAACTCGATTTTGACCCATGGTTGAACCCTAGACACTCCCATTCACTTTCTTTTATATTTTTAGGTTAGATTAGGCTTAGATCTATGTTTTTTTAACACTTTTGGAGATTGTAATATTGGATTTGAAGCTTGGATTTCAAGATTCTACCACTCATTTCAATAGAGAAGCTTTCTTTCCCTTATCTCTTTTCTTTTGCAAGATTTATGTTTATTACTTGTGTTTTTTGTGTTTTTATGCTATTTAATCATGAGTAGTTAGTTTATGGGCTTGAGTTAGAGTTGTATTATCTATTTTGATGCTTAAGTTGTGATTATTGTGAGAAAGGGGAAGAACCCCAACCTAGGGTCCATGTGTTTGAGTTGGGTCTTTAATCTATCTTGCAATAGTTGATACGTATAGTAGCAATTGTTGTTTGTGTTTGGAAAGTCTTTCATCTCAATGGGAATTGGATAGAAGACTGAGCCTTTCCACTCTCGAACCCAATTTTCCTTCTATAGAAATAGGGGGTAGATTAGAGCTTAAATAGTTTTTGTTCTTCAAAAACTTGGGTTGATACACCACGGAAGTGGGGCAATCCTTATTCTAATCCTTGTTTTGACTAGGATTTATTTGTGCTTGCCTCATGACCCTAGATAAAATGTTCTTCCCCTAACCTTAAGTGTTAAAGCATCAACAGAGTATGATATGGATTAAATCCTTTAGTGTATTTTGTATGTATATGAGGGTGAGTATGAAAATCACATGAAGAATAAGAAGCAGATAGCCGAAAATCAGGCCCCAAAGCCTTTCTCATTCATTGCTCTTATTGAATAATTCTAGAGGGAAGGGAGAGAGCATGGAGTTTTAGAGAGAAGAACCGAGAGCTCCCAAGGTCCAAAAGTCCCTCACCACTTGGAGTACAGTCCATTTTATAGGGGTATATTCCCTATCAGAGTAATACCCCTAACTTGAGACATATTTCTTTATTTTGTATTTATCTATTATTTATATGTGTTTGTTCTACCTTATTGTCGTTTGTTTAGATTCTTGTTGATTTTCTTTTGCTAGTGCCTAGTTTTGTGATTGCATATTGCGTGCCATAACCTCCAATCCTCAGCGGAACAACATTTCACAACCATACACTTACAATCACTCATTTTTTCTACACATCACATCTCACAGGTCTTTATTTCTGAGTGGGTCGAGTTGTAGACAACTTGGTGTGTAAGCATCACAATTTCAATTGTAAATATTACGGAATACGATATTTATCATTAGTAACAATCAATTTTATCCTAAATAACACATCCGGGAAATTATTGAGGAAGCATGTCGGTGGCTTGATAAAAGATTGGAGGATTTCTATCGGGGTGATTTTTCGAGAACAAAATATGGTAGCTGATTTTCTTGCCACAATGGCCACCCTTCAACAATCTGAGTGGGCGACTTTCGACACTCGTCCCCGGGTTGCGAGGTGGCTTACATCAATGACTTTGCTCATAACACTTGTGTCCGTAGAGTAATGATTAGGAAGACCAAACAATCTCAAACTATTTAGAAATTCAGGAGTGTGTACTTTTAATAGATTTTCACCATCTGATTTTGCCTTACACAAACAGTCACAACTTAAATATGTTCGTCATTCTGTAGTGTACTAGTGTTTATGTCGCACATATATTGATTAATTTTATAATAAAATCAATAAGTATATAATAATTACCAAATTAATTGGAGTAAATCAATAATTTAAAACAACAAATAAATTAAGATTTATATAATAAAATGTAAATGTGATTTCAAATAATTTGAATTTGAGTTGTATTATCATTTCTAGGCATATCAATAGGTACTCTTGGAGAGCAAACCATAAATCTAACGTACAATGCTTCATTACCGGCCACTGCAATTATTTATACCCGATGGAAGAAAATTAAAAATTGCATTTTATTTAAATAAAATAGTTAGGTACGCTATTAAGATAACAAATGAGTTTATTACCGAAATGGTCCCTCGACTATTGAGAAATTACCAATTTAGTCTTTGACAATTTTTCATGCCCAATTGAGTCCCTCGACTTTGAAAATTTTAACCAATTTGGTCCTTTGTTTATTTTGTCGTTAAACAACCGTTAAATCAAGACCAAATTGGTAATTTTGATATAGTCAAGGGACCAAATTGGTAATTAATTTTTCACTGAAATGATCCATTGACTATAGTAAAATTACCAATTTAGTCATGATTTAACGAACGTTTAACGGCAAAATAAACAGAGGACCAAATTGGTTAAATTTTTCAAAGTCGAGGGACTTAATTGGGCACGAAAAATTATCGAGTACTAAATTAGTAATTTCGCAATAGTCGAGGGACCATTTCGGTAATAAACTCATAACAAATTTACTTACAACTAACACTGAGATTAGATGTACTAAATGCCGGTACACAAATAGCTGGTTCTAACAACGACTGAGCATTATTGAACAACCTATTTGGTTGGAGGCTTGGAGCAACGATGCTTGTGTATTATTCTGGTTAGATACGCTATTAAAATAACAAATTTGTTTACAATTAACACTGAGATTAGATGGACTAATGTACAATTGTAGTATAAATATGAATTGTATTACCATATTTTACAATATTACACAAACCTTAATAGTATAGGACTGTTTTGAGTAGGAAGTTAAAATAGAGGATTTTGTTTTTATTAATAGTATATATAGTATAGATTATGTTGAAACCCAATGGGGTAGCTCAAGTGGCAAGTGAGCTCTCTTTCCCGAGAAGAATTTGGGCTAACTCCCGTGCCTCCCGGAGCGAGTGTGGGTGGACCTGGACCGTTAAACGATTAGTAATTTTAATCTACCATATATTACGCAAACCTTAATAGTATAGGACTATTTTCGGCAGGAGGTTAAAATGGAGGATTTTATTTTTATTAATAGTAGTATGGATAGTATTACAACTTAACATATATTATGATATTAATTATAAATTATTTTAAATTAAAATTATATTTTTTAAATAACCATTATAATTTTTATCATAACAAGCTAATTAACAAATAATTATCATAGATTTAACCCGTTAACGGGTTTCACATTAGTGTCAGTCTATTGTAGGAAAGTTAATATATGTTTGTTATTTGGGTCAGTCTGACCAGCGAATGTCATGCCACTTTTAACGTCGACAAGAATAAATAACGAAACATCAACGCCGCAATGCGCTAATGTTCCCACTACGTGTCCATTATGCTATGCTCCCAAACAACCTCAACTTATTACAACTTCCAATCTCGTCAAAATGTATCAAAATTTCAAATTCCATCAATATCTTCTTCATTCCTTTTATGCCGGTCTGAGTAAATTAAGGGTGTGTTTGGTATTTTGCTGAGTGTACACCCTACGGATGAGAATCAAAATCATAATTAATATTTGATTAATTTTTTAAAACATAATTATTTGATTTGATTAATCACATTTCCTAATTGAAAAATAGTATTATCTTATCTCATTGGTAATCTAATTTTTAAGCTTTGATTAGTACTTTTAGATTTTTGTTTTGATTATATTTTTTTTGTTCATATTAATGCTTTGGATGTCATTATATTAGGATCAATTACCTTGATTTTTTTTTTATTTTTAAAACGTTTATTACCATTATAGGGTCATACACAACCAAACATCAATATTGATAATTATTCCAATTTCACCCTACTACCAAACATGCAAAATACTTTGACCAAATCATAATAAGATTATAAGTATTTGATTCTCATTCCGATTCCGATTCACATTTACAAGTTACTACTCTGTAATAGATATATGTCAGATTCTAGTGACAACAAGTCTCTCTATAAAAAAAATGTGGACCAATATTAATACTTGATTTAGGATGATTAACAATTCAAATTTAAGGAAAAAAAATATGGTGGCAACTTCTTAGTTAATTGTTACACACTTCAAATGTGCATGAAGTAAAACTTGGAAGTGCATATGATAATATGTGACAATGCACTCGTGATATATGTAAAAGTACACGCTAATTAGATGCACGAGCTATTGATCATTTTAAATGTATAGATTATATTATTTTACATGCATTTTTTACAATAATCATTATTCTTATAGGATCTTAATTATATATATATAAAAAAAAAAGTTTATGATATTAACATGTCTCGCGGTATAACAGCTAAGAATGCATTACATACTATTTCGAGCTTATCATTTACTTGGAAGTGTATATATATTTTTTTTTTGAATACAACTGACCCTATTACATTGTAGTATCTGTTCATCTATACTTTTCTCAACCTGTTGAAGCACAAAGAGTCAATTTCGAGATCTCCACCACTGAGACTCGAACTCATGACCTCCCATCTAAGGGTGGCCACTACATGCCAATTGAGCACAAGGTGCTTGGCTACTTGGAAGTGTATATAGTAAAATTAAAGTTTGTCAAAACAAGATTCCAATATTGACAATTATATATAAGTGTGTGTATACACTGCCAATTAACTTCCTATAAAAATGAACATTTTAACAAATGATAGGATGTATTATTATATTCTAAGTATGGAAAACCATCATCCGAGTTAGAAGGTATCCCATGTGATGATGCAAACAATTAACTAACGTTAGAATTGCAACTTTTCCTAAGACTTCAAGTTTTGTCTAAGTAACAAAACTCACCAAAAATGAACAAATGGGTAATACTATGAAGGCAAACAGCTGGAAGATTTTGTGGCGCCAGCAAATTCCGATTTATGTCCTACTGTGAACCCTAATTAACGTCAGCCAATGGATTTTGATCGTGGCCAATGGTCTCAATAAGGTAGTTTCACCAGCAAGAAATTTGTACAAGGTGGGGCTTAATTTTAGCATGGGTGACTCCCCAGTAGATGACCTAGTAATTCGTGTATATAGATTTGTTAACGAATTGACACAATAGCAATAATACGAACACGATAAGGTTAAACATAAACATAACATGTTAAAATTAATTAAGGGGCTGAAATTCTTAACATGAACACGATTTGTAAACAAATTGATACGATAGACACGTTTTGTTAACTGGTTTCAAGTCGTGTCGACACAATACGACACGAAATCCATTTAAATCCGCTAAACCTATTAATATATATTTTTTTTTAAAAAAAAAAATTTAAAATAAAGTATATATATATATATATATATATATATATATATATATATATATATATATTATATCACCGCCGTTCCATTAAAAATAGGGGTCATGTCTAATAGTTTAATCTAGACCTTCACTATTTTATTTTTTTTAGATACAATCTAATTATATATAATAGAGTAAAATTGCAATCTAAATATATATATATAAAAGAGTAAAACGAAAAAACATAAAGATAATATTAGAGAGAAAGAACATGAAAAGGGAGATTTTTTTTACATTTAGATTTCACTATAATGATACAAAGAGATATCTATTTATAAAAGTAAGAAACATAATCCAAAAAGTCCTATGAAATATAAATATAGAATTTTAGAAGATCTAAAGAATCTCTATAACTAAGATAATTGAGTCCAAATCCATATAGACTTCAAGTTATTGTATTCTATGACAAAAGTGAAAAAGTAATAAAAAAAATTGTCTAAATATAATGCATAAAATTCAACAAAGAAAAAAATACATTTCAAAATTTGATTTAAAATTAGTGATATTTCTGTGCATATTTAAATACAAATTTCTTCATCCAAATTTCAATGTTAATTACTTCTAAAATTTTATTTTCACTCACAATTAAGACCAATATATAGATTCTTAAAAAATATTTATCAAGTATAAAAATATTGAACCATATATAAAATATTTTTAAAAAAAAAAAAATTGGGAGCCCTGTGCGGTCCACACACTAGTATTTCACGTGCATTTCGCGAATGTGATAATGCCTAATGTTTATTTCTAAATAAGTACTTCAAAGTATATCAATGCAATATTATATAGGAGATGTTCATGGATAGGTAATTGGATGTTGAATTTGTTTATTTAAATCGGTAATTCAAAGTATATGAATGCAAGATAATATAAGAGAAATTGATTATCATTGTCATTAAAATAAATGTTTGTAACTTTGTAAAAATGCTAGTCTAAATACTTTGGTCTAAAAACAATAGTCTAAATAAATACTACTTGTCATCTTTTTTATTGGTAGTGTGTCATGTGAGAGGGTAGCGTCATGCAATGAGATTATGGTGTAGGAAGTTGTTGATTTGCCTTGTTGTGTATATGACTAGGATTTTAGTTGTACTATGAACTCTTAATCTTGCAATCGCCTGCTGATCTTTGGCAGTTGTAGTTTTTTCCCCTACATGTTTCATGTGTTGTGAGATGTGTATGTGTCGTAGATTCTCATGTGAAAGTATTGAACAAAATATTAATATTTATTATTTTTGTAGAAGGTTCATGATACCTCTTGTTCTAGTTACATAACTTGTTTACTTGATGATAACAATAATGACTCTGCAAGTAGTTCGAAGATTGATGCCGCAATGTGTCCAGTTTCATCAACAATTTTCACATCCATTTTGCACTTGTTCATTTAAAGTTCATATTTTTGGAATTAGTATGAATGAGTGTAGTATGCTTGATTTTGTGTGTGTGCGTGTGAGTGTGTTTTTGAAAAAAAAAATGTGGAATTGATACTAACCTTGAGTACCCATTGTTGCATTTTCAACACAATCCATGCAGTTAAATATATAGTTTGTCACTTTGTACATAAACATTTTTTATACAGTGGCTACATCCTATATACCAAGTGTTTTTGTTGTCAAGGTTGATACTGATTTTGTATTTAGTCTAATCAGGTTGCCTCTAGAAAATGAAATGAATTGTAAATTTAAATTATTACTAATATATTTAAATTATGCACAATAAGTATTTTACATATAGGATCAATAAATGCTACAACAGTTGCTATTTTTGAAATTTAATTTCTTCATTTTTTAGATTTGAAAGATTGAAAGTAGCATTGTTGTAGTCTTGTCATCTTTTCAATGCGTCAAGTGTGTCATGATATTCTTAATAATGAGTTTCGACTGTGGCTACATAAGATCGATAATAATCTAATTACCATTTAAATATTATTGTTAGCATAAAAGCATATAAGTCATTTAGTTAGTAGTCCTAGATATATTGCAGGGTAGTTTCTTGCTTCAATTTCTTTGGTTATTTGAATACGTTCTTTGTCAACAAATTCTCACCAACTAGTTAATATGATTGACTTCAAACTATTTTTTTCATAGTATTAATAAAATACTTGGTAAATAAATATATAACATTATTTTATATTATAACTTTGATATTTAATTATAAGATATTGTAAAAAGAAGCGATGGATAATGTAGTGAAAATAATTAATTAATGAATTTGTATGTACGAAATCTTTGCATATAAAGGCAATATAACTAATTAAATTATATCTCTTTTTAAATTTTTGATAAGGAATAATTTTTTTTAATAAAGGCATTGCAGACATTTAATTCTAAATTAAAGAAATGCATATGTATTATTTTTTGTTGTAACTACTACTCTATTTCATTTAATAAGAGTAATAAAGTGGTACTTACTTTTCATCCACAACAATGAATTCATTGATTTTTTATTTATAGTTTTTATTGATACAAATTATTTTGAGAGTTTGTCAATGACAATTGCTATAATTGCTGTTAATAGAGAATGTAGATAAATAATTCAAAATATATTGTTACAATAGTATTATTATAATGATATAGTAAAAATTAACTTACAAATATTTTTTAAAATTTTCATGCATTGATAAAATTATAAGAATAATGTGTAAGTAACCTTGTTCAATTGATTAAACAAATAATTTTCTTTTTAAAAAAGTAATAAAATTCTTTAATAACTAGTTTAATATAGGAGTCCTAAATTTTGACTTACCATACAGCTAAACACAACGTTTCAAATACGTTTGAAATGGACTTGCAAGACTTTGGGCAATATTTGATGACTTTATTAACAATTTAGGAATGAAAATATTCTCCATATTCAAGATTTGACAAGTGAAAACTGTAATTTTTATATTTATTTACAATATAAATTACGTGTTTATGGCAGATTTAGATTCCATAAATTAATTGATTTTATCCAAAGTGAAATTTATGACGAGCATTTAAAAATAAGATATTAAATTAAATACTTTTTCTATGTCAAAAAAGTATTTTATTTTATCCCTAAGGAACAAAAATAATATTCTTTAGAAATTCTATGTACTTTAGTTTTCCGACCAAACAGCCAAACTCCCCAAGTCCGTTCAATTTTGTTCTTTCAAAACATAAATTTAAAAGTTTATTTTACTTTTTATTCTTTAATTATAATAATATTTTCATTTTTATTTCTCAATTTTAATTTGTTTCACTTTTAATTTTTTACGTTAAAAATGCTTAGCTTTTTAGTTTAAAGTATTCAAAATACCTTTTGTTGCATGTTTGGTAAAGGGAAATTGGAACTCCTTTTTTAGTTAAACTTTGAAAAATGAAAATTTTCACAATTTGGTAGAAAAGAAATGCAATTGTTATACCTTAGACCCGGTCCACCTTACAAGGTGGACCTATCACAATTTACATACTGAATGTTCACAATTTAATTTTTGAATATTCAGTATGTAAATTGTGAACATTAAGTATATAAATTGTGAACATTCAGTATGTAAAAACTCGAGTCTAAAAAATAATTTGTCAAAGGACAATTGTTATATCATGGATCGTGGTTCATATTGCAACCTTGATACAAAAATTATGTACCTACAGTACAGAAATTTGAAAGTTATTTTTGGACCATGGTATAATTTTCTCAAACGAACTCGGTTGGGTTGCCCCTATTCCTACTTTTATTCATGTTTCATGAAATTGCAAATTTTTCTCTAAAATTCCCTCATCACCTGTAAGGCTCGAACTCACTCCCATCATTCATGTGTAAGTGTAAACCAGAACACTGAGTGCCACTAGACCACAAGGTCTTTGGCCTTATAAAATGAAATGAGAATATTATAAATGCTGTTATTTTTATATATAAATGAAATGAGAATATTATAAAATGCTTTAAATTAAAAATAAAATATGTTTTTCATAAACAGAGGTTAAAGATGAAATAAATTTAAATTAATAAAAAAAATTAAATTAATGACAAAATTAAAAATTAAAAAATATATATTAGGATAAAATTTGAATAAAGTCTAATAAATTTAATGAAAAAATGGGGTATGAGACAAAATTATCCAAAATTCCAAATTTGTCAATCGGAGTAAAGCCGGAGAGATGCGCGCGCACTGCGCAGTCTTGTGGGCCCTACCACAATATGATTCCTTCTTCCTTTCTTCTCCTTCACCTTCTTCTCCGTCACTGAAGTCTCTGTTTCAGAATTTCTCTCATTTTTTTTTTCTTTTTTCTCTTTCTAAAGTCGATTGGTACATATCTGAGAGAGATAAAGGAATGGAGAATTCATGATCAAGAAGTTTTTATCTGCAAACAACATTTCCACATATAATCTTGTAGTGTATATATATCATTTGCATTTTTGAGTTTTTTTTTCTTTTGGTTGTGTGTATACATACAGAGGAAATATGGCTACGCCGCCTCCGAGAACGGCGCCGGGGCCGACGGCGCCGCCTTCGCCACCAATCAACGCTACCACTCCTCCGCCTTCTGCGGGGACGCCGCCGCCACTGTCCCCTCCACCACAAGCGCCTCCACCGGCTACCCCGCCGCCGAGCTCTGCTCCGCCCACGCCACCTTCAACTCCAGCTCCTTCCGTCTCTCCGCCGCCGCCGCCAGCAACGCCGTCTGCGCCTGCTCCGACGTCTGAGCCTCCCCCATCGCCACCTCCTCCGTCGTCCCCATCGCCCAATTCGCCACCTCCTCCGCCGTCCGAGTCGCCCCCATCGCCACCGTCCACCACCCCACCTTCGCCGCCGTCTGAGTCTCCCCCATCGCCTCCGTCCCGCTCTTCTCCGGCCTTGCCGCCGCCGCCGCCGACGCATAGAAAATCTCCTCCAGCACCTACTCCGCCACCATCGCCGCCGTCGTCGGATAGTGGAATCTCGGCGGGTTTGGTGGTGGGAATTGCCGTCGGCGGAGTGTTGATATTGGCCGTGCTGAGTTTGATATTTATATGCTGTAGAAAGAGAAAGAGAAGACCAGTAGATTACTATGTTCCTCCTCCACCTCCCCCACCCAAAGGTCATAACTTTTTGCTCCATTCTTCAAAAAGCTTTGATTTTTAGATGCCTTTTTGCTTTTCTTTCCTCATGAAATTCGGTTTTATTTTTATTATTATTATTTTTTCATTTTCCCAGAGATTGAAGATTTGTATTGAGTGAATTATTAAAAAAAAAAACAAAACAAAACAAAAAGAAACTGCAGATTTCCCCCTTTTGATGCTTTTCATTTGGCATTTTGAACAACATTTTTGAATCTGAACACATCCTTCGATTAGGTATATTAGAGAGTTCAGCAACGGGGTTTAGAATTAGTCTAGTTTAAACTGAAAAACCTAATCAGGGTTTAAGATTAGTCTGGCTTAAGTTGAAAAACCTAGTTTAATAAAAAAAAAATGGTATTTGCAGGTAATGAATATGGTGGCCCTGCACAGCAATGGCAACAAAATGCTCCACCACCTAGGGATCTTGAGGTTGCAATTCCTCCAAAGCCTTCTCTATCGCCTCCGGGGGCATCATGGCCTCCACAGAGCAGTGGTGGGACTTCGTCCAATTATTCAGGGTCTTCGAATCCACTTTTACCTCCTTCACCGGGGATGGCCTTAAGTATGTCGAAAAGCACGTTCACATATGAGGAATTGGCAAGGGCGACCGATGGCTTCTCGGATGCAAACCTTCTTGGACAAGGCGGTTTTGGGTATGTGCATAGAGGGGTCCTTACAGGTGGACGAGAGGTTGCTGTTAAGCAACTGAAGGATGGAAGTGGACAGGGTGATCGCGAGTTTCGGGCAGAGGTTGAGATCATTAGCAGAGTCCATCATAAGCATCTTGTTTCTTTGATTGGGTACTGCATCACTGGGTCTCAGAGATTGCTCGTCTATGAATTCGTCCCGAATAACACCATGGAATTCCACTTACATGGTCAGATTTGAGCTTCTTCTCGTGAAGCATTTACCAAATATGTCGTTTTATGGCTTCTGAAATGGCTACTTAGTTGATCTGTTCTGTTAATAGACAGTTCTCCTTATAAACACTTAAATGTTTCAGGAAATGGAAGGCCTCCCTTGGAGTGGCACATGAGATTGAAGATCGCTTTAGGTGCTGCAAAAGGACTGGCATATCTTCACGAGGACTGTAAGTTCTTTGTTGCATTTATTCTCTTCTTTTTCGTAGACTGTTGAAAGTATTTTTGTCTTGAAATTCAATGTCACGCAGGCCAACCCAAAATCATTCACCGTGATATCAAATCAGCCAATATACTTCTTGATTTCAACTTTGAGACAAAGGTGTTCTTCTTATGCCTTGTGCAGCTTTATTTGTCTTTGTTTCGTGATCAATTTCTCGAAGAATGTTAGCCATCTGTGATTCAAGTGATACCTATCAAGAATCAAGATGATATGTTTATTATACTGATGAACAGGCATTGTTCATTCCTTCAGGTAGCGGATTTTGGGCTTGCGAAATTTACTTCTGATGCTAACACTCATGTCTCCACACGAGTAATGGGCACATTTGGGTAACACCATTTTCCCTGTGCTGCTTTGTAGTTATTTGCTGTTTTGAGATTGGAGAATAGTCAGTAGTTTGTTGAAAATGGTAACCATTTTCTTTATGTTTTCTTGTACTTTTTGTCTTCTTTATTTTGGGGTAACAAGAGAAACCCACAGCCATTACCCGAGAGTATGCTGGGTACCCCGCCTTATAATCTTAGCCGACAAAGGACTACAAAGAGGTAAATCAGCCTAGGTTTCCCATAGCTAGCTTGCTCAAACCAAGAACGCCAATAGGCCGCTCCCATCCCACTGGGAATCAACCCTTGTGGTTACTAAGCCAACCGTCCGACCAACTTGATTGGGGTTGCCCGCACTTTCTGTCTTCTTTGAAGTCATGAATAC
Source organism: Ipomoea trifida (assembly GCA_003576665.1). Classification (NCBI taxonomy): domain Eukaryota; kingdom Viridiplantae; phylum Streptophyta; class Magnoliopsida; order Solanales; family Convolvulaceae; genus Ipomoea; species Ipomoea trifida. The sequence continues at coordinate 6,322,441 of CP025644.1, forward strand.
TTGATTGCCACTACTCTTCTAGGATGCTTATTAGTTATTACCACTTTTTAAGTATTACTTCTCCATTTTTGTAATGAATTTTTGCATAAATCTTGCGTTCACATTTAGGTATTTGGCCCCAGAATATGCTTCTTCAGGAAAACTTACTGAGAAATCAGATGTATTCTCATTTGGGGTAATGCTTCTAGAGCTGATTACCGGGCGTCGACCCTTTGACTCTAAACAAACTTTCATGGATGATAGCTTGTTAGATTGGGTGAGTGGTTTATTTGATGGTTTTTCCGAGTTTTAGCCTTTGCTTTTGGTTTTTGTTGTGCTTATTTATGACAGTAACTAATAGCTTTCCTGAATGTTTACAGGCAAGGCCGATTCTCATTCGAGCTCTTGAGGAAGGAAACTTTGATGCCCTTGTGGATCCACGGCTAGGAAGTGATTATGACCGCAATGAAATGACTCGAATGGTAGCTTGTGTAGCTGCTTGTGTGCGCCATTCGGCTAAGCTTCGACCTAGAATGTCTCAGGTTTTCCTTTTCCCAATTTTTCACTCTCCATTTTCTGTTGTCTGTCTACCCGAGTTCTCTGTTTTTCTTTCTCTAGTTCTCTATTTCTATAGAAACGAGAATCTTTCATGTTAGTAACCAACGAGAGTCTCCTATGAGACGATAGGTTCGACTTCTTGTACCAGGCCTGAATTAAAAAATGTGTTTCGTTTCAACTAAAAAGTTAAGCAGATAGTGAGATTACACATTTTATATTTTATATATTATCTGCTCAACAGAGTAAGAGAGCGGTTGTTATCTCTCTTGCGAAACTCGAGCACTAAACTTCTGAACTTGAATGGCGAAATTTTTGAAGCGAATGTGGTTAAAACTGAGCAGGTTGTAAGGGCATTGGAAGGGGATGTTTCCTTGTCAGATCTTAATGAAGGAATAGCACCAGGGCACAGCACAACATACAGTTCATATGGAAGTTCAGACTACGACACCGTGCAATACAACGAAGACATGAGGAAATTCAGAAAGATGGCGTTGGGAAGCCGGGAATATGGCAGCACGGGTCAGTACAGCAACCCGACCAGCGAATTCGGCTTAAATCCGTCGAGCTCGAGCAGTGAAGGCCAAAATACTGGGGAAATGGTAAGTAGGCTGAAGAAAGAGAGTAAGTAGAGGGTTCACTTGAAGTAGAGGGTTAAGTTTCAGTTTTTGATAGCAGCAGACAATACCATTTCTCTATATGAGAATTTGGAGAATAAGCTAATAAGTACCATAGTGTTATCATTTCCTTTTTACATAATACAGAGTATATGTCTCAGCAATTGAAGATAATAATTCATAGTTTTTGGTTACAACTATCTTACTAATTAATTGCTTAGGTTGTCATATATAAAAATTTTCTTTTCAAATTCTTTTTGGTTGAAAGACCGATTTCTTAAGAACAAGGTTCAAATAAATTCTTGCTTTTTCAAAAAATGTAATTGAGATATTGAATAGAAAGACGCTGGTAAATGTTGTTGTTAGTCTTGATATTCTAAAAGTAGGAAGATATGGTGTTATTATTATTAGTAGATTTTGCAAAGTTTTTACGCTGTTTTTAAGAAATGTAAGGTAATGTGGAGGAGTGAGAATGTGGAGAAAGAAAAAAAGACCTCCTTTAAGGATTGGGTTTTTGCGGCTTTGTGGGTCCCAACATTTTAATTGACTGGGCCGCGTGAAGACCAAAGTCGCGCCCAGCAATGCACGTGCCAATTGGGCGCGTTAATCAAACTAATCACTTTTTTTTTTTTCTTTTTCTC
>CP025644.1:6324266-6355460 GCA_003576665.1 Ipomoea trifida
TTTGTAAGTTTCAGCATTGTTTTGTTCTGTGTTTTTCCTCTTTCATTCCATTTTATGTTTTCTAATCACATCTCCAAAAACTCCTCAAAAATCGCAAAAAAAAAAAAATCTCACTATTGATGATGCCCTTATTATAATTATTTTGGATGACGAGATAAACCTGTAGCTACTATCCATGAGTGTGCACTATGTAAACTTTGTCTTGTGACTCTAGTCAGGAAAGGACCACAAGGAGGTAATCTAGCCTAGGTTGTTTATAGTTTACCTGCTCAAACCAAGAAAGTCAATAAATTATTTTCTTTGAGAGTCGAACTTGAAACCCGTGATCACCAAGTCACAAGATATGCCTAAAATTAGAATGTGGTCACCTATTGTTATGTGGCATCTTGTTTCACATGTTACAAAGTTTGGAGATCCATTTACAAGCTTTTTTCCACATGCTACAAAAATCATCGTTCATTTCACTAAATCCAAAAAAGATATAGTTTAAAAAATCGCTAGTGAGGTTAGTAGTATGCTCTGATCCTAAATTGAAATAACTTCTCTTGACCTAAACTCTATGCTTTTCCTTAAATATAGGATAGGGGAAAAGATCAAAGATGCAGATCTTAGTATGTTACTATTAGAAATTCCAAAGGATTTAAGCAAATATTATTCCCATAAATAAGATTAAGACAAGAAAGAGGCATCTTCAATTCATTTGCATTCATCTTTTGGGTCATTTGAAATGGGAACTGAAGCAAAACATTGTGTCCCTGATGCCTCTTTCTGCTGCTGCTCCAACCATGACAAGAAAGCGCTATCTAACAAGCTAAAAATGTTGACATACAGAAGCTGGTATTGAACGGGGACATACCGGAAATTTACAGCTTGAGCAACTGGCCACGCGCTGCTCTCTAGCAATAGAGCTGGCAGGAAATCGCGCTGTATAGTCTCCTTCACTTGGCTGGCACTCTTACCCGTCGAAAACCCCATGTAGGTGAAGAAAAGCAGCAGATTGAGAGGGCCAAAGACGAGGACATCCACAGCCACTTTAGTCGCGAGGAACTGCAACGAATTTGGCTGCAGTCGAAACCTGAGCTTGATGAATTGGTCCAGACCTTCATACCTGCAATTCAATTCAATGGGAATTTCATCATTCATCAATGTATCTTTAAGATTCATTTTGTTGACAGGAAAGTTTTACAATATGTTTGGTTCACTGAATGAATTTTAAGGGCATAGGAATAGTATTCCATAGGGAATGGAATAGACTAGGAATAGAATATGAATTGTATTCTATTGTTTGGTTCACTGAAAGGAAATGATTGCTAACCAGAAATGGCCAAACGGTCCAAAGAAGCCAACGCCATACATGGCTGTGATCCCAACGCGTTTCCTGTCAATTGTAAGATCTTTGTTTGAACCCTGAAACATGAGTAATGGTGTTACCCTCATTCTGCAAGCTGAAAACAAAGAAAGGGGATGATGCATATAAAGAAAGAAGCACTCAAGTGCTACTACACACAATGAAGCTTCACTCCATGGATCAGAGTTCACAAATTGAAATATCACAATAAGTAAAAACTGAAGCATTTTGGTAACAATGAATGCACCAAAAAAAAAAAAGGAGTCCTCCAAGTCACATATTTGCAATAAGATTACAAGTTCGACTACCAGCTAGAGTGGCCTATTGGCTTATTTGGTTTGAGCCTGTAAACTATAGGCAACCTAAACTGGTTTATCTCCTTGTAGTCCTTTAGTGGCTAAACTCACAAGTAAGGGTTTACCTAGTGCACACCCATGACTGCAATTTCTTTTGTCACTCAACAAAATTAGATTATAATCTTGGTTAAATAAACATTTATTTTGAATTTCGTTTGAAGTTTTTGTTAGTGGTGAAAAAATCGCTAGGCACTCCTCATACACCCTTAAAAAAGAAAAACAAAACTTTAATACGAAGTAGTTAATACTAAAATATTAAATATTAACCTAAAAATCATCTAGGCTATGTTTGGCAAACCTAGCTGAAAAGGTAGCTGAAAGCTTAAAAGTAGCTGAAAGTTGAAAAACTATACGCTCGAAGCTGAAATCTGAAAACCTGTTTAGTTAGCTGTTATAATTAAAAGTGTTTGGTAAAATTAGCTTTTTGATAAGCTGATAAATGTAAAAAGACTAAAAAGGACATCTTCGTACAATTTAAATAGTATTAAATTTAAATATGTTTGTTTATATATTAAAATACAAAATAATAAAATCAATATATATAATAAAATATAAAGTAAGAACATATATTTGAAAACATATAAAGTAAAACAAAATGTTTATAATTCATAAAATTAGTTCATACAAAAATCAATGTTCAAACACAAATGTCAAATTGAAATTACAACCATACATATTGAAGATAAAAAGTAAAAAAAGTTTAGTCAAAAAGGTTTTAATTGGGAGGGGTAAATGATGTCATTTCTTTAAAATAATAAGGTTAAAGATGGAAAAAAAGTTAGGAAGCTACTAACTTATTTTGAAACGCTATCTCAGGTAGCGTTCAAAAATAAGCCCTTATTTTAAACTACTAACTTATTTTAGGAACATTAACAAACAGAGCTTATAGCTTATTAGTAGCTTAAAATAAGCTATAAGCTCCTAAATAAGCTCTGCCAAGCAGAGCCCTAGAATTGTAAAAGATTTATTAAAGAATCAAAACACAATCTCACAAAGTATCAACTTAGTTCCAAACTTCCAAATCAATTCATAAAATCATAGAGAAAATAATTAAGTCCAAACTCCAAACGATGTCGTTTTGAACGATTTAGGATTATTTCGCTAAAAAAATCGTTTTAAGCGAAATAATTGATTAAAAGAAAACACAGCATTAGTTAATCGGCCGATCGGCGCCTAAGCGCCCGATTTTTACAATATTGGTTTTAGTTGAGACAAAACATGTAATAGTTGAGACAGAAAGCAAAAAAATGTCATTATCTATAATAGTAAAACTAGGCGTAGCTAAGAGTGTGTTTGGTAACCTGTAAAATGACTTCCGAAAAATATTTTTCGAGTTTTCGGTGTTTGACAATGTCCGAAAAATGTAGTCAACGAAAAACATTTTCCGTTGACCAAGGAAAATCAGTTCATTTTTTCGAAAAATGACTTACGGAAAAAATCTCCTTAAGTCATTTTTCAGAATTGCCAAAATGACTGCTTCGCATATTCTCAGCCAAAACCAAACCATATAACCATAACCGCCAAAAACTTGTGCTACGTTTTTTTTTTTTTTCTATTTTTAATAAATAATATTATTTTAATATTATTATAACTTTTTATATTTTAAATAAAATAATTACAATGTTTAATTATACAATTCTACCTATTTTCCAGAACACACAAAGACAGTTTTCCATAATACATTCAAACACTGGAAATGAAAATATTGTTAGAAAATAACTTAGTTTTCAGAAAACATTTTCCGTAAGTCATTTTACTGCTTTTCTAACGGTCCTAACAGTAAAACAGGGGAAATTGCAGGTGTGAAGCAGAAAAGCGAATGAAGATAAGATTATTGAAAAGGGGGCCGGGGGAAAGTGAAAGAGTGTGTTACAGAGATGAGAAGGCGTTTCTTGGAAGTGGAGATGTTGATGGATTGAGCAACGACGTCTCCAATAGCCCACAGAACTCCAGAGCTGATGACTTGGGTCTCCAATGGCCGCACGGCCAACCAATTCTGATACCACGTCCACACTCTCAACATCCTCCTAATGCTCTCTCTCAACTCTATTCTCCAAAAACCGCTACAAATAATACCAATCTGGGTATGGACTATCTTCTCTTCTTTGAGATAAACACTTTTTTGTTTTATTCAACGTTCCACTGGAATCTCTATGCGCGCATGGGATAAGAACGCCGGCGCGGACACACCGATACTATATAGGGAACTAAAATAATAACAAGATGGAAATCGGAAAATTTTGTGTGAATAAGATAAAAATAGGAAGGTTTCAAAATTTGAACAATTTTATTTAACAAATTATTTATACCATCCTTATAAAAAACAATAATAATGTCATTAAATCACAATGTATTTGACAAATTAAATTTTTGTGGACCATGCATCAAAACGATGTCGTTTTGATTAATGAAAACAGACGGCTGAAACGGTTTCCGTTTCGCGTCATTCAGTTTCAGTTCATATACATTGCAATTACATTTCAACACAACTGCAGTTTCTTTTCGATATAACTGCAGTTTCATTCGATGTTATACACTCAAATATGTGAACATGTTATTCAACTTCTTTTCAACACAACTACAGTTTCTTTTATAATACACTGCAGTTTCCTTTCAACACAACTACAATATTATTTCGAAGTTGTAGTTGTTGGGAATTGGGTGTAGAAAATGTCGTAGAGTATACTACGTTTGCTGTAGGCTGGCTTTGAAAGAGACTAGAAAGGAAATACTGTGACGTGTACGAAACACTGCCTTAAAAGTGATTTGTCGGAAACCGGTCACTTTCGACTGGCTAACACAGGACTGCTACGAAATAATTCTCAATTATTTCGTACTCAATGCACTCAGACCCAGAGAGAAATGAGAGAGAAGAGGAGAAGAGAAAAATGAATTGGGATGATTTGAATGCTCTGGGAAGGCAGGTATTTATAGCTTCTGAAATAACTGCCTTCCCAATTCCAGCCACAAGTTGGAGCAAAATTAGTGGAGGTAGATTTATTGTAGGCCACAAAATTAAGAACTTTGGATTTATTGTAGGCCACAAAAATAAGAACTTAATTAGGACTCCACAAATACTCCACAAATCATTACTTGGTTGAGAAAAAACTTTCAATAATTAATCTGATTGAATGGAGATCCAACAATCCCCCACACATTCAAGCAGGAATAGAAATGAAATCATGTCTGAGTAGAGCGTGAGAGCTGATTTTAGCGTCAGTGATTAAACTTGAACTGACACGTAGTGACTTGAGTAACTTACCCCTCATGAGTGAATTGAATCTTTAACTCATTGAGAAGTATTTGTTTTGAACTCAGGTGCACACACCAGCCCTTGTTGTTTTGTGTTAGAGGTCACTATGACCCTCAATTATCTCCTTTTAGGAGATATCTCATGTTTAGTTTCTTCGGATCTGTAAGGCATTTCATAACTACGTTTGACCACCACTGTGGTATTCATCATGAATTTCTTACCTCACAGACCTCAAGCCCCATCTCCTTTGATGTTTCAAGGATGGCCTTTCTATTTAGTCCTTTTGTGAGAGGATCCGCAATGTTCCTCTCGGACTTCACATATTGTAACGTGATTACCCCATTCGTAATCAATTGATGTACAGACTCATGTCTGACTCTTATGTGTCTTCTCTTTCCATTATAGACACTATTCTCAGCCACACATATGGCAGTTTGTGAATCACAGTGTATAGGCACGGACGGTGTATTACACCCCCACAATGGCACGTCTGCCATTAAACTTCTTAGCCACTCGGCTTCCTGCCCAGCCAGATCAAGAGCTATATACTCAGCCTCCATAGTTGATCTGGCTATACACGATTGTTTAGTAGATTTCCATGATATTGCTGCTCCGCCCATGGTAAACACATACCCACTGGTAGAGCTGACATCTGAACTGTCATTTACCCAGTTAGCATCGCAATATCCTTCTAGTATTCCAGGAAAACCAGTGTAGTGAAGTCCCCAGTCAATTGTACCTCTTAGATAGCGTAGCACTCGTCTTAGTGCATGCCAGTGTACTCTGCTAGGATTGTGGGTATAGCGACTGAGTCTATTCACTGCAAGAGCAATATCTGGCCTGGTATAGTTCATCAAGAACATCAAGCTACCAATTATTTTCGCATATTCTTCTTGAGACACTCCTGCCTCAGTATTCTTTGACATTTTTACACTAGAATCGAATGGGGTTTGAGCTGGAGTCACTTCAAAACTATTAAATTTCTTTAGCAGTTTCTCTGTGTAGTGACTCTGAGTCAGCTTGTAGTCGTGATCTCCTTATATAACTTTAACCCCGAGAATCACATTGGCTTCCCCCATGTCCTTCATGTCAAACTTGTTGCATAGAGATTTTTTAGTTTCTTCAATTGCATTGAGATTAGAACTAAAGATAAGCATGTCATCTACATAGATGCATATGAGTACGATGCTAGACTCAATCTCCTTCGAGTACAGACAGGCATCTGACCTATTGATCGAGTAGCCTAAGTTTAACAGTGTTTTATGAAATTTTTCATACCACTGTTTCGGAGCTTGTTTAAGTCCATACAGAGATTTAATGAGTCTGCATACCTTTTTCTCTTGCCCTGGTTCAATGCATCCAGGTGGTTGTTCCATGTAGATTTCTTCTTCTAGATCACCATTTAGGAAAGCTGTTTTCACGTCCATTTGATGGACTATCCACTTGTGAGATGAGGCTAAGGCAAACAGGGCGCGTATTGTGGCTATTTTGGTCACCGGTGAATATGTACAAAAGTAGTCTTCACCGAACTTCTGCTTGTAGCCCTTTGCCACTAGCCTTGCCTTGAATCTTTCAATTGATCCGTCTGGTCTTAGTTTTCTTTTGAAGGAGGGAAGCCCTACCTTTGCTAAGCACCCCCACACTTTAAAGTATTGTAAGTTTGGGGCATATCCTTTCCACATTTCATAAGGAGTTTTTTCATACCCTCTGTGAGGTACTCTATTTAGAATATGATTAGCTATAAGTGCATCTTCTCCCCATAGTGAGGTTGGGGCCCCTGAACTAATAAGAAGAGCGTTAATCATTTCTTTGAGAGTTCGATTTTTCCTCTCAGCTATGCCATTTTGCTGCGGGGAGTAAGGTGCAGTAATCTCATGAATAATTCCAGATTTTTCACAAAGAGATTTAAAAGACATAGATTCATATTCACCACCTCTGTCAGACCGGAGTCTTTTTATTTTCTGATTAAGCTGATTCTCTACTTCAGTTTTGAAAATCACAAACTTTTGTTCTGCTTCATCCTTAGTTCTTAACAGATAGATTTTGCAAAACCGGGTAAAGTCATCTATAAACGTATTATAATAACGCTTTCCGCCTCTAGTTTCAGTGTTTTTGAAATCAGCTATATCAGTATGAATTAGTTCTAAAGTACTCGTAGTGTGATGTTTAGCATTGGAAAAAGGTTTTCTAGCATACTTTGCTTCTGCACATATTTCACATTGAGAAAGAGAATCACCTTGCAAGTTTAACAACATATTCATGTTTTTTTAACCTGGTCATGCATTTGGAATTCACATGTCCTAATCTACCATGCCACACATCAAAAGACACAGTAATATAAGCAGAAGCACCAGAACCACTGGCAAGATTATTCATAAAAGTCTCAATGTTTTTGTTGGTAAACGGAATGAGAGGCAAGACAAACAGCCCCCCACGCAGATAACCCTTCCCCAAATACTCCCCTCTGCGAGTCATAATCATACGCTCAGACTCAAACACTAATTTGATCCCAGCCCTTACCAGCAAGGGTCCTGAGACCAAATTCCTTCGCAGAGAGGGGACATACATCACATTACTCAAAAACAAATACTTTCCAGAACAAAGTTTGATCTCTACAGTACCTACACCTCTTACCTCAGACATACTGTCATTCCCCATGAACACTTGCTCTCCTTGGCCTGCAGCAATTGCCTGGAAGGTCTTGAAGCACATCCTGTTTGAGCAGAAATGTCGTGAAGCTCCAGTGTCCACTATCCACTCTTTAGAGTCTTGCACAACATTTGCCTCTAGTGTCACCACCGCAGCCACCACCTCAGCATCCTCTAGCAGGTTGGCTTGGTTCCTGGTGTCTTGTTGAGAGCCTTTGTTGTTCTTGAATCGACCGTTGTTGTTGTTCACTTTGAACCCTTTCTTCCAGGGCTTGCTATGGCCACCACTTCCAGATTTTGACCTATCACCTTTCACACTAGTTTCAATCACATTAGCCTTTAAGTTTTCAGGAAAAGAAACAGACCTTTGCCTGAGGCGACAAGCCTCTTCTATGTTCAGATGATTTACCAGCTGTTCCCAGGTGTAGTCTTTGGGTTCATGTTTCATCTTATTTTGAAAGTCTACCCATGACTCAGGTAACTTTTCAATCAGTGCATAGGTCTGCAACATGGAACTTACCGGAATACCTTCTGACACTAAATCAGCAACCAGGTTCTCGTACTCATGAACCTGTTCAATGATTGGTTTCGATTCTACCATCTTGAAATTGAGCCATCGCCCAACTGCATACTTTCTACGGCCTGCATCATCTGCACCGTACTTCTTTCGCAGCAAGTCCTAGATCTCCTTTGCGGACTTGTAACCAGCATACAGTTCTAACAGAACATCAGACATGAAGTGTAGAAGAATACCTCTAACCGTCTTGTTATCTTTGTCAAGTTTTGAACGATCAGTCTGAGTTTTCTCGGGCGATGACTGTTTTGGATTAGGCGTCTTTGGATCTGGAGTAGCGTCCAGGATTGTGATCTGAGTAGACGGCTGAGCTTGATCATCAGTCTTCTGCGGTGTTGTCTCGAACAGACTTTTTTCATTTATGGGCTCAACATTGAGAACGTAGTCAAGCTCAACAGCTTCAAAGTAAATGAGCATTTTGACAGCCCACTTTCGGTAATTGAGACCATTGAGTGGCTCAATTTTCGACAGATCCGTGGCAGATTTCGTGAGGAAGGCCGACATTTTCTAGTTCAAATCACTTTTAGTTGTTGGGAATTGGGTGTAGAAAATGTCGTAGAGTATACTACGTTTGCTGTAGGCTGGCTTTGAAAGAGACTAGAAAGGAAATACTGTGACGTGTACGAAACACTGCCTTAAAAGTGATTTGCCGGAAACCGGTCACTTTCGACTGGCTAACACAGGACTGCTACGAAATAATTCTCAATTATTTCGTACTCAATGCACTCAGACCCAGAGAGAAATGAGAGAGAAGAGGAGAAGAGAAAAATGAATTGGGATGATTTGAATGCTCTGGGAAGGCAGGTATTTATAGCTTCTGAAATAACTGCCTTCCCAATTCCAGCCACAAGTTGGAGCAAAATTAGTGGAGGTGGATTTATTGTAGGCCACAAAATTAAGAACTTTGGATTTATTGTAGGCCACAAAAATAAGAACTTAATTAGGACTCCACAAATACTCCACAAATCATTACTTGGTTGAGAAAAAAACTTTCAATAATTAATCTGATTGAATGGAGATCCAACAGTAGTCATTATTTTTGGACAATATACACCAAAAAATGTGAAACTGTTATTCGGTATCAGTTTATATACACAGTAGTTACATATAAACACAACCACAGTTACATTTTGATATAACTACAGTTTCATTCGATAATATAAAACACAAATGTGAAACTGTTATTCAGTATCAGTTTATATACAATGCATTTTACATTTCAACAAAACTACAGTTACAATTTGATATAACTACAGTTTCATTCGATAATATAAAAACAAATGTGAGGCAGTATCTTTTGAGATGAACTATAGTATCAGTTACAGAGCTCCGTTACGACTAACGGACGTCGTTTCTCCCACTTACTGAAACGATGTCATTTTGTGACCATGGTCCACCGTATAACGACTGCTTTATAACATGATCAATCATTAACAACAATATTCACATTTTTTAGAATATTAATTAGTGATGACCATGTAATGTACTAATGTGAACATGATCAATCATTAACAACAATATTCACATTTTTTAGAATATTAATTAGTGATGACCATGTAATGTACTAATGTGAATATCACTGTCTAAAAAATAGAGATACATACACTTAGGCTGTGTTTGACAAAGTTTATTTAGAAGTTTATAGCTTATTTTAATCTACTAGTAAATAAATGACATTTTTACTTACCAAGGACCTTGTGGTCCAGTGACATCAAACCATTCCCTTTATACGGGAGGTGGTGGGTTCAAGCTTCAGTGGAGGTAATATTGACTCTTGTGCTTCAATATGTTGAGAAAATAGTTATGAACAGATACTGCATTGTAATAGAGTCAGTAGTATTAAAAAAATGACATTTTTACCTCTTTCCATTAAAATCATTTTGGCATTTTCTCTTTGGTTGTAATTTCAATTTGACATTTGTGTGTTTAAACATTAATTTTTGTATGAACTAATTTTATGAATTATAAAAATTTTGTTTTACTTTATATATTTTCAAATTAATGCTCTTACTTTATATTTTTTAAATTATATGATTTTATTATTTTATATTTTAATATATAAAAAATCCATTTAAATTTAAAACTACTTAAATTTTATGAAGATGTCCTTTTTAGTCTTTTTACTTAATCAAAAAGTTAATTTTACCAAACCCTTTTAAGTATAACAGCTCTTCAGATTTCAGCTACTAGCTTATAGCTTTTCAACTTTTAGCTTCCTTTTTAGTTAGGTTTGCCAAACATAGCCTTAATATCTTCCCGATGACAAAAGTCTTTTTTTTTTCACCCATCAAGAAAAGACTTCTCTATTGATATTTGAAATTACAATAATTTTTAAAAGAATTAAATAATAACATTATGTTATACCAAAAAAAAAAAACCAATAACATTATGCTTATGCAATATGTTAATTTCATTTATGGTAAAGATTATCCAAAATACTGAATTATTTTTTTTGAAAGGAAAATACTGAATTATTATACCATACAATGTATTAGTGTTTAAATTTACTCATATAAATTTAGAAATTTACATATTTTTTGATTTCGAAATATAATTCTCCTAGTTATTAATCATATTGTTGGAATTATAACCTATATGAAATACAATTAGGAATAAATCAATTTAATTATGTAATTTTTTCTATAAATTATTTAAATATGTACGTGATTAAAGACTATATTACTTATACAAAATAATTTTAATTTTAAGTTTATATGCTAGGAAAATAGATAATTGATCAAATATATGGAAGTCTAACTATATTATTATATTGTATATTTTAATATCTTTCCATTTTCTTAATTTTTTTATTTAATTCATAATAACATAATTTTGTAAAACACTCATATATGTAATATAACTAAACTAAGTATGCCAAGGATCTTGTAGTCCAGTGTCATCAAACCCTTCCCTTTATACGGGAGGTGGTGGGTTCGAGCCTCAGTCAATATTGACTCTTGTGCTTCAATAGGTTGAGAAAGTAGTTATGAACAGATACTGCAATAGAGCCAAAAAAAAAAAACTAAGTATAACTCTCCATATAAATACAAATAAATTACTTTATTTACAAATGAGAGTGTAATAAAAATTTATAAATAATACTAGTCTCCACAAATTGTACTGCCAATGAGTAAATTCGAAAACCTTGCTACTCCACGAATTTATTTCAAAAGCTTTGCTGCTCCATATTAATTTTTAAAAACTCTACAGCACCATGAATTGATTTTGAAAATTCTTTCTCCTTATGAGTAAATTCAAAAAATTCTTCTGCTCGTTGATTTTCGTAAACTCTTCTTCTCCTTAATTTTTGACTTTTTGAAATCCTTGCTGCTTATTAATTCTTTGGAAACTCTTCTATCTCTTTGAAAACTTTGCTGCTTGAAATTTTCTTCTCATTATTTTCAAAAATCTTTTCTCCTTAAATAAAAACGTTGCTACTTCCAGAAATTAATCTAAAAAACTTTTCTACTTCTTTTTTTTTTTTAAATAAACTTTGCTACTTCTTTTAATTTTTGAAATCATCTAAGAAGTTTGCTGCTTCCAATTCTTCTAAAAACTTTGCTGCTTCCAATTCTTCTAAAAACTTTGCTGCTTCTTTAAATATTCTAAGAACTTTGTTGCTTCTAGAAAACATTTACTGCTCATGAAATCTTCTTGACACTTAGACAATCTTGAGCAAAAAATTTACAAAATAAATTTGGAGATATAATTTTTTTTTTCAAACTAGAAATACATTTTTGGCTCATCAAAATTTATAATATATATATTCCTAACAACTTAGCATGCCCACCAAAACCTTTTTGTTGATATATATATCTTGATTTGAAATCAATGACTTGATATTACTTAATCGGAGCATAAATTTAAAAAAAAATTCTTTACTTTGTACTTTTTAACATGAGTAGCATAGTTAAACTTAACTATAAAATGATGGTCTATAGTTTTATACTTAATAAAATTACTTATCACTAAAAAGTTTTTTAACACCATACACAACACTTTCCTTCGATATGTTAACTTGTTCGCACTTGTTGTGGAAGCATTATTATAGATACCTTACCGAATTAAAGATATAATAAATTAGTTATTTATGAGATATAAAAATATAAATCATTAAAACAATTATATTTAGGCAAAAATTTGTGTGAGACCGTCTCACCATGAGACGGGTCGGGTCAATATGCAATTGTCACACTTATTATATGTACAAATGTCATACTTATATGCTCAAATGTAATACTAATCAGGAATAAAAATTTTGTTACTAAGGGTAAATGTAATACTTTTAAAGGAAATTACAATACGTTTACATTTCAATTTAAAAGTATTACTTTTTCCCTCAAAAGTATTATATTTGCCCTTATAAGTAAGGGGCACTTGTCAAAATTACTTATTATGAAAAACGTATTACTTTTTCTATTATAAGTAACAAAAATTGTATTCTTGATTAGTGTTATATTTGAGCATATACGTATGATATTTTCACATATAAGTATGACATTTGCATGGTGCTTTGACCCGACCCGACCCGTCTCACGAATAAGGATCTGTGAGACGGTCTCACACAAGTGTGACCCTTATATTTATACATTATACTGTGAAGAATAAGTTAGAATGTTAGTTAAAGTAGAATGGTAGATAGAGTTGATTGTTAGGTGGTATGGAGTATTAGGCTGAGTAATGTTCCTATATATATGTATGTTAGTATGCAGTAGATAGCAAGAAGAGCAACACATTCTTCTTCAATCATAACCATTTCTCTATACTTATATCTTCATCTAGCTTCTTCCTAACTGGCGGGTGGTGTTATTCTCCGCCCGCCAAACCTGTTAATCTATCTCTCAAATCTTCACATATACCTTTTGGTAATGAAAAACACATTCATTGTTTTTGCGAATTGTGCTACCCCTATATTCGGGTATTTTATATGTTTTCACCGGCTTCATTGCCTTCTTTAAAGTAAGATTTATTTTACTGAACATTATGAACATCCACTCATTCTCATATATTTGAAAGGTAATATTTTCTGGGTTAATAGTTCAATATGTGATTAATATTGTAGGTGTGAGAGACCTTTGAACAATATCTATACACTACTTTTCACAAAAAATCAATTCCAAAATTATGTAATCATTATTTTTTATAGTATGTTTGATTGTGTTATGCACAACTTGTAAAACCAAACAACACATTAGTAAATACTACTAATTAATTGCATGTCAATCAGTTAAACAGTAAAAATTAGCATAAAAAAGGGAAATAATATTTAGTACAATTTACTACTTTAATTTCTATTTTTTCTTTTTTCTTTTTTCTTTTTAAGGGAACTTTCCAATTTTTTCTATTTCATTTTTTCACAGTTTTCTCATTCTTATTTTGCCATTAGAAAAATGATATAAAAACATAAAGCGATTTTATCAACATATATTTTTCATATTATTTTTTTTTAAAAAAAGGAGTTATTTTAAACTCGATTATTTTACTTCATTTTAACGCACAAGTAATGCTTGTGAAATGTGACAATAATATCAAGTGGTGCGCTCATGTTGTGTATGCACATTGGACCAGGACGATTTAGATATTCAAACTTTTGAGTGTTGCTCTATATGAGAATTTGGAGAATAAGCTAAGTACCATAGTGTTATCATTTCCTTTTTACATAATACAGAATATATGCTTGATTTCAAAAAAAATAAATAAAAAATACAGAGTATATGCCTCAGCAATTGAAGATAATAATCCGTAGTTTTTCTCCCTTTGGTTACAACTATCTTACTAATTAATTGCTTAGGTTGTCATATATAGCAATTTTCTTTTCAAATTCTTTTTGGTTGAAAGACCAATTTCTTAAGAACAAGGCTCAAATAAATTCTTGCTTTTTCAAAAAATGTAATTGAGATATCGAATAGAAAGATGTTGGTAAGGGTTGTTGTTAGTCTTGATATTCTAAAAGTAGGAAGATATGACGTTATTATTATTAGTAGATAGTAGATTTTGCAAAGTTTTTACATGCCTCCTTCAAGGCATTGGGTTTTTGCAGCTTTGTGGTTCCCAGCATTTTAATTGACTGGGCATTTAATGCCACGCCCAGCAATACACGCGCCAGCTGAGCGCGTTAATCACACTAACCAGACCTTTTTTTTTTTTTTTTGTGTAAATTTCAGCATTGTTTTGTTTTGTTTTTTCTTCTTTCATCTCATTTTCTCTTTTCTATTCACACCTCCAAAAACTCCTCAAAAATAACAACAACAAAAAATCTCAGGATGATGCCCTGATTATTATTATTTTGGATGATGAGATAAACCTGTAGCTACTATCCATGAGTTTGGAGATCCATTTACAAGCTTTTTCCACATGCTACAAAAATCATTGTTCATTTCACTAAATCCAAAAAAGATATATAGTAAGGGGTATTTCATATTTGAGGTTAGTAGTATGCTATCTGATCCTAAATTGAAATAACTTTTCTTGACCTTAAATATAGGATAGGCCAGGGGAAAAGATGAAAGACGATGCAGATGTTAGTATTAGAAATTTAAAAGGATTTAAGCAAATATTATATATATTATCAAACCCTTCCCGGTATAAGGGAGGTGGTGGGTTCGAGCATCAGTGGAGGCGTTGCTGTCTCTTTGTTCTTCAGTAGGTTGAGAAAGTAGTTTATGAACAGATACTACACTGTAATAGAGTCAGTAGCATTCAAAAAAAAAAAAAAAAGATTTAAGACAAGAAAGAGGCATGCATAGCAAATTATATCGTGGACCGTGGTCCACAATGCATTATGGACCGCGCATCAAAACGACATTATTTTGATTAATGAAAACAGACGGATGAATTCGCGCCATTCACTTTCAGTTCATATACACTGCAGTTACATTTGAACACAACTGCAGTTACATTTCAACACAACTACAGTTACATTTTGATACAACTACAGTTTCATTCGATAATATAAAAACACAAAAGTGAAATTGTTATTCAGTATCTGTTCATATACACTGCAGTTACATTTCAACACAACTACAGTTACATTTTGATATAACTACAGTTTCATTCGATAATATCAAAACAAATGTAAGGCAGTATCTTTTGAGATGAACTGTAGTATCAATTACGGGCTCCGTCTCCACTTACTGAAACAACGTCGTTTTGGGACCGCGGTCCACGATATAAGACCTGGGCATGCATATTGAATTCATTTGAATTCATCTTTTGGGTCATTTGAAATGGGAACTAAAGCATAACATTGATTCCCCGGTGGGTCTTTCTGCTGCTGCTCCAACCATGACAAGAAAGCGCTATCTAACAAGCTAAAGACGTTGACATACATAAGCTGGTATTGAACGGGGACATACCGGAAATTCACAGCTTGAGCGAGTGGCCACACGCTCCCCTCTAGCGCTAGAGCCGGCAGGAAATCGCGCTTTATAGTCTCCTTCACTTGACTCGCACTCTTTCCCATCGAAAACCCCATGTATGTGAAGAAAAGCAGCAGATTCAGAGGGCCGAAGACGAGGATATCCACTGCCACTTTAGTCGCCAGGAACTGCAACGAATTTGGCTGCAGGCGAAACCGAAGCTTGATGAATTGGTCCAGACCTTTATACCTGCAATTCAATGTATATATATCTTTAAGATTCATTTTGTTGACAGGAAACTTTTACAGTATGCATGTTTGGTTCACTTGGGTGTGTTTGGTAACCCGGAAAATTTTGGTGTTTGGCAACATCCGGAAAATGTGGTGAACGGAAAACATTTTCCGTTTACCATGGAAAATGAGCTCATTTTTTCGGAAAATGACTTCCGGACAAATGATTTCCAGAAATATTTTTTGGGTTTCTGGTGTTTGACAACATCCGAAAAATGTGGTCAACGAAAACATGTTCCGTTGACCATAGAAAATGAGCTCATTTTTTCGGAAAATAACTTCCGGACAAAAAACCCGCAAGGCTTTGTGCGAACTTTTTTTTTTTGTAAAAGAATAAAATTATTTCTAATTTCTAATAAATATTATTAGTTTATATATTTTTACATTTTAAATAAAATAATAAAAATATATAATTATATATTTCTACTCATTGTCTACTCATTTTCCGGAAAATGAACCAAACACACACTGACAGTTTTTCAGAGTACATCCAAACACAAAAAATGAAGTCATTTTTCGAAAAGTGACTCATTTTCCAAAAGTCATTTTCATGCTTTCCAAACACACCTTAAGGGAATAGAAATAGTATTTCATAGGGAATGAAATAGGCCAAGAATAAAATATGAATTGTATTTTATTGTTTGGTTCACTGGAAGGAAATGATTGCTAACCAGAAATGGCCAAGCGGTCCAAAGAAGCCAATGCCATACATGCATGTGATCCCAACGCGTTTCTTGTCCATTGTGAGCTCTTTGTTTGAACCCTGAAACATGAGGAATAGTTAATACTAAAATATTAAATATTAACCTAAAAAAACATCTAGAATTGTAAATTGTACAAAGATTTAAAGAATCAAAATGCAATCCCACAAAGTCACAACTCACAAAGTATCACCTTAGTTCCAAATTTCCAAATCAATTCATAAAATCATAGAGAAAATAATTAAGTCCAAACTCAAAACGATGTCGTTTTGAACGATTTAGGATTATTTCATTAAAAAATCGTTTTAAGCGAAATAAAAGATTAAAAAAAAACACAACATTAGCTAATCGGCCCACCAGTGCAGAAGCCCCATTTTTTACAATATTGATTTTAGTTGAGACAAAACACATAATAGTTGAGACAGAAAGCAAAAATGTCATTATCTATAATAGTAAAACCAGGCGTAGCTAACAGGAAAACAGGGGAAATTGCAGGTGTGAAGCAGAAAAGCGAATGAAGATAAGATAATTTGCAAACACAAATTACCCAAAATTGGGGAAAAGTGAAAGAGTGTCTTACAGAGATGAGAAGGCGTTTCTTGGCAGTGGAGATGCTGATGGATTGAGCAACCACGTCTGCAATAGCCCACAGAATTCCAGAGCTGATGACTTGGGTCTCCAATGGCCGCTCGGCCATGCAATTCTGATACCACGTCCACACTCTCAACATAATTAATGCTTTCTGGGGAAAAAATTAAACCGCTACAAATACCAATCTTGGTATGGACTATCTTCTTTTTCTTTGAGATAAACACTTTTTTTGTTTTGTTTTATTCAACGTTCCACTCAAATCTCTATGCGCGCATGGGGAGAAGAACACCGGCGCGGAGACACCCATTACGCCGATACTATATACGGAACTAAAATAATACCAACATGGAAATGGGAAAATTAGTGTCAATAACATAAAAATAGGCTAAGCATGCTCAGAGACTCTCATTAAAGAAAGGTCACAGAATTAAATTCTGTTGGTGTAATAATATTCTTTGAATTGCAACAGATAGAAAACATATAGGATAAATACTGCTTTGTAATAGAAAATAAAATAATATTGTTTCTTTCATATATACTTTTAATTTTGTTTTACACTTTTTATTTTATTTATATTGTTTGAATCGTAACGGATAGAAAACATATAGAATAAATATTACTTTGTAATAGAAAATAAAATAATACGGAGTATGTGTTTCTTACATACTTTTAATTTTATTTCACACTTTTTATTTTGTTTATTCTTTTGGCATATGACATTTGAATGCAATTGTATTAATAGTATGTTTACTAATTGCTTCGAACGGGTACGTTATTTCTAACCTATTTTCATATAAATAATTTTTTTTGTTATGATTTCAAAATCTTTTTACTTTTGTTCAGGTCATCCCAACTCTTCCCATTTTAGTCAATTTCATAATATGTACTTTGGCACTCTCGGCTTTATCTTTTTTTTTTTTTCTTTTTTAATGTTTAATAATAGTTTTGATTCAGTTTTTAATTATATAAATTTTATTTACTAATACTAAACTAAATATTACAGAACAAATAAATTGTAAATATTTTAAGTTAATTTTTTTTTAGTATGCTCTAACTCAATCCATGAGACCTTCCTTATAGAAAGTAACAATGATGCAATCAAACCATTTGACAAGTTAAATTTTTGTTAATTAAACTTTTCATTAGAGAAGAATTCAAATTCACTTAACTCATTCTCCCTCTAGCCTCAACTAGGGTTTTGGTTCTCTCCTAGGGTTTCTCAGGGTTCTACGTCGTTTTCTTGATCTTTCTCCGGTGGTTTTCCCGGTTCTTTGTCGTTTGTTGTTTGTTTCGCCGTTTGGGGACGTGAACGTGCTGAGTGCTTCGTTCCATGCTGCGCTGTCATTCTGCATGGCTACTCCGACGCCGTCGAATGGGGTGGTGGGCCTTACTGCCCGGTGGGCGGACATGGTGCTGGAAGACGAGGATGAAGCCTTTGAGCCGGTGGGTTTGTCTGAGCCGGTTGTAGGTGAGGGCGAGCATGAGACTTGGCCGGTCGTTGGCCGTTTTTTTACGGCGAGGATGGTGAAGCTAGATTACATGAAGCAGGTGTTGGCGTCCGTTTGGAAACCAGTCAAGGGTGTTCAGATCACGGAGCTTCAACCTAATTTGTTCATGTTTGTTTTCTTTCATGTGACTAACATGCAATATGTGTTAGATGAGGGACCGTGGTCGTTCGACAATTGCACTCTAGTTTGCAGACAGGTTAAAGATGGCGTCTTGCCCGGGGACGTCTCGCTAGATTCGGTCGATATGTGGGTGCAACTTCATGGCGTTCCCGTAGGCACACTTCTATCATGATCCTAGAACAGATTGGGAACTTTCTTGGAACCTTTGTTAAGAGTGACGAGAGGTTTGGTGGAGCTCCTTGGCTCAATTTTTACCGCATCCGTGTGGCAATGCTGGTTAATAAACCGATTAAAAGGCGGATGAAGCTTCTGAAACGCGACAAATCATGGTGCTGGGTGACGTTCAAATATGAGCGGTTGCACTGTTTTTGCTTTTTCTATGGTATGATGGGCCACACTCACAGGTTCTGTTTGAAAGCGAGGGAGTCGGCTACCCCGGTTGAGTATCCATTTGGGGCGGAGTTGCGTGCGAGGCAGCGCCGGGGGCCAAGGGCGGTGGGAGATAACTGGTTGGTGCCGGTCAGAGGAGCGCTGCGGTCGGATGGTGGGGTGGAGGCTGTTGCTGGCAGCCAAGGCAGTACGCCTACTATTTTGGTTTCGGTCGACAAGCAGAAGGCTGAGGTAGGGGTCGCGGCCATGACTAAGCACCGGCAAGGGGGCTCTAGTGGTGGATTGAGGCAGCAAGGAGGTGGTGGTGGTGATGTTGTTATGGCCGAAGTTTCAAAAAACTTGCTTGTGGCGGGTCTTGGTTCCCAAACCCACCCATCATCATGAGTACCTTGAGTTGGAATTGTTGTGACTTGGGCAATCATCGTACAGTTCGTGAAGTGGTGGCTTGTGTCTCGTAAGAAGCCCGAGTTTGTTTTTCTTATGGAAACCAAGGTGGGACGGATTCATGCAGAGGACTCCGTGTCAAGCTTAGTTTTGAAGGCTTGTTTAATGTTGACAATGTTGGTATCAGTGGTGGTCTGGCTTTGTTGTGAAGGAAGAGTAATACTGCAAGGTTGTTGAGTTTTTCGAGGAATCACGTGGATGTTGAGGTGTCTATTGCAAGGCTGGGTGTTTGGGGGATGACTGGTTTCTATGGCAACCCTGAGCGTGGTCGGAGGAGTGCGTTATGGGATCTTTTGAGAACTCTTGCAGGTAGGTCCTCTCTCCCTTGGGTGGTTTTGGGGGATTTTAATGATCTCCTATTCCAGCATGAGAAGTGTGGGGGTAATCCGCATCCTAATAATCTACTTCGAGGTTTCGGGGAGGTTGTGGAAAATTGTGGGTTGGCTTAGTTGCCCATGCAGGGATATCAGTTTACTTGGGAAAGGGACAGGGGGATTCTAGATTGGATGGAGGAGAGGTTAGATAAGGTTTTCACAGGAGCATATTGGTGCAACTCTCTACCGGGGGCAAATATGGCTAGTATTCTTACCCGTAGTTTTGATCATTCGGCTCTCTTTTGGGAGTCAAAGATAATGTGCGGGCTGGCCGTGGTTTGCGCAGGACTTTCAAGTTTGAGATGGCTTGGGTGAGTTGGGTCTATGATGAGGGTTGTAGAAAGCAGGTGGAGGATGCGTGGCAGGAGGGTAGAGAGGCTGGTTTGCTAGGCTGTCTACAACACTATGGGGACAAGTTGCTCCGTTGGGGGTAATCACTTTCATAAGTTTAGTGAAAAGATTAAGAAGCTACGGAAGGATTAGCTACTACTGAAGGGTATATTGGACCCCCATTCCCTAGGGGAATACCAACATATTGAGGCTGAGCTGTGTCAGCTAGAGGCGCAAGACGATGCTTTTTGGAGGCAAAGGGCGAAACACAGAATGTGTTACTAACATGAAATCACAACATGTGTTACTAACATGAATACAGATAATGGTTGCCTATAATACACAGAACGGTTGCCTAGAATACACAGAATGATTGCCTGGAATACACAGAATATTAACATAAATACAGAGACCGGCCGAAACGAGAAACGTGATTTCCAAAAAAAAACGGACGATTAGTTTACAATAATAAAAACAAGAAAAGACTATTTTACCCCTGTCAATTAAGGATAAAAATTGGTTTAATTTTTTCCGGCCAGTTTTGGCCGCCAATTTGGCCGGCTGGACCAAAATTGAGAAAAATGCATAGTCATGGTACGTAATTAACATTTTTGAAAGTCGCGGATAGCAATTAACACTACTACAATAGTCATTGGACTAAAATGGCAATTTACTCTTATATAATTAACAAACTCACTATCTGATCTCGTTTGGGTTGCCACCTCCCTTAAATCGTTCCATTATTTTTTTGGATGACGAGAAAAATTCACAATTCTTTCGAGTGTAAGTAAATCCATCTATCCACCTTGTGACCTCACTATTTAAAGACCACGAAGAAGTAAATAGTTCAGTTGTTCTGTTTTGTTTGTTAATGCTATAAATAGTTTAATACTCCGCGAGAGTTAAAAATCAGCAGTCCAAAGTGGTATTGTTGGTTGCGGGAGAGCAAAATTAGATTGAATTCAGCTCAGTTCAATTCAATTCAATGATAACACTAAATTGCACCCGTCCTTTCTCTTCGATTCAAAACCCTAACTTTCCCTCTATCCACTGCTCAAAAGATCCAATTTTGTTGCCTCATTTTTCTAATTCTTCATCTAAAACCCTCCACTTGAACCGAATCCAGTTCAACACTCCAAAGTCCACACATTTTCAGCGTAGCAAGTCTGGAAGCCTCAGCTTTGTGACCCACAGCTCCAAAAGGACTCAAGAATCCGACAAGGAGACCAAAAATGAGGTGGACTCTGGCGGCGGCGGCGGCGGCGGGGACGGAGGGGGTGGAGGAGATGATGGGCAGGTGGAGAAGCGCGATGGGTTCTTGCCAGAATGGCTGAATTTAACTTCGGATGATGCGAAAACGGTTTTCGCGGCGTTGGCTATATCTCTGGCGTTCAGGTCATTTGTGGCTGAGCCCAGATTCATACCTTCCTTATCTATGTATCCCACATTTGACGTTGGCGACCGGATTGTGGCTGAGAAGGTAATACCAATGTTCTTTTATGTTGTTTAGTACCAAATACTTCATTTTCACACTTATGTGGTATTCATAAATTTGGAAGTTTTTTGGGCATCTGTGTGATGAGTGTGCTGATTTCTGTCATTGAGAGTAAGGGAGTGTTGGAAACTGTAGTTTGGAGTTAATTGTCATTTTAAAGCTGTTCTGCATTTAATTCTTGAGGAACTTTGTTAATTGGTCTTGCCCACAAATGGCAAAATTCCCTGGCCCCACAGGATAGTTGGTGACTCAGCGATTCATTAGGGTATAACTCTCACACTGTGGCTGTCAGGCTTGGTACTGTGTCTTTGCCCACAATATACTTTTCAAGAACCAACTTAGTTGTCTATGCGGGTATTCTGGTATTTGGTCTTGTTAAGTACAAGAGCTTATATGTTGAACTTGAACTAAAAATACACAATTCTAAGAAGGTTATGACAAGATTTTGCAATTTTGAGATCTGGAAGTAATTTTGGAGCTGTAATTTGATTCATAATGCATATTTGCTCTTCCTCACTGATAGTGTAGGTCCTTTTCTTAACACTTCTCAAGCTTGAATGGTCAATATCAGAAACTTAGCTTGTACAAAGTAAAAACAAACCAAAGATTTCTGTACTGATTAACTCAGTGTCAACAGTCAAGTCCTTCCAACATCCAAATTACATGCCATGGTCGTGTTACATAAAAAAGAGTGGCGGTAGGCAAATTTTAAGTCACATAGCATTGCTTGATGTTTCCTGCTAAATTCTTCTCTAATGAAGATAGGGTAAAGGACATTCTAAGCCCTGTAATTTGTCTTGTACACTTTGTCTGTGGTTACACTGTCTCACCATTTGTGTTGCATCCATGTAATATAGCGGAGTGAATGTTGGGTTAGTTTAATTTGATTGTTTTATTATCCTACCTGGGAAATTGATGCTCACTCTATCATGTTCAGGTCTCTTTTTATTTTAGAAAGCCCTGCCCTAATGATATCGTTATCTTCAAAAGTCCTCCAGTGCTTCAGGAAGTCGGATACACCGATGATGATGTCTTTATCAAGCGAATTGTTGCCAAGGAAGGTGATACGGTCGAGGTGAGACTATAAATGCTTTCTGTACCTGATTTGCTGTCACAAAGCGGGGGCTTTATATCTACTGTCTTATGTATACATTCTGCAAGAATGCAAGCTCATTCCATAACTCTGGATTTCAACGACTATGTTAATTGCATATCATAACTCTGTCCTGTAAAATTTAGACGGGTAATTTAGTAGTGGTATGTAAAGTTCATCGTTTGTGACTTTAAGCTTTGTAGTGCAGGTTCATGAAGGGAAACTGATTGTGAATGGAGTTGTCAGAAACGAAGATTTTATTCTCGAAAAACCCAACTATGAAATGACTCCAATTGTATGTTCATCTTTGCCCTAATTTAGCTCTATAATTTTCCCTGCTTCCAATAACTAAAAGGTCCATAACGGTCTTTTTTTTATTTTTTGGTCTTGAGATCTAGACTTCTACGAACCTAGACCTTCAGTTGGTCACCGTAATCTTGAGAGTGAACTTTGATTTGATCCACCATTTCTCCGAAGAGTTTATGCTTACAATGCCTTCTCATGTGTTCTTTGCAGCGTGTACCAGAAAATTCAGTTTTCGTGATGGGTGATAATCGGAACAACAGCTATGATTCACACGTGTGGTAAGGATGCCGTTTTTTCCTCACCTAATTTATTTATATCGGTCAAGATATGCTTTCTTTAGATATCAGTTCCCTTCCCTTCCCTTCTACCAGGGGTCCACTTCCTTCAAAGAACATAATCGGGAGATCTGTCTTACGGTATTGGCCACCAACAAGAATTGGCGGCACAGTTTATCCCCAAGGCTGTGCCGTTGACAAGCCCGATACTAGTTTGTCTGGTGAAGATACGAGCTTGGCAGCCCAATAAACCCGACCCTCACAAGTTTTGACTATAGACGTGTAATCTTCGTCCATCCAATACGTTCTTTGATATACAGGGTTAAGTTGTAGTCTTTGGGTGTATGTTACTTGAGATCTTTTGGCATCTTTGGCTCTTGTGTGTATCATGATGATGCAATAATTTGTGAATGGTTTTTACATACCACAGAGGATGCTGTAACATTTATATAGGGTCTTTCTATTTCTGATCTCATTACTTGAATTGAATGTTCATACTAAACATCTAGTATGCACATCAAGATTGAACAAATTGTTCATTATCTGAATATTCAGTTAGATTCGTATAGTTGAGCTACTACTACTACTCCCTTTGCTTCTAACTAGATCCGGCAATTCATATAAATGGTTTGTTAACAAATTGAAATGATAATAACACAAACATGATAAGGTTAACTATAGACATGATCAAGATAACTCAACTCTAATCTATTCATAGTATCTATTCAATAATGAGTAAATATCAATTTTGATCCCACGACTATTAGTAAAATGACAATTTTAGTTCACATGTTTAATTTCTATCAATTTTGGTCCAACGACTATTGTTTTAGTACCAATTTTCATCAACAACTACTGCTTTAGTGCCAAAATTCAACGAGCCAGTCACCCATCCGTTTAAAACGTCCAAAAATCTAAAATTGAGCATAAATAAATGTAGTTAAGTCCTAAGATCGATCAAAATTCGCAGTTTTCCTCATCGCATTTGGACTTAAATCCATCTACAGTTCTCCTCCTCAAATTAATATTTATTTTCCGCCACCGTTTCAGCGGCGAAAAGTAAAAGCGTTTTTTTTTCAAACCGCAACTGTTGTAGTGAACAACGGTGGCAGATTATTGATCAATTATTTATGAAATTGCCACTGCGAATTTTTTTTAAAGAATACACAACTGTTCTTTTAAGAACAGTGGCTAAATGTCAATCTCCTATGTTCTTTTTTGTAATAGTGTTCACAATTATATCTGGGAGATTGAAGATAGTGAATTCCCTCATTGGAGTGAAAGAAGAAGAGTGGATTAGAAGGATTACACCACCTCTGAACCACTGCAAATCTCTCTCTTTTTACTTTACTTGCAGCACATTAATTCTTTGCATGATTATTTGCTAACCCAGTTACTATTCATTTACCCACTCTAGATCTCTTCTTACACTTAGAATTGAAGAATAGTAATGTAGCTAGTTGAACTTTAAAGTCAATTAGACCCTTAAACTTTTAAAAGTAGCAATTAAATCTAAAAACGTGTTATTTTGAAGCATTTAGATCCTTGTGCTATAATTGTGAACCTCTATAAAGAGTGGAGCTGAATGGATTGAGTTCCTAGAGCCACCGGAGGATGTTTGTGACTTCATTGAGAACGACAGGGCCATAATGACTTTCAACCGATATACAGAGACGGAACCACCTTGGGGGCAGTGGGGGCACCTGCCCCCACTCACCCCACCCCCACCCCATATATAGCCTTTGTATGTATATATGTATATATAGTACATGTTTTAGTATAAATATATAAAAACAAATATGGTAACTAACAGAGGTGCTAGATGAGGTGGTATAACTGTTTGTTATCAACACAGTCTCTTTTTGGCGCTTTTGATTTACAATGTGTTCTTTTTTCTTTTTTTTTTTTTTTTGAAAAGTACAACGTATTCTTTATTTGAATTATTTTATCAAATTAATTATGTTTTATATTTCATTATGAATATTTTTATAAAGTTATAATGTGTTTTATTTTTCGTCAATATCTAACAATATTTATTGTTATATTTCACCCCCACTGGACTACATTTCTGGATCTGTCCCTGCCGATATAGCCAATAATTATTATGGAATCAATCTATCATTGCTATAACGCATAAAAATTTGAATTTTTTCCACCCAAAAAGAAAATCGTAAACCGCTAAATTGTAGCGAAAGAGTGAATAAAGAGATCACTGTATGAAAGAAACAACACATTAATCAGAACATGTCAAGTTCAAAGGAAAACAATGCAAAAGATGATAATTGTCTTATTTACTTTCAATTTGACATACACGAAGGGAAAAGATTATATATGTAAATCAATCCATGAACATATTGGCATTCATAATAAAAAGTCAGTATTCGTAATGATTTCAGTAACGTGAATATGATACGTATATAGAGATTTTTTTTACACATTCAATTCTGTATATGCATGCACAATTGTAATCAAATTCACAGAGAATAGAGATGATAAGGGCTTCATTAGAAGTTTAAGTTGCACCAAGAGCACTTCCTATCAAGCTTGGGCTCCCTACCTACCAATTGATAATTAGGATTGCAGAAATCTGTAAAACAATTGAAGCTTGCTAAAACAAAAATAGGAATACAAGCCAAGAAAATTAAGAAAATGTACACGATATGAAGAAGTTTTTTTTTTTGAAAGACGATATGAAGAAGTTAAAAACAACCTTCTCATTTTTTCTTGTTTTTCTTTGTGACTTGAGGTTTCTTTTTTGCTTTCTTTGGTTGCTTGCCCCCTCCAGTTTTGCCCTTCTTTTGCTCAGCCCCCTAAACAATAAACACGGATCCCAACAACTTAATTTTAACGCAAAACAAAAATATAGATTATTTCTTTAAATTTAAAAAAAAAAATCATTATGCATACTAATGATTTTTTAGCTTTTCGTTCTGTTTTTCCATTTGTTTCATCCTCAATGGCTTCATTTTGATTGCCTTCAGCAGCCTTTTTGGGCAAATTGTCAGGCTCCTCTTCCGAATCAAATGAAAATCCATCAAGAGTTCCTGAATGGAATATATTCAAGAGAGTAAACATCATTTACACCTCAAAGAAAAAAAAAAAAGGAGATCTGAAGGAGAAATCAAACCTTCAACCATTGTTTCAGCTTCATAAACATTTGATTGTGGCGTCAATTGGATGAAGTCATTCATGATGGCTTCAATCTGGTGAAAAGACATGGCGGAATAGGTAATTTGAACACATCAACCAAAATGCCTTTTTTTTTCTTCGTGTTTATCTTTCCAACCATTTTTATATACAATGCGACATGAAAGCAGAATGCCATGACTCAAGATCAGAACAGCAAGTAAAGGTGAATTAAAGTTTCTTATTGTGCTACACCTATGCCTAACCGCTGGTGCATAAAGGAGGTAGGAAAATTAGTACGCTTGAAGTAAGTCAAAGGTTATGGGTCAATCCATTGCAAGCAATGTTATCAAATCTACCAATTTTAAAATGAAGTATTATGTATTCCTTTTCAAGGTGCTAATATGGCTAGAGCAAATAAATCAACAATGCATAATCAACAAACACACCTTTGCTTCTGATTGACCAAAGCTTACCTACAGCAAGGGAAGAGTGTCAGATCATATACATAAATATATGTATCCATGCATGTATAGAAGACAAGTGGTCAATTTGGAAAAGTCAACGTACTAAATATGGTCAAATTGATAATTGAGAACTAAATGTGAAAATTCAACTATAGGATTTGAACAAAAAGTGGAACTAGTCCTATTTGAAAAAAAAGGAAAATACAAAGATAAAGAGGTTTCTGTATTAAAGAAAACATATACCACACAGAATGTCCTGGAAGGAACTATTGTCGTTTTGTATATGGTTCCTGAAATTTCAAACCAGATTACTAAAATCAGAAGAGCCATGAGTATTAAACCTTGTTGCTTTGCAGAAGAGGGCATGAAGCATCTATAACTAGAACATATAATTGCCACACTGAATCTCATCATACCACCTAAAGAAAGGTAGTGCTACTTCATGGTTCTACACGACATGCAAATCAAGAACTTTATCATCATATATTAGAGAAACTTGTACATGCCTTTTAGATCCAAAAGCATTTCGTTGCTTCCAGATGGATTATCTGAGATTACAACCCGCCCAACAGCGCCCACATCACCACTCAAATCTATGGAATCACCATCACACTCCACAAGTGCCTTTTATAAACAAAAGAAAAAGAAATGGTGTCAACAAACATTAACATGTGAAATGATGGGATATTTGCAGATGACTACTAAGACATTTAATTATTATCAAGAAATATTGAAGTAACATCAAAGTAGCTGGGTCTAAAGGCACCAACATTGACGTCTTTTAGTTCATGCAGTAAGTGGGAGTTGGCTTTTAGAATGCAGGAGCAAGAAAACAAAGGAACACAGATTAATCATATCTACATTATCAATATAATCAGTTAAGGCCTGCTCAGACTAACCTTTAACCTTTGTACTTTCTCAGGAAGTAACAAAGGGAGTCTTGAATATGAAACCTACACAAATAGATCAGAACGACTGACTAAGTTACTATCCCCAATATCAATCATAATTGCAATAAAAGTACTATATATCTCACATGTGTTCCACTATGCTTCTCTGGAATATCTTCCTCTAGGACATCAGCATTAGCTTTATTCTCTGCATCTAAATGATAAAATAAATAAACAAGACTTTGGCTTAGAAAAGCTACAGTCTCTAGAAAGCTCAATAAGTAAAATTAAATTTTTAAAATGTTAGGGTGACTAAAGCAGTAAAGCCTTATAGATTCATTCATCATATCCATTACTTAACAAGAATTACAGCAATGTCCAGAAAGGTCATTAATGAATTCCTTACCCTCATTTCTAGTCTTTTCTACTTTCTGCTTCTTTTTTGGCGTGTGATTGTCTTTTTCAGATTGTTTTTTCGGAGATTTCTTCTTCAAATCCTCGGTGGGGGCAGGTTCTCCATCACTGTCAAGGAAATCTGGATCTTTTGTTCCTTCAGATTTCATGTCTTGAGCTTCATTATGTGCAAGTAAGTCTTTATCAAGGATATGGCCCTCTCTTACAGGACTGGTATCAGGACAAGACATGGAGTCGGATGAGAGACTCCAGACTGAATGTTCAGGTTCCTGTAAAACAACAGTCATCTTTCAGGAGTGCACTAAGATGGTTAAACTTTAGACGCTGCTAGAAATCCTCCTAGAAAACTGTCATCATCTAGTTAGTTATGTAATGGTTCTGAACTTACCTTGGAACAAAACCAATAAATCAATGATCATCATATAAAAACTAGATTGTTTGTAATTCATGGAGAGAAAGTTTTATCATTCCCCCATTGCAAGAAAATAGTCAATATTAGCAAACCAAAATCAGCCCTGTTCACAGTGATGATCCTAATGGCAGTAAGGAAAGAACCCCCAACATCTACATTTTATATTCCATAATCCAATAAGCTCAGCATATATGAATTCACAGACTGAAAGGATGCATCATCAACAATGATAGGTGAAACCCCACCTACAGGACTACAAAATTAACTAATACAAAGAACAATTGAGTATAATTGCAAAGCACTGCCTACCTCATGTGAAATAAGCTTCTCTGTAGCTTTTCTCTTAGAAAAGACCTTTAAATCATCTGCATCTTTTCCTGTACAATTAGAGAGTGCATTTATTGTCTTATTCTGTTTTAGCTAAAATAATATGGAGTAACAAATTTTAGAAAGCATACCTTTATTTTCAAGTTGACTTTCTCTCTTCCTCTTTCCACCTGGTGTATGCTCCACTCTTGCCTTCTTAGCAGGAGACTTTTCTTTAGAAGGCGTGTAAACCAACGTGTCATTCCCATCCAAATTGTTTTTAGTCTCAATTGTATTGGATTTATCTTTGGAAAACAATTTCCCGAGACTCATTCCGTCCTCATCACTATCATTTGAAGGGGACTCTGAATCCGACGATAATGATACAGGAGTAGGTGCCTGTTTTAGCATTAAAATTCTCAATTACCATCAACAACATTAACATCATACTTCCTGTTTTAGCATTAAAATTCTCAATTACCATCAGCAACATTAACATCATACTTCAGTATATCCAAACCAAACATATGCATCTGCTCAATTCACAGAACCAAATAAATCATCAACCAAACTAATCGCATTGCATCACCAAAAAATTCAGTAATGAATCAAAGAATATAAAATAGTCCAACTCTGGTTGCTATATAATTTGAGACTAGAGTTTACAGGAGCAAAACGAAAGGCAAATCATCCATAAGCCAACTGCATAAAATATGAGTGAAGTTTGAAGTAAACATACATTCAAATGCCATTATTAGCTCTGTAACAGATATTCAGCTCTAGCAGAAAAGAAACCAAATTCTAAGTGGAAAAGATTACAAGAGAAAATCAATACATTTACCTTAAAAGAACGAAGCCAATCTGGAGATTCTTCTCTTGAGGTACTCATTTTGAGCTTGAAGGAGAAAATATAAATAAATTTAGCTAAGAATTTGTCTACGGGCGAGCATTTACGGTCGGTTGTTTAGAGTGAGAACTGAGATTGAGGGTGATTGGTGAATCCGAAGCAGCGAGAGCGCGATAAGCTTATGAAGAAAAGCTATAAGAAATTTCTCACAAAACCTTCAAGCTATATTGCTATGGCGATGTTTTAATTCGTCCGCTTGCTCCGATGAGGAAGAGAATTGTTTACACTTTACAGGCTAACGACGGGCGACAGGGTGTGTTTGATGGGCTCTGAGTTCTGAGTGTAAGAGTGAATTGGGGATTTGGGCATGAGGCATGAGAATGTCATGGGCCTATCTTTTTCCTTTTTAATTACTAAAATATTGATTACAACTTAAAAGGTACAATCAATTTCATAAGACAAAAATTATGAAGCCCATGATGCCACAATCTATAGAAAGAAAGAAAGAAAAAAACATTTGTACGCCTATATATATATATATCTACTATATATATATATATCTACTATCTACTATACTAATAAGAGCCAAAGAGAGTTAGACCTAAAATGGGTAGAAAAAATGGCGGTAATCAAATAGATGGTTCAGATGAATTATTTAATCAAATAGATGGCTAAGATAATTCAAATTAATATTATTAATAGAGATTACCTAATTTAACCTTACTTTGATTATCCGTTAAGTTTTTCGTTAAATATTCTCTTCTCCGTTAATATTCCGTTAACTTTTAACTTACCCAATAATTTCTATAAGAAAGATCTTAGGTTCGAACCTCATCTCAATCAAATTTGAGATAATTAAGTTTCTCATCACTCTTTTTTTTTTTTTTTTAAATTAAGTTTCTCACTCTATTTACTCTTATTAAATTAAATAAATTAGTAGCTACAACAAAAAATGATACATATGTATTTCTTTAATTTAGAATTATGTGTCTACAATACCTTTATTTGAAAAAATTATTCATTATCAAAAAATTAAATTAAATAAGAGAAATAATTTCATTAGTTATATTGCCTTTATTTTCTCTCATGCAAAGATTCTTTACTACATTCAAATTTATCAATTGACTAGTATTATACGCGCATTGCGCGTATGGGTTAATGCCCAATGTTTATATTTAAATAAATATTTGAAAGTATATCAATGCAATATTATATAGGAGAAGTTTATACATGGGTAATTGAATGTCGAATTTTTTTTATTTAAATATCTAACTCAAA
>CP025644.1:6366913-6414360 GCA_003576665.1 Ipomoea trifida
CTTATTAAATTACTAGTTTTATACGCGCATTGCGCGTATGGGTATGAATGCATGCCAATGTTTATATTTAAATAAATATTTGAAAGTATATCAATGCAAGATTATATAGGAGAAGTTTATACATGGGTAATTGAATGTCGAATTTTTTTATTTAAATATCTAACTCAAAGTATATGAATCCAAGATAATATAGAAAATTCATTATAATTATTACTAAAATAAATGTTTGCAACCTGTAAAATCGTAAAGTCAATGATAGTCTAAATAAATACTACTTTTCATTTGAATTTTTCTAAGTGTTTTTAATTCTCTTTTGAGTAATATTGTCATTGTCTTTATCTTTACTATTTGTTCTATTCCTTTTTGTTGATAGTGTTATTTGCAATTCGGGTATTGTTGGTAGCATAGATGACAACGTCATGCAATGAGATTATGATATAGGAGCTATGGAGGGTTCATTTGGTTTAACCATTATTGTGGAATGAGTTATTGTGGATAAAGAAATCCCTTGTTTAAGAAAAAAGATTAAATAAATTAATAAAAATTTGAAAATTTAAAATATTATGTGTTCCAAAGATATTAAAAGGTAGTTTCTCGCTTCAATTTGATGGGTAATGGGTTATTTGAGTACTTTCATTGTCAACAAATCACCAAAGTAGTTAATATGATTGGTTTCAAACTATTCTTTTTTTATTTTTTTCATGGTATTAAAGAAATACATATGTATCATTTTTTTGGTGTAACTACTAATTTATTTAATTCAATAAGAGTAAAATAGGGTGATTCCCCTTCAATTTGTTGGGTTATTTGAGTACTCTCTTTGTCAACCAATCCCCAAGTAGTTAATATAATTAGCTTCAAATTATTTTAAATTTTTTTTTCATAGTATTAATAAAATACTTGGTAAGTAAATATATAACATTATTTTGTACTATAACTTTGATATTTAATTACAAGATATTGTAAAAATAAGATAATGGACAATGTAATGAATATCAATTGATAAATTTGAATGTAAAGAATCTTTGCATGAGNTAATTGTAATTATTATAAAAAATCTAACATTCCATGTTTAATTATTTTTTTTAAGTTTAAATAATTTAAAATTTTCAAAAGTAAAGTGTAATTAATTATTTGTTTTTGAACAGATACTACATTGTAACCGAGTCAGTAGTACTAAAAAAAAATATTTGTTTAAAGTTTTTAAATAATTTCTAGTCAATTAGTAATATCATTTTCCTTTTACAATTTGCCGAATTTCTGTTTCATTTTCCATTAAGATTTTTTTTTATGTTTTCAATCAATTAGTAAAATCAGTTTTCTTTTCCATTTGATCTTTACTATTGTTTGGGCGTGAATTTCACAAAGGATGATTTTATTTTTATTAATAGTAGTATAGATATAGAAGTATAGATAAGTATTCGAATTACTATTGGTGTAAATAATAATTAATAAATTTTTTTTCTTATAAAATTACGCAAAGTTTGTTTCCATTATTCTCACAATTATAATAGTTTAATTATTCTCATAATTTGGTAAATAAAATTTTGTTACTAATTAAACTTTATTAGTTTTTACCAATTAATTAATAATATTAGTTTGTGCGTGAAAAGTTGAAGGGATGATTTTTCTTTTATTAATAGTATTGATATGTGAATATAGAAACAATATTGTCAATTAATAGATATTAGTTAATTTCCATTTTACATTTCCTTACCAAATAAGCTTTATTAATTATTTGACCAATAAAATATTTAATTAATTGACTATAAAAGTTTGGGCGGGAAAATAAAATATGAGGATTTTACTTTTATATATAGTAAGTATAGATGTAACCCCTCGGTTTTTCTTCGATAAAGTTAAGGTTCGAGAATGTAGATATATATTTTTAAGCTATGACTTTGAGAAGGTCTCGGTGATCGAGAGAATTTTTTTCTAATAAGCTACGATATTTACGAGATGATCTCTCGTTACTTCAGAAGGATTTTTCTAAGTGAGATTAGTTAATAATAAGTTGCGATCTACGTATCGGTCACGAACCGAGAAAATTATAAGGATATGGATTTGATTCGAATTTTCCTAGAGTTGGATTATTAAGTATCATACGATTAGGCCTGAATTTTTATTAGTTCAAGAGAAATTCTAAATGGACTGTAACGGATAAATTGTTACGGACTCTGAACCAAAATTTGGCGGATTATCGGAAAATTCCCAAAATTGGTGATTTGCGACGGGAATATTTTTACGATAATTTTGGTATTAGAATTTTCCCGAATTAAGTTATAATCCTCCGAACATTCATCTGATTTAGGCTTAAACTGATCAAGTGAATTAATATCTTCTTAAGGATGAATGAGGTGTGACATGTGGCATTATGATCTTAAAGATTTAGATTGGGCATTTAATATGGTGCATAAGGGGTGAGGTGCTAATGTACTTGTGACTTCATTCCAAGAAATGATTTAATGTCCTAACACCCTAGTTCGAAAATCACGGAAAAGAAGAAGAAAGCTTAGTCTTGAATGTGATCATCTCTCTCCTCTCTTCATCCCATTTTCGAATCCCACCATAGAGAAAGAAGAAGAAGAATTATTCTAAGTCTTCCATTGTGATCAAGGAGCTCCAAAATATTTTTCTTACTCAAGGATTAAATGTAAGTAAGATCTTGGACTTTGTTAGATCTATTCATCTCTAGAACTTAAGTGTTAATGTTTAGTGCATGAACAATATTGTTATTATGGTGATGCTTTTAGGGACTTTGGATTCGAGGAAAGATCTAACACTTCTACGGTTCTAGAAATCTTCTACGGAGGTAAGGATTCCCTTAAGTCGGTTCAATCACTTGGAAATAGGCAAATGCTAGGAAAAATTGCATGTAGAATTTTGTTCATGAAAATATGTGTACACTTTAGATCTATAAATTGACTCCAAAATCCTTGAATTTAAGCTTGATAAATTTTCTTGTACGTGTTCATAATTATTTTCATGCATGTATATGATGTTTGGGGTCCGTATATGCTTGTATTTGTGGAAAAAGTGGTAGATCGGGGCGTTACGGCCCCAAACATGCGGCCCAAAGTGGGCAGAAAAATGGACGGACGCGACAGTGGACGCACGTCCACCGCGCGCCCTTACGAATTGGCCATACGGCGCCTCGGCCGAGAGGCTGGACGCCACACGGACGCGCGCGTCCGCTGCGCGTCCGTGGGCGCCCAGTCTCGGCGTGAGAGGCCGAGACCGCGGACGCGGTCCGGACGCCGCGTCCGCCGGGCGTCCGCAGGCACGGACAGTTGCGAGTCCGCGCGACGCGGACTCGTTTCGACCTATTCCCGACCCGGTTTTTCCCCGATGTTTTTAGACTTATGTGTTGTGATGTTTTGAGAGCCTACGGGCATCCGGGCGGGTGTTTTTGAAGCCAAAATATTATACTTAAATATTTTACGATTTTGGGAAATTGTGTTGAAAAGCCTGTGAATAAATAAAAATGTTTATAAAACTTACGTCGGAAGAACGTATGATATTTTGATAAACAGGTTGTCAAAACCTTATTTTGAGGAAAATACCATTTTAATGAGTGAGTACCTTACGTGAGAAAGATGAGGAAATGATATTTGAAAAGCCTGCGGGCACTGAGAGTATTTTGAAAATCCTTCTTGGGCTGATGAGATAGCCGATTTCAACTATTGGACTCAAATGAGAAATATGTCCAAAAGAAATGATTTGAGAAAGAAAAACTGAAGGAAGAATCATGTTTTCAAACCCTTAGTTTCTAAAGCGAGTTGAGGAGGACCTTGATTGACCCACGGGTGGCTTTAAGTGCCATGGCCCAGTGGTCGTTGTGGATATTGTATGACCAGTTCATACTGCAGGGCGAAGTCTATTCGCCGGGTACTATATAACTCGTAGGATGAGGTATTCCTATGGGGATGTGCACATTTAAGGTATAGTTACTCCAGAAGTTCGGGTAGGTGTTGGTTTTTATGGACCTAGCTAGGCCAGCTAGGAATCATTTTAACGAACCTTACGTCCAGGGATCAGTGTTAGACCGGGTGATGACCACTGAACCCGAGTTCGATGATCCAAGTGGTCAGAATGGAGTTATGAGAATGCTCCAAAGGCCTCACGCTTACTAACAAGAAACTAAGGAGGTTTTAAAGATGAGAAAAGAGTTACTCTGTAACGATTTGAGAAGGAAATGATTCTATCCGAAATGTGACGAATTTTGAGCACGGAAATGTGCTGTCGAACTTCCTTTTGAGTGAAAATGAGGGAAACTACGGGGAATGAGATATTTTTACAAACTTGTCTGAAAAACAGAAAAATATGTTTTAAGTGGCAATGATGCCGGTACCTTTATATGAGGAAAGTTTACGTGTTGAGTTAGCTTTACGCCTTATATTATATTATCTATTACTGATAACCTGATTGCAGGTAGAGCATAACTCGTGGGTAAATTTTACAACTTACAAATGATTATATTTCGAAACCTTTGTCTACTTTTGAGTGATAAGGATATCCTTACTTAGCCGTCGTGCTAACTACACTTCATTGTGTACCTTATCAGATGAAGTCTAGCGTGGGTATGCTCCTGCTTCCGCTTCTGATCCTCCAGCTCTGGCTCATGCTCCTGCTTAGTGTACTCCTGACCCCATTCTCATTCCTGTTCAATCAGTGTTACCTATTTTGGTTCTTGCCCTCGTTAATCCATTATGTCTCAAGGGAAAAGTCAAGATTGCCCCTTTTCGTGTATATTTCTTTTGTAGCCATGATAATTCTAAGATGGCTAGTAAGAACGGGAATAGTCCAAACTCTTTGTTGATGGGCTGTAAGAAACTCTTATATATATATATATATATATATATATATATATATATATATATATATATATATATATATATACATATATATATTCGTGGCTAGTATAGCTACTCTTTTGCTGCATATATATAAGATTATGTTGGATTTTGACGATAAGAAACACGATCCTTGTCTTTAGTCTGTTAGCATGTGCACTTAGAGTGAACTCTATCTGTATTCGAGTGGGGTTCAGTCTGGGTGTGGCGGTAACTACTCCGGAGATACGCATAGCCGAACCGGGTGTTACAATAGATATGCCAAGCACCTTGTGCTCAATTGGCATGTAGTGGCCACCCTCAGATGGAGGTCATGAGTTCGAGTCTCAGTAGAGGAGATCTCGAAATTGACTCTTTGTGCTTCAACAGGTTGAGAAAAGTATAGATGAACAGATACTTACAATGTAATAGGGTCAGTTGTATTCAAAAAAAAAGATAGATATATTATTTTTAAGTTTTTTTTTTTAAATAATTTCAATTTGATGTGACCTTTTAGAAACCTGCAAATTTGACAAATTGCATGAAATGAGTTAGTTAGATACTCAATTGTAATTTTTTTTAGTTTCAGTAGCCTAATTGCATTTTTGTGTGGAGTTCAATAGCGCCCTATTTGACCCTTATATTTGTGCATGGTAAGAAAAACCTTTAAAAAATAAGGACAGCAATAACGTTGTCATCTTTCTTTCCTGTTATATGTTTCCTTTGTTTCCTATTACTCCGGATTTTGTTAGTTTCTTCATAGTACTTCTTGGTTGTTATAATATTCACTTGCCATATTTGGGAGAAAAATAATAGTGTTCTGATTTAGTGATTTATAAGCAGATTTAATGTATATATATAGAGACGTGAAGAACAAAGTTAGGGTTGAAAAACAATTTATAATGAGGTGTGGTTTTTAATATTCTGTAGGGATATGAATAGTTTGTTAGCAGTAATGATAGCACACATATACTAAAGTTGTGCCATGTATTAACATTTTTCATACCAAGTAGTATCAAATAATTTTTTTTGAATACTACTAACTCTATTACAATGCAGTATTAATTCTTTTTTCATACCAAGTAGTATCAAATAATTTTTTTTGAATACTACTAACTCTGCAGTATCTGTTCATAACTACTTTCTCAACCAATTGAAGCACAAGAGTCAGCATTGCCTCCACTGAGGCTCGAACCCACACCTCCCGTATAACGGGAAGGGTTGATGCCACTGGACTACAAGGTCCTTGGCAGTAGTATCAAATAATTAAAATAAAAATTTGCAATTAATATATGCACTTATTTGTAAATTTGATTTCTAACTTTAACTACTAGCTATATATGTTTTTGACATAGTATCAAAAGTTTTGTTGTTTGCTATTATTTTTTAGGTGTTATTTAATTGTGAAATACAGTTTTTTTTCGTAGGCATTCCCCAGTAGTGTTAAATTATTTATTTATTTTATTAATTTATTGTATAAAAGCGAATCACTTGGTTTATCATTATGACAAATATCATCTAAGTAAATCACTATATATATATATATATATATATATATATATATATATATATATATTATATATATATATATATAGTATAATTACACATTGTTGTAAAATATTATAAATATATTAGTGTGTCATACCATAACATTTC
Organism: Ipomoea trifida; assembly: GCA_003576665.1. Taxonomy (NCBI): domain Eukaryota; kingdom Viridiplantae; phylum Streptophyta; class Magnoliopsida; order Solanales; family Convolvulaceae; genus Ipomoea; species Ipomoea trifida. The sequence goes on from CP025644.1 coordinate 6,373,402, forward strand.
TCAGAAAATATTTATTCAAAAATTTCATAGTTTTATTTTTATTCCAAATGATATATGACTATATGTGATGAGAATTAAAAACCTATAAAACTTCAAACGAAAAAGTAGTATTTACCAAGGTTAAACAATCGCTAGGCGCCTATTAATCGAATCGACGCCTAGTTTTTTTTTTTTTTGAATTTTTTTAAAAAAATGTAAAAAAATATTTTAAGTGTTAACAATTGTTAAAGTGTTTAATATTGTAAGTCTTTACACTTTAATAGTTAAATAGTTAAACACTTATTAATTATTAGTTATTATTTATTAATTATTAGTGCATTACTTATTAGTTAATTTTAGTTATTACGTAGTACTTATTATTTATTAAGTTATTACTTATTAGAACATTAGAGTATTAGTTAATACATTATAGCATTAATAATTTAAATGTTTAAGATTTATAATTGCTTATTAAATTACTAGTTTTATACGCGCATTGCGCGTATGGGTTAATGCCCAATGTTTATATTTAAATAAATATTTGAAAGTATATCAATGCAAGATTATATAGGAGAAGTTTATACATGGGTAATTGAATGTCGAATTTTTTTATTTAAATATCTAAAAGTATATGAATCCAAGATAATATAGAAAATTCATTATAATTATTACTAAAATAAATGTTTGCAACCAAATCTGTAAAAGTCGATAGTCTAAATAAATACTACTTTTCATTTGAATTTTTTCTAAGTGTTCTTAATTCTTTTTGAGTAACATTGTCATTGTCTTCATCTTTACTATTTGTTCTCTTCCTTTTGTTGGTAGTGTGTTATTTGCAATTCGGTTATTGTTGGTAGCATAGATGACAACGTCATGCAATGAGATTATGATATAGGAGCTATGGACTTTCCTTTAGGTGTTCATTTGGTTCAACCATTATTGTTGAATGAGTTATTGTGGATAAAGAAATCCCTAGTTTAAGAAAAAAGATTAAATAAATTAATAAAAATTTGAAAATTTAAAATATTATATATTCCAAAGATATTAAAAGGTAGTTTCTCGCTTCAATTTGTGGGTAATGGGTTATTTGAGTACTTTCATTGTCAACAAATCCCCCAAGTAGTTAATATGATTGTTTCAAACTATTCTTTTTTATTTTTTTCATGGTATTAAAGAAATACATATGTATCATTTTTTGGTGTAACTACTAATTTATTTAATTCAATAAGAGTAAAATAGCGGATTCCGCTTCAATTTGTTGGGTTATTTGAGTACTCTCTTTGTCAACCAATCCCCAAGTAGTTAATATAATTAGCTTCAAATTATTTTAACAATTTTTTTCATAGTATTAATAAAATACTTGGTAAGTAAATATATAACATTATTTTGTACTATAACTTTGATATTTAATTACAAGATATTGTAAAAATAAGATAATGGACAATGTAATGAATATCAATTGATAAATTTGAATGTAAAGAATCTTTGCATGAGAGGAAATAAAGACAATATAACTAATGAAATTATTTCTCTTATTTAAATTATTTTTTTGATAATGAATAATTTTTTCAAATAAAGGTATTGTAGACACATAATTCTAAATTAAATAAATACATATGTATCATTTTTTGTTGTAGCTACTAATTTTTTTTAATTTAATAAGAGTAAAATAGAGTGAGAAACTTAATTATGTCAAATTTGATTGAGATGAGGTTCGAACCTAAGACCTTTCTTATAGAAATTAATGGGTAAGTTAAAAGTTAACGGAATATTAACGACGGAGAAGAGAATATTTAACGGAAAACTTAACGGATAATCATAAAAGTAAGGTTAAATTAGGTAATCTCTATTAATAATATTAATCTGAATTATCTTAACCATCTATTTGATTAAATAATTCATCTGGACCATCCATTTGATTACCGTCATTTTTTCTACCCATTTTAGGCCTGACTCTCTTTGACTCTTATTAGTATAGTAGAAAAAAATTAGTAGCTACAACAAAAAATGATACATATGTATTTCTTTAATTTAGAATTATGTGTCTACAATACCTTTATTTGAAAAAATTAATCATTATCAAAAAATTAAATTAAATAAGATAAATAATTTCATTAGTTATATTGCCTTTATTTTCTCTCATGCAAAGATTCTTTACATTCAAATTTATCAATTGATATTCATTACATTGTCCATTATCTTATTTTTACAATATCTTGTAATTAAATATCAAAGTCATAGTACAATATAATGTTATATATTTATTTACCAAGTATTTTATTAATACTATGAAAAAATATTTTAAAATAATTTGAAGCTAATTATATTAACTACTTGGGGATTGGTTGACAAAGAGAGTACTCAAATAACCCAACAAATTCAAGCGGAATCGCTATATTATTTTACTCTTATTTAATTAAATAAATTAGTAGTTACACCAAAAAATGATACATATTTATTTCTTTAATACCATGAAAAAAAATAAAAAAGAATAGTTTGAAACTAATCATATTAACTACTTGGGGGATTTGTTGACAATGAAAGTACTCAAATAACCCATTACCCAACAAATTGAAGCGAGAAAACTACCTTTTAATATCTTTGGAATATATAATATTTTAAATTTTCAAATTTTTATTAATTTATTTAATCTCATTTCTTAAACTATTGATTTCTTTATCCACAATAACTCATTCAACAATAATGGTTGAACCAAATAAACCCCAAGCAGAACACCTAAAGGAAAGTCCATAGCTCCTATATCATAATCTCATTGCATGACGTTGTCATCTATGCTACCAACGATAATCGAATTGCAAATAACACACTACCAACAAAAAAGAAGAGAACAAATAGTAAAGATGAAGACAATGACAATGTTACTCAAAAAAGAATTAAGAACACTTAGAAAAAATTCAAATGAAAAGTAGTATTTATTTAGACTATCGATTTTACAAGGTTGCAAACATTTATTTTAGTAATAATTATGATGAATTTTCTATATTATCTTGGATTCATATACTTTTAGATATTTAAATAAAAAAATTCGACAATCAATTACCCATGTATAAACTTCTCCTATATAATCTTGCATTGATATACTTTCAAATATTTATTTAAATATAAACATTGGGCATTAACCCATACGCGCAATGCGCGTATAAAACTAGTATATATATATATAAAGTATGAACGTAATCTTGTTATTAATATGAGTGAGCAAACGATCAGTCGATTACATAATTGATCAAAAAATCAATTAGATATTTTTAATTTTATAATTGATCGAAACTAACCGAAATGGATACTATAACTGTTCGAATAACCGATCATCAATTTTGGTCAATTATATCGATTACTGAAAACCAAAAATTTATTTCATATTTCAAACTTAAAAAATAAATTTAAAAATTCAAATTTATATAAGAAAAAAGTGTCAAATATGCATACCCAAAAATGAAAATATTTTTTGAAGCATCTTGCACCTTACTGTCTAATTAGTTTTGTTACAATAAAGAAATGGATACATAGAATCCTTAAGTTTATTCCTTATACTAATATTTATAAAATTGATCTAGATGGATGGATCAAATTATTGTTTCCCTAAAAAATTCTTCCCCTCCCACCACCCCCACCACCACCACTTGAAATGGCTTATAACAATTCGATGTCATGAATTGGGACTCCACTAACATTTTATCAAATACTACAGACTTTGCTAAATAAGGGTTTTTTCATCAGAATTCGAAAACTAAATAAATTTCTTTTTTTGAGAAAAAAAAAAAAAAAAGCCTTGCCAGTAAGTAGCGGTCACCTCAATTTAAAATCTACTTTTTTATCTTTTCTCCCTCTTTGGTAAAGTTATAAAAACCTATTAGGCCCGCGGGTTAAGATTACATCAACACTAACCCGCCCCACACGGATTGGCGGGCCCCACGAATTTTTTTTTCTTTTTATTTTTTTTTAAATAATTCAAAGTTCATAAATTAAGTAAAAAAATTAAAAATATTACGGAGTAATATATATAGAATGTTGTACAACAAGGCAGCGTTCTGCCTTGCTGTGCAACATATAAATATATATATATATATATAGGGCTTGGGCCCGCGGGTTGGCCCACAACCCGCGCAGGCTGCGAGTCAAACCCGTTAGGCCCGCTATTTTGCGGGCCATATTTTTTGTGACCCTAACTTGTCTCATTGCGGGGCGGGTGTAGGCTAGCCTGCGGATTTCGGCACACTTTAACAGTTTTACAAAAACTTAATAAAATTTTACAACTAATGTGATTATTCTAAAGAGTACAAATTTAAAGTAAAATTGAGAATATATTTAATACTTTCCTCTAAATAATGTGCAAAATAGTCCAAAAAGGATGCATGCCCCACACTCATAATGGTATGGAACCCTATTTTAGCATTCTAGGTATAACCAATTTCAAAGTCAATATTATTAAAACTCGTTTTATATTTAGAGGAGATAATTTCAGATTTGGTTGAATAATTGATGTTTCCATAAGGTCAAGATAGCTTTAAAAATGGAATGGTGAATGGAGAATCATCTCACTTAATGCTGATTTTTATTCATTTAATCTTTATTTGACTTTACCTATTTAACATTTGAAGTTAATATATTAAACTATATTTATCCGTGTAATACTCTATTATTTATCGAAATTGTGAACAATGTTCAAACTTTGGTTGATTCTTTATTCATTAAGAAATTTCCATTTATTTTGCACTGAGGAGTCTTTAATTTCTAATCTTCAAAGGATGTCTTCAGAAAGTTCATCAGATCATTCTATCCCTTATGTTAATGTAGTATAGCCTGTAATACATAAATACATGCCTGTTTAGCAGACATTAATGTTTAGTTCTTCATCATACACAAAAGCCCCTCTTTTTTTTTTTCCTTTTTTTTTTTTGAGTGACAAGGGAAACCAGTAGCCACTACTCGAGGGTGTACACTAGATAAATCTCACCTTGTGACCCTAACTGGCAAAGGACCTCTTGAGAAAGTTCATCAAATCATTCTATCCCTGATGTTAATGGAGTATAGCCTGTAATACATAAATACATGCCTGCTAGCATACATTAAGGTTTAGTTCATCATACACAAAGGTCTCTTTTTTTCTTTTTTCTTTGTTTGAGTGACAAGAGAAATTCGTAACCACTACTCGAGAACGTGCATTGGGTAAATCCTGTCTTTTGACCCTAGCAGGCAAAGGAACACAAGGGGGTAAATCAGCCTATGTTGTCCATAGGTCATAACTGACCGACTCAAACCAAGAGAATAGGTTGCGCCCACTGAAAGTCGAACTTGTAACATTATATTTACCAAGTCAACAGCCTAACCAACTTGGTTGGGGTTGCCCCACGCCCCCACACAAAAAAGCCTCTTTGTTAATACAAGGTATAGTATAGTTAGTATACATACTATAAACAATCATATGTGAAAGAGATTGGCAATAGAACTCAAAAAAAAAAAATATATATGTGAAAGAGATTGCATTTGGCACCTTCAAATGAATGAATTAGTAAAGAGGAGTGAAATTTAGATGCATCTTTGTATCAGTAGGTGTATAGTTATTTACAGCTTAGAAGTTAAGATTTGGTGTTCATAAATCTGTGTACCTGAACATTGTGTACACAAAGTCACTGCCATCCAAAATCTGCAAGTGCATCCTCAAGAATTCCACCTAAGAGGAGCTTCTCCATGTCAGCCACTACATGCTCAACTTCGTCGTAAGTGAACCCTTTCCTCCAACCCAAATCCCACGCCCCCCCGCTAACTGCTACGTTGCACTGCAGATCTCTCTCGACCAATGCAAAAAGGGTGTCTGCAGAAAGAGTTGCGGTAAGATCCTTGTAGCTTCTTAGCGTTTCTATCCCGCAACAAATTTCAGCCACCAACTTGTCTAGCAAGATATGGACTTGTGACCTAATAGGTTTCCTCGGTAATGTGTCAACGACAGACAGTGTAATCTGCAACTTTTTGCTCTCGAGTAATTCGCTTGCACAATCCAGTAAGAGTTTAGTCTCGGGCGTTTCATTGTGTGAGCTATTGGGCTTCAACTCCACAGGTTGCCATGCATAAATATCGAAAAGCTCTTCAGCATGACTGAGAAAAGATGTATTGCTTAGGAGCAAATTCTTTGTAGCATTGGCTTCAGGTTTTGATTTGGGCGTGACGCAATACTGATCACATTCCTTACACTCGCTACTGCTCTCACCATGGATGGTTGGAAAGGTAGAGGCACAAGAAAGACTTTCAGCTTCGCTATGATCATCTGCAACCAACAAAGCAAATTGTTATCACACTGGGTGGATACAAATTTCTCCGAGAAAAATCTACTGGAAATGCAATTTCGCCTTTTGGGATAACAACTATACACTAGGCCATGCCAAGCACCTTGTGCTCAGATGGCATGTAGTGACTCTCCCATATGGGATGTAATGAGTTTGAGCCTCATTGGAGTATAGATGAACAGATACTACAATGTAATAGGGTCAGTTGTATTCAAAAAAAAAAAAAAAAAAAAAAAACTATACACTAGGCCATAATTCTTTTATTCAATTAAAGATGTGGAAAACCCCAATGAAGGCTTTATTTACTAAGCGTTCCACTCGACTTTTTCAACACTAGTACACTAGCAAGGATATGCAAAATGAGTATGTGATTTGGACTAATCAAGAATTTTTCACAAAGCTACTCTAAGTTGAATCTGTATGCACTAAAATTTTCCTCGTTGACTTTAATGAATTATGATACAATCATGCTAAGCAACAAATAGAAGAACCATAAGTTTCATGTTTAACATGATACAATTAATATACAATGGATATTTTTTTAAGAAAAGTATTTTTAGGGTATCATAGATGGGACTAATGTTCAATGTCTATTAAATCACAATGTACATGAAACGACTCAACATGAGCTATTATCATTGTGCCAAGGTACAATAACCAGCTTCTGAAATAAATTAATAAGCTTATGTCTAATGCATACTTGCACAAGATAAAAAAAAAAAATTACTTAGACCACACACTAAAGGTAGATGAACATTGGCGACTTTTATCATTGATGCAAAGTAATGGAACAACCGGCTTACCAATGATGAGAGTCTGGGAAACATCAGACACTTCCTCAAGATGGAGCTTTTCTGACACTTCATCTTCATTTTCTGTTTTATCGGTCTCTTTCTTGGATTTAAGGTCTATCTGTGCTTTATTGTCTCCCAGATTCTCAACCTGCTTCAACATTAGACATCAGTGTGGACTAACAATAAAGCTGTTATCCAAATAATGATCTGCTATTAAGGACGAAGAGTCGAAGATCTATTCACAAAACAGACTCCAGACTTCAAAACTCAGAGAAATATGGAAAAATAAATTTTAAAAATGGTTGTCAGTTTTTAAAATATGGTAGAAATTTAAAATGTAGTAGGAAGATGAACTCACAATAGCTACAGAGGAATTTCTTTCGGGCTTGTCAGTTTTTTTCATATACTTGTTATTTCTGGAGTTACGAGACACAGCAGCATGATTTAGAGTAAGATTTGAGGTCGTGCTCTTTTGCTGAGTAACTTGTTTTTGTGATATATTTGGCACAGTCTCCTGTTTCCTAAGCTTGACAGAGGTCATCTTCTCTAAGCCATGCGGTTTAATGGCCTCCCTAAATTTCACATTTTTCATTTCTTCTTTCCTCGTTTTAGGAGCTATCTTTTGAATCTTATCAACCCTTTTCTCAATAACTTCTTTCTTCTCTTGCCCCCTAGGCTTCGCAGGATTGATTGTTTTATTAGAAGATAGTTTTCCCATAATCCTGATCCCACTGTCATTTGAACTTGCTAGTTGTTTAGCCCCTCCTTCACGTGTCACTTCAGTTTTTTGTGCTCTCAAGTTTTTCTTGACAGCGACATTAGGAGCTCCTTTTGGCTGTCCGGTGGGTTCAGTTGTGAATTCTTTTCTTTTCCAATTTGTAGGCATATCTTTGGGGTTCACAGAATTTTCCTCACAAGGGTACGTTCTAGAGTGGAGAGCATATTGGGGCTTCATGATCACAATGGGTTCACAATATTGATCAACTTCGTTTTCAAAATCTGAAACAACGGGTTGCTTTGATTCGTTAAAAGGGGAGCTTTTCAGTAGCCCCTTGAATTGCATAGTCCCAATAATTTCTTCTAGAGTTCTTTGCTTTGTATCCATGTTCTCAACAACAATAGGGATAGGGGGTTTCTTTGCCTTTGGCAAATCAATTTCAAATGCAGGTCTCCTCTGATTGGAAAGCCTGTCTTTCTCCATCATCTGTTTGTGGGGCTGTGAAGGAATTTCCTCAAGACCCATCAGCTTTGCAATCAAATTCGGGGCTTTTGGTTTCAACGGTTGAACCTTTGGAAGAGAGCTGCCAAAAGAAGAAAACATGGACGATTGGCTTGAGCTAGTAGAGGGGAGATCGGGAGATGAAAGCAATTGTCTTCTATCGAAACAACGCTTTTCATAAGAGGATTGGCTTGAGCTAGTGGATGGGAGATCTGGAGAAAAGTCCAGTTCTCTACTTCCAAAACTCGCCTTTTCTGCACCACTATTGGGTGGCATTGGCAACAACTTCTGTCTAGCAAAGCTGTCCCTTATCACCTCCCTCAGCTCGTCGTAACAATCCCAAGACGAAGCTCCATCAATAGAATGTCTCGGTTTGTGGAACTCCTCCAGTTTGAACTTTTGATCCCCTACAACTCGTTCAGATTTAGTCCTTTCAACACCTTTCCCACTTCTCTCTTTTGTTGGCTTCTTCATCTTTGCCATAAATCCCGACGCCTCCTGCAACTTCTCCAGCATTTCAAGAGACTCCTGCAAATCAAGAGCTCCTTTCAACAAGTCCTTAGCAACCTCCTTCGACTTCCTGTCTAACCCACCTCCCTTCGACCACGAGTCAATCACTCGAGTCAGCTTCTGAGCTCCTTTAGATACCTCCATGAGCTGGACAGAACACGACGCATTTAACTCATCTGCAGACCCTTGGCACATCCTTTCTTCGCGTTCTTTCTTCGATGCAGACACGCTCATACCTCCTTCACGAACTGCTCGTTTTACAAGCTTATCATCATCCACCATCTTCGGGAGCTCAGTCTTCGACCTCCTAATCCTATTGCATTCAACTACACCCCTAGGATCATCACAGGTGAGAAATGATCTGTATAACACAGATCTCGGCCTGTCTTGTGGCATGTTCTGTAGTATTTCTATCACACAAATTTCATAGAATCATTCAAAGGTTTATTCAAACTCTGCCCAGTGGATTCACCTCAACATATATATATATATATATCTCACCCAAGCTGTCAAAAGCTTGATGATGTAGACAGACAAAACACAGCTCTTCTTCAGCTTTAAAATACTGAAAAGCATAAAGAAAAAATAGCAAATTAGCCACCTTCCAAAAAAAGAAAATAAAACATATATACTTCAAAATTTCCATATACATCAGTCCTTTTGAAAGATTCAAAGAATTTAGTAGGAGCTTATATTTCTGAATCCTAACCAGCTTTCATTTAAACAAACACAAACAGAAACTCAAGAACATTATTAGAAAGATGGAAGAGAGCAATAATGGTGAAATCCAAAGCTAATGGATCTACACACAAAAAGCTTGAGACAGACAAAACCCAGAATCATTTGTAAATCAAGAAACAAAAAATGTTCTTCAAAAACAACAATCACTGGATGAATCAAGTACCTGACACACTTTTTTTGGCTCCTGATGGATAAAAACAGAATCTTTGATCAACCCAATTCTCCTCCTTTCATACTACCCCAAATGCAAATGGATGAAAAAAGGGCTAAAGAATCTATAGACAAGGAAACCCAAATCAAAAATCTTGTAAAACACACACTTTCTGCTCACCAAGTAGAAGAAATTAAGAAAAAGACCAACAACGTTTGTAGCATTATTAGTGCCTCACTTTAATTCTCACCTGCATTGCAGCTCTGTTTTTGACTCAGAAACCTCAGATCCATCCCAAAAGAATATATACAATATACAAATCCAAACTAGCATGTGAATCTTGACTTTCCGTTCTCAATCCACTATAATATCTCCATAATTTCAAGAACTAAGACTTTTGACCCCTTTGTTTTCCCTTTCTTTTTGGCTTTTTTTCACTAATATAATCCAGTGCTGTAATATAACGAGGGAATTAATGAAAAAAAAAAAATGTGGGTGGTTGTTACACAAATGATGGCTTGTCTTATGTGGGAAAAGGCAAAAATCTGTCGGAAGCTTTGACGAGGGAAGGTCGGATCACAGATTACACACACAGAACACACTACCTGTGTGCACAGTTGTACAAGGAGGGAGAAAATGCCCGTGAAATCATTAAATATTCCACCATTTTTAAGCTCCTTGGTCCTATCTGGGTGGGAGCTTATTCTCTTGGATTGCTTAATAAATTACTTCACGAGTCAGGCGGTAAATAACCCTTCCTAATGTCTAAATTAAATACTATGCAATTAATAAGAAGAATATCATGCCTTGAATGGAATGATGTAGTGGGTGAAACATGATTCTTGTATAAAAAGTTACGAGTTTGATTTTTGAATTAATCGACTCTACCACAAATAAAAAAACGAACTTTGCCCGTAGAGGTGCAAACGAGCGAAACTCAAATATAGGTCTGGTTTGAGTTTGATAGAGTTTAGAAGTTTGGGCTCGAGTTTAATTTCTTATAATTTTTATAAGGAACAAGCTTTGTTCAATTGGTTCAAATTGAGTTAAAGTTTGAACTATATGTGTGTGTGTTGGGGGAGGGGACACTATTTAATGAGTTGGCTTGAATTCAAATTTGACTGAAGTCAAATCAAGCTTTGAACGACTTGGCTCGATTGTTTGCATCCTCAGTTGGACGGATGTCTAAAGGGTCAAGGTCAAAACCTTGTCATTGAAACGTGACATTAAGTACTATGCAAGTAGAAATAAAGTTATCCATTCGCTACTAATTAGCTTTAATTTTTTACGGAGTAACATAGTAATAAACATTTGATCCAAAGTTACATATGTTTATAATAGAAACGTTAAGAACAAACTCATGCTCTAAGTCAAGGTATATATTTTTGTTTGAAAAAATAAATCACTAGGTAAAATGTTATCTACTAAAAATAGAAATCAATTTGACAATTTTATAATATAAAGGATTTTGTAATTTAGTTAAACCCTTTGAATTATAAAATTGCCCAACCACTTTTTTATTTTTAATGCACACTATTTTTATTGTATGCATATTGTGACAACTTTAGTGGCACAATTAGATAAGCCTAGATTTAAAGAGTTAATTAATGTTAATTTTTGTCCTAAGTATCATAGGGGTAAGATACTAAAATGATTGGAGGTAGGACAAATAAAAATAGGATTTGGTAGGTTTACTTTGTCTTGTTCCTAAACACACCTTCGTCCATGTAGGCTATGTGTTATAGAGACTAGATGTATTGCACAATTTATAGGAAACTAATAATTTTATCTTAATAATTTATAATAATAATATTATAATAATATTATAATAATATTATAATAAATTATAAAGTAAAATGAATTACATTAAAAATAGTATAACAAAATAGATCAATAAATTATAATTATAATAATATGATAATCATAAATAAATAAAAAGTAATTTATAATAGTAAGTTTTGTGAGATCGTCCATGTGAGATATCTAATACTTTTTAGATAATAATATATAATACTTTTGCATAGACTTATTAAAAAAGTTAATTACTCCATATATTTTATATAAAAAGTAGTATACGTTTACGTGAAACCGTTTCATATAAGACCTATTAATTAATTAATTAGGGGAAATGTATTTTTGTCTTGATCTGATAGCTCCATTTTCCTTCTCAACCTCTATTGAATTTAAAATTCTAGTAGTGGAGGGGGTTAGGAGTTCCGATTTCACATGATGAAAACACTTAAATTTCATGAAATTTGAACTTGTTCCAATCAAATCGTGAAAAATTTCCACTTTTTAAAGTTAAGGAGGAAAATATATTTACTAAAATTTCAGCTTAATTACTCACTTAGACTTAGTATTCTAATAACTATCGCAGTCTATATATAACCATCATATGGTATGGCATTTATCATGTATAGTCTATCTTACCTACTTTCCAAGCAAACATAGTAAATATTACACAACTTGTGACAGTGATGTGTATGCATTAATGTGCCGTTATCATTGGAATTCCATAATTAAGGTTGAAATTCCATAAATTAAGGTAGTTAATATGATTTGTAAATAATCTCTTGATGTAATAGTTGCTTAATAGTACTCTAAACATCATTAGAAGTAGTTAAGTTATGCATTGATTAATCTTTTTAATTGACAGTATTCAACCTTTGTACTTATAATACAATGAGTGCGATTAGTCTAAAAAATGTCTTGAATTTTAAAATTTTTTTTTTTAAGAACCTATTTAAATGGATTGGAGTTTGATAATAGTTCAATTTTGAATTACGCAATCTCAAATATATATAACTATAGTATAAGTAGGAATATTTATATTGAAAAAGTTGTATCAATAAACAACCCCCATCCTCCCCCCCACCCCCCACCCCTTAAAAAAAAAAAGGAGTGATGAGATAATGCAGTACGCATACTCATGACTTGGTTGGAGGCTGACCATGCTTGGATCGAGTCTGAGTTTCGAGATCGAGAAGCCTAGTTAGTAGTTACTAAGACTGAGAAAGGATGCTAAAATAGTCCCTTCTACTCTCACTACTATGAACATGACTTCCAGGATCAACATGTGTCATGACTAACCTGAGTTGCCAACGCCACATCCTGCGCCGTCATGATCACATCAAAGCGTCAACGGAGAACCCAACATGTGCTTCATACTCTAACACTATTAATAAAAATCTACTTCAACTAGTAGAAAATCTTATTCTTAGACAATACACTTCCCAACCATCGTTGAGCCTCCTACACTCCTTTGTATTAATCTTAGATTGTACTAATAAGAACTCTTCATTAATAATACAACACTCTCCATTCTACTACCTTCCTTATTTCCATTTTATTTTTACCCTTATTTGTGTAGCGTATATGTCTTGTACTTATTAATGCTATCAATTAGATCAGATAATTAATTAAATAATACTATACACACTCTAACAGTAAATTTTTTGCAAATTTTTTACCTAACATGGCACATTATAATTCACTATCTAGTTAATTATTAGCAGAAAGCATTTGATGACATCCAATAATCACATTGCACCATACCAAATGAGATTTGCAAATTAAAAAAATTATTAGTTTCCTATAAATTGTGCAATACATCTAGTCTCTATAACACATAGCCTACATGGACGAAGGTGTGTTAGGAACAAGACAAAGTAAACCTACCAAATCCTATTTTTATTTGTCCTACCTCCAATCATTTTAGTATCTTACCCCTATGATACTTAGGACAAAAATTAACATTAATTAACTCTTTAAATCTAGGCTTATCTAATTGTGCCACTAAAGTTGTCACAATATGCATACAATAAAAATAGTGTGCATTAAAATAAAAAAGTGGTTGGGCAATTTTATAATTCAAAGGGTTTAACTAAATTACAAAATCCTTTATATTATAAAATTGTCAAATTGATTTCTATTTTTAGTAGATAACATTTTACCTAGTGATTTATTTTTTCAAACAAAAATATATACCTTGACTTAGAGCATGAGTTTGTTCTTAACGTTTCTATTATAAACATATGTAACTTTGGATCAAATGTTTATTACTATGTTACTCCGTAAAAAATTAAAGCTAATTAGTAGCGAATGGATAACTTTATTTCTACTTGCATAGTACTTAATGTCACGTTTCAATGACAAGGTTTTGACCTTGACCCTTTAGACATCCGTCCAACTGAGGATGCAAACAATCGAGCCAAGTCGTTCAAAGCTTGATTTGACTTCAGTCAAATTTGAATTCAAGCCAACTCATTAAATAGTGTCCCCTCCCCAACACACACACATATAGTTCAAACTTTAACTCAATTTGAACCAATCGAACAAAGCTTGTTCCTTATAAAAATTATAAGAAATTAAACTCGAGCCCAAACTTCTAAACTCTATCAAACTCAAACCAGACCTATATTTGAGTTTCGCTCGTTTGCACCTCTACGGGCAAAGTTCGTTTTTATTTGTGGTAGAGTCGATTAATTCAAAAATCAAACTCGTAACTTTTTATACAAGAATCATGTTTCACCCACTACATCATTCCATTCAAGGCATGATATTCTTCTTATTAATTGCATAGTATTTAATTTAGACATTAGGAAGGGTTTACCGCCTGACTCGTGAAGTAATTTATTAAGCAATCCAAGAGAATAAGCTCCCACCCAGATAGGACCAAGGAGCTTAAAAATGGTGGAATATTTAATGATTTCACGGGCATTTTCTCCCTCCTTGTACAACTGTGCACACAGGTAGTGTGTTCTGTGTGTGTAATCTGTGATCCGACCTTCCCTCGTCAAAGCTTCCGACAGATTTTTGCCTTTTCCCACATAAGACAAGCCATCATTTGTGTAACAACCACCCACATTTTTTTTTCATTAATTCCCTCGTTATATTACAGCACTGGATTATATTAGTGAAAAAAGCCAAAAAGAAAGGGAAAACAAAGGGGTCAAAAGTCTTAGTTCTTGAAATTATGGAGATATTATAGTGGATTGAGAACGGAAAGTCAAGATTCACATGCTAGTTTGGATTTGTATATTGTATATATTCTTTTGGGATGGATCTGAGGTTTCTGAGTCAAAAACAGAGCTGCAATGCAGGTGAGAATTAAAGTGAGGCACTAATAATGCTACAAACGTTGTTGGTCTTTTTCTTAATTTCTTCTACTTGGTGAGCAGAAAGTGTGTGTTTTACAAGATTTTTGATTTGGGTTTCCTTGTCTATAGATTCTTTAGCCCTTTTTTCATCCATTTGCATTTGAGGTAGTATGAAAGGAGGAGAATTGGGTTGATCAAAGATTCTGTTTTTATCCATCAGTAGCCAAAAATAATAATTCATTGACATAAATTTAAGAATTTTATAGAAGATTTTTGAGATATTATTATTATTATTATATATGTAAACATAATTAAATAACGAATAAATAAATAATATAAAGGTGTTTTAGTAATTCAGTACTTGAAAATTGTAACGTTTGTTGAATTTTTTAAAATTGTATTATTTGAGAGGAAATATTCTTCAGTTGAAGGAATATAATTATTATAAATTTTTATTTTAGTATTTAATTATATGATTCACATGCATGATTATTATTGAAAAGGAATAAGTAGTATAAGATCAAAATGTCAATACATTATAAAATAATAATATAATAAATTAAAATGAAATAAATTAAATAATAATCTAGGGTTTTCGCAATTTCCCATCCATGGACTACCTGAAATTGTATTGCATGCAAGAGAGGGTACCTAACAATCATTAATGATTAATAGACTAAAATGCCGTAAAATTAAATGATGTTATCCTTTTCACCTACCATATATATATATATATAGGAAACTGTTTGAGGGCAACTCTAACTAAAGTAATTGAATTATTGATATGGTGATTCACGACAAATTTTAAGTGATTTTTTGTGAGAATTATTAAATAACTTTTTCAAGTGAATTGTCTGACCAACTTGAAAAGGAATTTTTCCAAAATGCATTTATTTAACAATTACAATTTATGGTGTTGAGATACTTGAATTGGGTATAAGCGTGACATTATGCTAAACTGCTAAAGGAACAATTCATGGATCATATTCATATTAAATTAACCCACATAATTCTCAAAAAGAGGTTATCATAATCATATTAATTGATTTGGCGATAACACCATTAGATTTAACCCTCATTTAATATAAATTTTAACAGAAGACTATTTGTGGTAAAAAACAAATTAAAGTCAATGTACGTGCTCTGGTCTAAATGAAAATCCATAACTAAAATGAATACTAACTTGATAGTCAAAAGACCATTTGTGTAGGGCTGTTAGCGAACAGAGCTTTCAACAAACTACTCGTGTTCGAGCTCGGTAAGCGTTCGTTTATGTTCGTTTATTAAGGTAAACGAACATTAACAAACAAAATTTAGATCGGTTAACAAACGGATAGAGTCTGAACAGTGGTAAGGTCGTTTGTTAAGTGTTCGCGAACAAGCTCGTTTGTGTTTGTTTAGTAGTGTTCGTGAACAAGCTCGTTTGTGTTCGTTTAATTATGTTCGCGAACATGTTTATATATATATATATATATATATATATATATATATATATATATATATATATATATATATATATATATATATATATAAACGTAGATTATTTCTTGTTCACGAACAAATTGTGTTCATGAACATGTGCAGGTGTTTAGTTATTAAGTGTTCACAAACGTATTCATGAATGTAAATGAACATGTTTATGAACGTGTTTGTTAACATTTGCGAACACGTTCGTGAACGCGTTCGTTAACGTTAATGAACATGTCCGTGAACGTGTTCGCGAACGTTAACGAACGCTTAACAAACGAACATGAACAGAATTTTCAAAAACCTTAACAAACGAACACGAACACCTCAAAATCCTTAACAAACGAATACGAGCAACCTCCATTCGTTTATGTTCGGGTCGATAACCGCCCTACATTTGTGGTATTAATTCATAACCACCCCCTCCCCCATTAAATTAAAGAGTTTCACCCACTGACAAACATGGTAAAAAATAGTAGCATTAAGTACTTTTTGGAGTGTACCAAGAAAGGATATGTCTCGTTATATATGGAATTATAGTATTTACGGAGTATTTAATGTGAAAGCATTTCACAGGTCAGCTTATTTGCTCCACTCTGCATGCAAGGTAAGATTGAAGATGGACTTTTCAAAATTCCCTTTCAAGACGGCACAAAAAAATTGAATTTCAAAGCATTGGCCATATAAAACCAGGGTATATAGGTAAATAATGTACTCCGTAATATGTCAAAATAGGATGCACTATAACAACAATTAAATTTATCACTAGAATAAAATTGTAAATAAATTATTAAAAGGAAATCTTTTATTCCCCTCCTAAATTTCTCCAGCTTCTATTCATTGGGTGTCCATGAATTCGAAACTCATCACTACTTAAAAATAGCATTTAGTTACTAATTAGATGTTGCATGCTATGTCATGAGAGATGGATTGGAGGGGGAAAATGAGAGGTATCTAGTATTACTGTTACTGAAATTAGTATGTATTTAATTTTTCAATGCAATTCTGTAGGTAAAAATACTAAAAGCCATAACCATTTTATTTTATTCGGGCTTGTACTTACACCCAAAAAAAAAAAATAACCATTTTATTTTATTTTTAAAAAAAAGTTGTAACTATTTAATCTAGAGTTAAATTTGCTGGTATTTTTGAGTGAAGAGAAAAACTCGCAGCCACTATTCGAGAGTATGCAAAATAAGAATTATACATGGCTTAATCAATTCTCAAAATTGCATTAAACATGCTCTCTTAGACGGGAGAATTGATCTTTTTTAGATCGATTGAACTTTATCTCAAAATCTCTTATGTAAAATCTTAAAATGATGCCACTAGACTAGTTGATCCTTGAGGACAATTGATCGTTTAGTTTTTTTTTTTTTTAAATAATAAATTCATTGAATTAATTCAAAAACTGCATCAAACAAGTCGGGGGAAGACTCCTAATAAAGCCAAACAGACTGAGAGTAAGTACTCCTAACTAGAATATGAGCTAACTGGTTCGCTAAATAAGGGATAAAACGACAAATTGAACTTTGAAAGGAAAAAAATCGACAACGGTCTAAAATATGAGCGGTATAAGAAAGATCTCTAATTCTTTTTGAGATAGCCACTATAACATTATAGTAATCAGACTCCAAACGTATGTTATTAGCTCCACAAGACTTCAACCACGATAGTGCCTCCTTACAAGCTATAGCTTCCGCTCGACGTGGGTCACTGAGGGATAGGGCCGCTTGATGTAGGTCTTTGATCTTTTAGTTAATATGCATGATATATTCAAACTTTAGAATTATATATTCTTTTTGGAACAAAACGAATGGAAAACCGGCCCAAAGAAGACACCATCTAGAACCGAAAGAATGACTTGAAGAGAATTAGGGAAAGCATAAAACAACACATACATATCTTAAAAAGTTGATATTCAATGCATCTCAACTGCAAACATTACATCATAATATCCAAGTTACCAAACAGACTTTAATTTCGATTCATCCATACATAGGACCGTTGTTGTTGTTGTTTGTTTGTTTATTTGTTTTTTTTAGATGAGAGAAACTTATGGATATATTAGAGATGGACTCCGACCCGAAGAGGAGGAAGGCGACCCGTGGGGCAATCCGGAGGGCGACCCGGGCTGAGGGCGACCTTGCCTGGGACAACCTCGACCTTGCGCGCGGACGCGGTCCACGGCGGTTACAACCGTCCCCTCCTTTCTAGGGGGCTGTTAGAGAGCTTTGTAGTATAAATTAAATAGCTCATTGTTGTCTTAACGAGACATGTTATCCTAATTGTCCTAATACAAACACTTTCTTGTAATATTCTTACACATTATATTTAATATAAGAATTGTCTCCATGACATTCGTTCATTAGTTTCCCTATCGGATCATCTTTCGGTAGCACTCCTATTATTATTGGGTTTAATTATACGGGCTATCCCGGGACAATTAAATCCATCAGAAACTATCATTAATATTGTCTGACCGAAGTTTATTATACATGAGATCGAGATAAATTGTACTAATAAGAATATCATGTGCAACTGGCAGACTGAGAGATTTTGAATGATAATCAAACTAGTGACTTTCTAGTACAAAAATTATGTTCTGATCTATTCGCTCGTACATTCATTTTGGGACTAGACGTAGTACCGTTGGTTTTGTTTTTATGGTACATACATATCAAAATCCTTATTAATTTTATGTAGGGTTCTCTCTCCATGTTTTTCATGAGACTACCCTACAATGTTATTAAATCCTTGAACAGTAGTAGTACGTACTGCAGTAGGAGTTGCCATCCATGCTTTTAATTTAATTTATAGTTGGTGTAGGGCACCAACTACCATTAATTGAAATTCAAATTTTGTAATGCTGCTTGCATTTGTTTACACATGTACTACGTACTATATATTTGTTTGGTTTGTAACTGCAAATAAATAAAAGTAGCTAGCTAAGCTACATCTGATAACATCTATCCTTATATAACTTTTCTTTTGTTTTTTCTTTTTTTCGTTTTGGGAAGCGACCAGGGTGCCGTAGGCGCTAGTCGGGCGGTAGACTAGCGCCTAGCGCCGCTTAGGCAGCCTAGGCGGCGACCTACAAAAACAAAAAAATAGTGCATGTGTGTGGGTGTATGCGATATATATATATATATATATATTACTTCTCTTATTTATATAAATAAACAAATTTAAATATATATGAATATAATAAAAGAATTAACCAGGCCGACTCGCCAGAGTTAACTCGGCTAACTCTGCTGAGTTGGACGAAATAACTCGGCCAAATTCGGCCTAGTTGGTCGAGTTAGGTGCTTGGCGGCCGACCACCTAGGTGGACGCCTAGGGAGCAATATAATTCGCCTCGGCGTAGGGACGCCTAGCGCCTAGGCGGCCGATTTTTGCAACAGTGGAAGTGACTAAACTGAACAAATTTTTACACGACAAAATTTAACATGAAAATAACAAGTTGGGTTTAGCCTTAACATGTCATGAGTCATTAACAACTGATCCATTAAGGTAAATTATATTATTCGTATATAACATGTTTAAATACGTTATCATGTCATGTGGATTCGAAACCAGTTGACTTGATGTGTCCATCATTTCAACTCATTTAAAAATTGTGTTCGTGTTTAAAATTATAATAGGTGGTGTTCATGCTTAAACTTACCGTGTTCATGACATAATCACGTTAACCTGTTAACAAACCTCTTTCCACAAATTATCAGGTCATGAAATGTAAGTCGCTTGGCCTTGTACATCAAATAGTAACTTACTTGTTCTCATGTTGATTAACTAGATATGATAGAAAAATCATATTATATTCAAAGAATAGATAGAAGAAAATGAGATAAATAATATCCTTGGTGTTAATAATGGTTTTGTCACACTACTACAGCTAACAATAAAAATGTATGGAAAAGGACATAAACAGTTGATTGAATATTAGATAATTTGTATGCAATATTTATATTTTGTAATTATAATATTAAATAAATTATAAAGTTTATAAAATATATATATAATTTAGAATTTATATAGTAATAAAGAGTTAATCTCATTTTTTATCCTAGATTTATAGGTGACAGTCTACTTTTCGTCATTTTTTATCAGAACATCTTCATTTGGTCCTAGTATTATTGTTGCATAATCATTTTTGGTCCCCTGTCAAGAAAATAATTGAAATGTCGTTAAATACAAGGACATTTTAACCTTTTTTATACAAAGTTGGTTGACCTATTTATACAAAGTACTATTCGACATACTTACTAAGTCCCTTGTGTTTGGTATGTAAGAGTGACCCTTCCACTTTTCGACCATTGCTACCTTATGATCTTTGACTCTTGAATGCTTCGAACCTCCTTGAAGTCTTAATTGTTCTTCTGATTATCCAAGGTGTAACCATTTAAGTTACATTTTAGACTATTCAAATAGAATAAAGAAAACTTTCCTAAGTCTAAGAGGATAAAACGAATTGGGGACTAAAATTTACTAAATCTTTTGGTATCATCAAAATCTAATTTACAATTGTTTATAACATAAAAATAAAATGGAAATGAAGAAGGTAGTAGAATGGAGAGTGTTATATTGATAATGAAGAATTTTTAGTACAATCTATCTAAGATTAATACGAACGAGTGCAAGAAGCTCAACAATGTTGGAAAGTGTACTATGTCTAAGAAATCAAATTTCTCTACTAGTTAAAGGATGTTTGTATCTATAGTACGTGTTAGAGTATGGAGTACATACTAGGTTCTCCATTGACGGGTTTGATGTGGCGACGCAGTACTGACAACTCAGGTTAGTCATGACACACATGCTGATCTTGAAAGTCATGTCCATAGTAGTGACACTAGAAGGGACTATTTTGTCATCCTTTCTTAGTAGTATTAGTAACTAGGCATCCTGACCTCAGAGTCCAGGCTCAATCCAAGCACGATCAGCCTCCAGCCAAGTCATGAATATGTGTACTATATTACCGCAAATTATATTGTGGACCATGGTCTACAATGCGGTCCACAATGCATTGTGGACCATGATCATGGTTGGAACTACAGTTGCGTTGGACGGATAGTGCAGTTGTGTTGAAAAGATACTGCAGTTGTGTTGAAAGGAAATTGCAGTTGCGTGGAACATAGACCCTTCATCCGTTCAACACAACTGTAGCATCCTTTCAACACAACTGCAGTATCCGTTCAACACAACTGTAGTATCACTTCAACACAACTGCAGTTCCAAACGGATGACACGGCCTCTGTTCCGCGCAACTGCAGTTCCCTTTCAACACAACTGCAATATCCGTTCAACACAACTGCACTATCAGTTCAACACAGCTGCAGTATCAACTATGATCCATGGTCCACGGTATAACGACTGCTATATTACCCTATCACTATCTTTTTTTTTTTGGGATGTTGTTTATTGATACAACTTTTTCAATATAAATACTCCTACTTATAATATAGTTATATATACTGGAGTACGTTCGAGTAATTCAAAATTGAACTATTATTAAGCTCCATTTAAACATGTTCTCAATACATTTCTTTAGGCTAACCACACTCTTTGCATTATAAGTACAAAGGTTGAATACTTCAATTAAAATCTTTGCATTATAAGTACAAAGTTTGAATACTTTCAATTTAAAAGACCAATCAATGCATAACTACTTCTAATGATGCTTAAAGTACTGTTAAGCGACTATTACATCAAGAGAATTTATAAATCATATTAGCTACCTTATGGAATTTCAACCTTAATTAAGGAATTTCATTGTACAACAGTACATGAATGCATACACATACATCACTGTCAGAACCTTAGTTAATATGTATTATGCTTGCTTGGAAAGTAGGTAAGATAGACTATACATGATAAATGCCATACCATATGGGTGTCTATAGACTGCGATAGTTATTAGCTAGAATACTAACTCTAATTTTAACTAGGAGGATTTCAATTTCTTGTAATACTCTTAGCCCAGAATATGTATAAATAGCCCTCTCTCCTCCCCTCATATACGCAAACGAAGAAGCTAAGTAATTTTTTCTATTCATAAGTAATATTGAGCAATACAATACTCACATTCTCTCTATTTTTTCTATATTTTCATATACTCGTTGTTTAACGTTAGTGTTGACCCGCCGATGACTGCCCAAAAGTCATAAAACCTACAATATGTGTGTGTGTGTGTTTGTGTTCAAATGCGGCACTCCATGCAGTTCTGAGGACTCATATAAACCATTGGATTCGCTCAGATCAGATGAAAGGTTGAAAGTCAATGAAGATGGGAAAAATGCGATGACATTTTGGTAATTTTTCACATCATGTATATTTCGGTGGTGCATTATGTGCTGGGGTATAGTGCACTTATGATTGATCTGTGGTACACTTATGAGTGTCCTGTGGTGCACTTAGAAGTGGATGCACCACGTAACATATGTAAATGCACCATGTCGCATGACCGCACGAAAAGGATAGTCTGCATGTGAACTACTGAACTAGGCCCTGTGTGTGTGTGTATGTGTACACACATACACACATGGTGGGTCGGGTTGAATTTTATGCAGATTTTGTATATAAAACTTCATGCAACCCGACGCACTATGAGTTTAATTTTTTAAGACTTACCTCCGACCTACTACCAACTATCATTTAAAAAATAATTGATCCACGCATAGCGGATTCAAGTGGATATCTAGGGGCGATTGAAAATTTGGAATTGTCATCCCTATTGTTTATTCTTTACCTATCATTAATAATCAATAGCTAACATTAGTCTTCATATTTTACCATAAGCATTGTTCTAATATATATCAATGTGGATGGTGTTTATTCTTTACCCATTATATTCTTCTCTTTTTTTATTAAATTCATTTCGTAAATCAAACATATTGTACAATATAAAACTTGTAAGTTGTCTACATATTCTTCAACCCAGTTGATTTTTGAAGGTTTTACATTGAACAAGTCTTAAACTTTTTTTCTTTTGAAAATCTTCAATCATGCACTACTTGTTGGCGTGCACAAGGTAAATCTCATCCTGTGATCCTAGTCAACAAAGGACTAGAAAAAATAAACCAATATAACTTGCACATAATTGACTAGGTCAAACCAAGGCCAATAAGTGGACAAATTATTGTGTGGATCATGGTCCACATAGTTGCGTGGACCATGAATATTAGGTACATTTTTATTATGCTAAAAGTACATTATTTTTGTATTGAAGGTACATTATTTGATAGTATAAATAAAATAATATACTTTCAGTACTTAAATAATGTACTCTAAAATAATGTACTTTATATGTACAAAAATAATATACTTTTAATATATTAAAAATATACGGTCCACACCGTTGTGTGACCATGGTCCATGCAATACGGTCCACACCACTGTGTGACCATGGTCCATGCAATAATGATTGCCTGTAGTGTTATTAACTTTATTGAAGATGGATTAACAGCTGATGGGAACATGTCTTAAAAGTTTATTAAAGATCTCTGCAATAAATAAATAAAAATTGCGCCAAAATTTTCTTGGAACATAAAAACACTTTTAGCAGTTTACAACTTTAACTCTTTAAGCATAGTATTATCCCATTGTGGATGTCCAATTGGAAGAAGACATCAAAGCTTTTCACAGATCCTTCTTATTCCTTTGTCTATAGTTAGAAGGCCAAGCTGTAGTCTTTCTTCACATATTTTTTTCATCTCAAACATATTTTCAGCATCTCCTCTATATAACAGCAAGCAGTGTATTGTAGGCTCATTGAGTTTCACATGTCTTGCTCGCAACCTTCTCCGGATTCTGCAATAGGTGAAAGAAAAGATGCAAATGGTGTCCTTTGAAAGGAAAATTTTCAGCTTTTCAAGTTCAGAATGCCAAATTCTTGGTTGAATTTGAACTGTATAAACCAAAATTGCAACAACACAGAAACTGATTCTAAATAAATGCAAATGGAGTTGAGTTGAATCTTAAACAATAGTTAAGCTCACCACCAAGCCGGCATGTCCCACAGTTAAATATTCTCATTCATATTCAGCAACTGATTAGAGTTGTTGACCTGAATCTGAGCATGTTCTGGAGCACTGAGCTTTGCAGCAGCAACTGTCTTGGCTGGCAGCCCCATGCAGAGCAATCATTGTTGCGCTATACTAACCTTTTCTAGCTGAGTTCGACATGTTTAATGGCTTCCCAGGTTACATTTTCATAGCATTTCCAAACTGAAGTAGATGTTGTGTAAAGACAAGAAAAACATTGATAGGCATGTTAATATCTTAATGCAAAGGGCTAATGGTTTCAATGAATCTCCATAGCTAGAAACTAAAGTCCAAACCTCTTCAGGAAGAGAGACATAAAAGGAAATTGAACAATTACTCTGCCGTTGAAGACTTCACTGGAGGATGATTTGGCTGAACAAGATGAGGAAAGACAGCTTTAAAGGGATAGTGAAATAGGAAAGAGAGGCCAGGCTTCCAGAATAAGTTCTTTAAGCTCCTCTATCAATAGGTTGCATCATGATACTTATCTGTCCAAACATCCGATTCTTTTAATACGTAATTACAATAGAATCTCTCTGCTCACCAGTAATTTCCACATGAGCATTCACCATCCCTGAAGTGATGAAACCTCTTTCCATCTCTCACAATAATCTCCCTTGCCTCTACCTTTGACATGAACTTAAATGCATTATGGCAGTCCCCACATATCCGGAGGTTCTTGAAGACCCTAATCGTGGCACTACGAGGTAGCTTCAAGAGCCCAAACACAACAGCAAGTTTTTCGCTATGAGTTGACAAAGCATACTCCTTTTGTTCAGTTTCCATATCCTGTAACACATACTTCGTATCTGGAATATATCCAGCTTTCCTCATCTTTAGTGCTAATTCCTCCAGATAGTTGTAAACCGCTTGGATTTCAGGGTGCCTAGTATCGTCCACCAAGAATACATGGACCTTGTTTTCAACTTCAATCCAACTACAACCAGGCTCCTTCTTGACCCCTCGTTCCCTCATTAATTTCCGTACATTGGCAGCATCATTCCATCTGCCTGCAGAAGAAAACATGTTTGCCATAAGTATGTAGCTTCCGTCATTTTGTGGAACTAGGTCAAAGAGTTGATCTGCAGCTTGCACTGCCAACTCAATGTTTCCATGAAGTCGACAACCAGAAAGAAGAGCTTCCCAAATGGGTGCCCCAGGCTTATAGGGCATAGTCTGGATCACATTTGTAGCTTCTGAAAACCTTCCAGCTCGAGACAACAAATCAATTAAGCGAGAATAGTGATCTTCTCCTGGACTTATGCCATACACTCTATGCATTAAATCAAAATAGTGTTGTCCTTCTTTAACTAACCCTGCATGACTACAAGCAGATAGGACTGTAAGAAAGCTTATGCTGTCAGGAGATATACGTTCTTCCAGCATCTCTTCAAAGAGTTTTATCGCATGTACACCATGTCCATGCTGCCCCAAGGCTGCAATCATTGCATTCCAAGACACAGAATCAAAAAATGGCATTGTAAGAAACAGACACTGTGCAGCATCAATGTCTCCACATCTTCCATAGAATGTAATTAATGCATTTCCAACAGAGAGGCTTGAATCAAATCCACACCGTATAATCTGCGCATGGAGCTGGCGTCCAGTTTCTAGCGCAGCAAGCACTGAACAAGATGCAATGGCTCCTGCAAAAGCATAGTCACTTGGCTCCAACCCATTTAATTTCATTTCGTTGAATAACCTTAGACCTTCTTCCCCAAGCCCATTTTGTGAGCATCCAGATATCATCACTGTCCATGTTAAGGAGTTTTTCTCTGGCATCCCAGAAAAAAATGATTTAGCTTCATTAATCCGTCCAGCACTCACATATGCAGACAAAATTGTATTCCATGAGATCAAGTCCTTGGTGAACATCTGATCAAAAATTTTCCTAGCATCATCAACTCTATTGCATTTCCAATACAACGTAATCAAAGCATTATTTACTGACACATGAGCATGCTCCATAGGTGTTGTTTCTGTCCTTACTATGTAACCATGCACCTGCTTTCCATGGAGAAATAATCCAGCATCAGCACAGGCACGGAGGACATTTGAATATGTAAATCCATCCAGTTTAATCCCTAGCAAGTACATTTGTCTAAAAAGTTCAAACGCTTCAGAGATTAAACCCTTATGCACATACCCTGAAATCATTGCATTCCACGCCACAACTAACTTCTCATCCATCCCATCAAACACTTGCCGTGCAGCTTCAACATTATCATTCCTTATATAACCCACAATGATTGTTGTCCATGACAATTCATCCCTCTTGGTCATCTCATCAAATACCTTCCTAGCCGATTCCATTAAAAGCAATGAAGACACTAAGGGTGAAGATGCGCACCTAGCGTACACTGACAAAAGGGCATTCTGTACAGATGTAATTGTCCCAGTCCCGGACTTGATAACAGCACAATGTAGCTGCTGGCAGTGCAGTTCACAATCGGCTATAAGTGCCAAGGCTGCAAGCACACTAGTGTATGTGTACTGGTCAGGCTTAAAGTTGTTTCTTTTCATATCATTGAAGACGTGTATAGCAGCATGGCCGTCATTTTGATGCGAATAGCCCGTGATCCTAGCATTATAAAAAACCGTGTCACGCATGCATAAAGGGGTTCTATCAAAAATCTCTGCAGCGAGCTTGGGGTCCCCAGAAGCAGAATACGCAGCAATCATGGTCGTTCTAGCAACAATATCCGGTTGGGGAATTTCGTCAAATAGGTGCCTTGCGTACAGGAGGTTAGAGGACTTACAATAGATATCAATGAGGCGGTTGAGGATGTGGCCACGAGGCTTGAACCCGGAGGTGATCATGTTGGCATGGATGTTTCTAGCAAGAGAAGATGTAGCAGGGCTGTGTATGTTTGAGGAGCAGAGTTGAAGGTGGGCCGCATAACGGCTGGCGAGTTTACCATTGTCCCGTTGACAAATGTATATGCCTTGGGCCAAACTTTCAACAGACCTAGCAGCGACATTTTTCATTGTCATAGATGTTCGTAGATATTTGCAGTAATAGTATCACTGTATCAGGTTAGAAAGATACTTCATTCTCCATACATGAAAGTCGAAAGCTTTTCTTCACCATGAAGACATATTTTGGCTGTTAGCAGTTTAACATACTTCCTCAACTTTAAAAAATCAACTTGACTTCAGAATTCAGGAAGGAGACTAATCCACTCCAAGCACAATTGTTCTAAGACCAGTATTCACTTTGTTTATCCCTGCAATAATAATAGAGTTAATAGTTAATACCCGAGGATAGTAATTATTTATGAACTTTCAATTTAACTACTCATGGTACTTCAACTTTCAAATTTAACCAAGCATGGTCCTTTCATTTGTTTAAGTAAGGGCAAAGTTAGGACCAAGGTTGGTTAAAAGTTTGAAAGCGGAAGAACCATGTGTTGTTAGCTTGAAAGTTGAAGAACCATGGGTGGTTAAATTTGAAAATTGAAGGATCACGGGTGGTTAAATTGAAAGTTTAAAATTAAACGTGACAATTAGACCAATGCATTTCAAGAAATGTCAGGATTGATGTAAGGATGGCTGGTCTAAATGACAATTAGACAAATGCATTCACCAAAAACAAAAAAAAAAAAAAAAAAAAAAAAACAAAAAAACAAAAACAAAACAAAAAAAAAAACAAAAACAAAAAACAAAACAAAACAAAAAAAAAAAAAAAAAAAAAAAAAAAAAAGAGAGAGAGAGAGAAATTCAAAGGAGGTAATAGTTAAGCACACATGAAAATATTATAGATTATCCACATGAGTAGATAGCAAGTTGGGCTTGGTCATCAAGAAACCACCCTATGGTCCTACCCATTATAATAAATCCAGTTTGAAATAAATGACCTTCCTGCAGTAAATTAATGCACAATGTACTGATTAAAGAGCCACCCCAATGCATTTTACAAAACCATTTTTCATATTAGCCATTTTCTTTCCCTAGATAAGTAATGGAACTTTGACAGCAAGAAGCAGGCAAGCAAAGGCTTTCATAAACAAAAGATATGAATATATTACCACTGAGTTTAAAATCAATAAGAGTAAGTACAGAAGGTAAATCTAAGCAAATGAAACAATTATTTCAAGAATGAAGCGCATAAAGCAGCAAAGTGCAGCCATCACTTGTTTGCTGTAGTACTTTAATTTATAGTGAACTCACAGGTGCAAGATACATGCACATAGTTGTGTCCTCAAGAATTCCCAATTTTATCATCCTAATTTATTTCCAAGATCTGCAAAATCCCAGACTGGAATGAGCTGAAGAATGCAGCATGTTCTCCAAGTTGGTAATCACAACCATATGAGAGAAGACTTGAGAAGTAGTAGACACACAACCAGGAATATGTCAATTTGACTCTGATATGCCATAAGCATCTACATCACTAAACTACTATTATCATTTTATGCTGCAAAAATATTTAATAACAGATGCCCATTACTTTCTCAGTTTCTAGGTTTCTCCTGCAAGTTAAGCAAAATTTCTAATCTAGAATCCACAATACTTGACAATTACAGAGTGCTCATCACTCTATTACAAGAATTTCTATTACCTTTATTTTTGTTTGTAAATATATATATATATATATATATATATATATATATTATTTATCCTAAAATTGAGTCTCTTTGACCTCAGTAGTCCTCCATCGTGTTAACTAAACCTACAGGAATTAGTATTCTTCATAAGTAAACCCAAGTATGACTCATTTCATATTACAATAATTTCTCTCATCTTTCTTTTAAAGTAAACCCAACTACCCAAGTATGAGTCATTTTATCACTACAACCCAAGTTAAGCTTTATAAAAAAAAAAATAATAATAAAAAAAAAAAACACACACACACACACACACACGCAAAGAGCTCTTGGAAAAACGACCACTACTAGAAAAAGTCACAATTACAACGGATAGAATTCCGTTGCAAATAACCCAAATTCCCTTGCAAATCACAATTTGCAACGGAATGGCGGAATGCATTCCGTTGGTAAAACACCTGTTGCAAATCAATTGCAACGGAATTGCAAACTTTGCAAAGTTAGAATACAGGGACATAAAAGGACACCTATCAATTTATGTATCACAACATCTAATCCATCAACACAATCCTCAATATATATAATCCACAATAAAATCCAAATTACGACACATACAATCCACAATATAAGCCAAACTACAAGACAATGTACAATATAATCTAAACTACAACACCATCCACAAAATTGGGGTGGCTCTTTCCCTTGAAATACCTGACCCTAAACATTAACCGTGTTACACTCAGGACATAAATTTGTTTTACAAATCATATAAATAAAAGTCATACTCAGTCATACCAAAACAGGTCTCCCCTACAGTGAATTGAACATTTTGGTAAACAATTTAGCAGACATACTCTAATCCTCCTGGATTCATAAGATTTAACTTTCAAAAACTTAATTCATCCTCAATAATGTAGTATTGGCAAGTCAACAGAAACCGGACACACTAATACAATACCTAATTTTTTAAAAGATAAAGATATAAAAGCATTATTTGCATTGATCATAATGAAACTACATACTTTAAAATCAAATCAAAATATAAAAACTTCATTTAGAAAGAAACTTAACACACATGATACATATGAGAGGGGGTGAAAAGGTGTGGAAATGAAAATGAAGTCTAGCAATTACCTTTGCAGAATGACCTATACCAAAGAGTAGAAAAACCTATTTTGGAATGAGTTTCCATGTGCCTGGTTACAGAGTAAAATAAAAAACTTAGTATTTGAAATAAATAAATAAGACCTTTACATATTATTTAAGAAAACTGGGAATGGGATGATGCCACCATTCTGAGGTATTCAGGAGACAATCGCATGAGTCTAGATTAGCATTAGCATATGAATGTCAAATTCACCATTTAATAATTACATATCTGACACAAAATACATAACAGTCAAAAAGTTTGAATCCAGTAACCATTATATGAAATAACAAAAGCCTCAACAACTGCTTTCTTGTTGGTAAAATTTTCTTTACCACCTAGAGCAGACCAGAAAGCTGAGATTTCAGCTACTTCCTTAGTGTGTTTCACAGATGCCCCTGGCTGAGTTTTGTTATGAAAGTAAACCAATTGAATTAGATATAACATGGAAGGAACTAGAATATGTTACAGTTTACAAGTAAAAGAAATTCAGTTGGCTGCCAAGTGTCCAAGCATGACTATTAGGTACTATTTTTTTTTACCTCAACCTATTTAAGTGGTAAAGGGATGGAACAGTGAGTTACTTGGAACTAGGTGGAAGGCAAGAAAGAACAAAGAAAACACCTTGTCCACAAAGTTCTTTAAAAGAATTATTACCTTAAAAAATTCAGCAATCTTTGCAGCTAGCTATTGCTGCTCATAGGTACTCTGGATTCCATGCCAACTGAACATTGAAACAGATTGAAGAAGAAAACATTCATTAGAGTTGAGTGATGTTGCCACCAGGTAAAATAAAAACGAAATCACTAATACCTAGTAAACTACACCTAACACCTGCCCAGAAAAGGTATAAGATTTTTAAAGACGTAAATAAAAGGATGAATATAATGAATTGCTCTTACTAAACCTAAAATGTTACGGAGTATTTCTATTATCATTTAGGCACTGTTATTGAATTTGGTATTACATTACAATTACAATTAATATACATTCCAGTGCTTGACACTGGAATTTGAGAATTTCATTCCTGTGTTTGACACTAAACACTGGAATTCAATGTTCAAAAAAACAAAAATCAATGTTCAAGCTTCAACTCAATCAAGCCTAGAAAATCAGAAATCAAGTTCAAGGGTTCAAGGCAATCAAAAACATTCAATTTTTCAGTCTTCTCGACACTCAAGGCTCAAGCAATCCGAAATCAAAAATGAAAATTTCCACTTTCCAGATCTGAAGACAGAAAAATAAGGCCAGAATTGGAGGAGGAAGAGTACCGTTCTTCGGTGAGCGAGTGAGGCGGCGGAGCACGCAGCCGGTGACGAGCTTGGAGCTTGTCCAGACGTCCAGCGGTGAGCGAGTGAGGCGGCGGAGGCGCAGAGCATGCAGCTGGCGACGAGCTTGGAGGCGGTAGACAGTGGACTTCGCCGGCGACGTCGCCAGGAGCTTCAGGCCTTCAGCAATTCAGCGTCGCAAGGCCGAGAGGGAAAAATTAAAAGTCAAAGACAATGACTTTCAGTCAATAAGAAATTAACTCAGTTTTCTTGTAACATAAAACTGTTTTCTGTTTTCTAATTTTTCAATTTTTATTTTATATTTTTCATTCTTTATTTTTTGTTCAGAAACTTTGTTTATTAACACTTATTTTTTAAAATTTACTTTTTTAGATTAACGTTATAAAATTAACATAAGTTTAATTTTGAGTAATTTTTAATTAGATCTTATATTTAAAATATTTTAAAATATATTTGGTTTAAGTAGAATAAATATAATTTTTATTTTTAAATCTAATATATGTAAAAAAAAAATTACATTTGATATCCGAACCAAATTTATTTTTGTATATAACATAACTAAAAATATATTAAAACTAATAACCTATTAAGTTCACATAAAATTTAGTTTAGATAATATTAATATATTTTGAGCTAATATTTAAAATATTTTTGGATATATTCATTTGAATAACATGTATATAATATATACGGAGTAATTTTTATTTTGAATTTTAATATAATAATATATGTAAAATTTCGATATCCGATATTTGGACAAAATTTGTATCCGATATAACATAATTAAAAATATACAAACCAATAATCAAATGAGTCCAATCAAAATATAAAACGTGGTATAAATTTTAATTTTTAATTTTGATAATGTTAGTGATGTATAATTTTAAGCATAAGCAAATAAGTTATGTTTAAATAAGTAATGCAAGTAGAAAAGATAGAAAATGATGATAAGTAAAAGAAGATGATAATGGATAAATGTTTGAAATTCAACAGTAGTAGTGTGAAAAATCATGCCCAAAGTAGGTAGATCTCTTATGCGCATTGGCAATCGACAATTTGGCTCTGAGCCACTAACTTATGGTGATTTATATCCTTCTAAATGCTTTGCCGAGACTATAGTTGGAGATTTAATATTTTGGGGCAAACATATATAATATTGGCATCATTATATTCCATGATGTCCATGTAACTAGGGATAGCAATTTGCCCCGTCCCCGTATGAGGAAATTTTTCAGGGAACGGGGACGGGGACGGGGAAAACATGTAATTCCCCGACACCGTCCCCGAATAATATATATATATATATATATATATATATATATATATATATATATATATATATATATATATGGTTGTGTCTTCCCGTGCAGTCGGTGCGGTTCGCACCACTCAATGTTAGAAAGCACACCACACCCCCAAAATAATGCACCATAACTCTCCTACCCCTAATGGTGTACATGCTAACATTGTGTGGTGTATATTTGCATACCTAGTAGTGCGGTTTTTCGGTGATGTGTACCTAATGATGCATATTTGTGTGGTGCGTTTTCTAACATTGACTGGTGTATATATATATTTGTATACATAGTGGTGCGGTCGCACTGACTGCACGTTAAGAGGCGACCACACCTGATTATGACCACACACACACACACACACACACACACACACACATGGCGAACCTTACCCAGAAAAGAAATGAAAAACGCTTCGCAGTCATCAAGGAATCAAATGTAATTTTTAAAAAATGACGGGGTGACATTTTCGTAAATAACTCAAAAATTTTGGTACAAGTAATTGTGTTATAAGTGCAAGTAGCTGCAGGTGCACATTTGCAAGTAAAAAAGTGCAAGTAAAATCACTTATAAGTGCACATATTTTCACTTACAAGTGCAAGTAATTTACCTTGTAAACATTTGTGCACCTAATTATAACGTTATGTGCAACTAGTTATAACATTATATGAACTTAGTATTGATGTTCAGTTCATTTTACTTGCATGTGTGATATCTACTACTATTTTGTACAATAATTCACCCCTTATTTTAGTTGTTTTGATGCTTATTTTCTTTATCCTAGTAAAATTGAGAATTGTTTGTGTGTTATATTGTCCTAAGGGTTGAATTATCCACAAGGAGCAACAAAAGAAGAATTTTGAAACATTTTGGACAAGTTTTGGAAGAAAAGGAAATTACCTAAGGAAGGAAAGGAAACAATAATAAGAATTGAAAAAGAATTGAAACTGCCTCATGGGCCCAAGGCCCATCTATCTCATATATATTCTACATATTTTCTACAATCTAGAGAGTTCTCAACCCTAGTTAATTTTAGTCTATTTTTCTCTTTCTCTTTAGATTTCCCTGGCATAGTTTAAATTAGTTTTACATTAGATTATTTAATTTCAAGCTTTGAATCTCAAATTGAAGTTGGATTTGTTCTTCATTATCAGTAAAGTTCTCATTTTCCCTTTATTTACTTTATTTTCAGGTTTCTTGCAGTATTTATGATTATTTATTATTGTTTTGCTTTGTTTACTTTTATGATGCATGAGTAATTAGCTTTTGGGTTTGGATTAGGGTTTTATTGTTATTCTTGATGCTAGGTTTATGATTATTGCATAAAGTGGATAATTTATTAACTTAGGTTTTTATGTTTGAATTGGATTATAAATTCCTCTTATTGATAATTGATGCGCAGCTTTTATTGATTTGCTTTGGAGAGGATTTCATCACAACGAAAGTTGGGTGAAAGGCTCAACCTAACCAATTTCAACCCAATTTTTCCTACTATGAGAATATGGGTAATTGGGGGGTTCATAATGTTTTTGTGTTTTAAGGTTAAGATTAATGCATCACGAAAGTGGGGCAATCCTAGCCCAATTCTAGTTTATTGATTGCATGAGTAGCTAAACTAAATTATTGAGTGCATTGCCAATAAATCCCTTGGTTAATTATTTTCCTTAATTCTGAGATTGTTAGAGCACCAAGATTGCATTACCCCTAATCTGACCCATTTTATTCATCATTCAATTTGCATATTTTATTTTATTTTCATTCCTTAATCTTATTAGTTTGTTTGGATTATAGTGAATTCCAATACTTTAGTGCCTAAAATTCTACATACCATACAAGTACGTGCCATAGTCTCAATTCTTGGAGCGACATTTACACCCTCTTTTTACATTCACCATTTTACCCATCAACGCGTAATACATTACTTGCACTTAGGTTCACTATATATTAATATTTTTTTTTTAAAAAAAAAAGACTTAAATTTTAATTAAAAATTTTACTAATTTAAGATTTTGACTAAAAAGTTAATCGGGGAAGGGAATTTTCGTCCTCGTCTAATTCCTCGCGGAGACGTGGGTGGAGACTATTTTCAATTCCCTATCAGGGATGGGGACGCGGACGAAACGGAAGATATGGCCCCCGTCCCGCTCAATTGCCATCCCTACATGTGACCTGCTATAAATCTTCCCTAAAATGATTGGATCAGGTGATTCAATCCACTCCCTAAACTTATGAACACTGCCTTTAACTTCCTCAAGAAATGCATTTACAACTTCGACAGCATTAACCATACTAATATATAATCCCACTACACAATCAAAGAGAGAAGAATATGACGAGACTAGGGATGGATCTAAAAAAATTAACTGAGTTGGGTGAAGTTTAAATGACATTAAAAATATCAATGATAAAATATCAAACAGACGTAATAAAGTTAAAATACAAAGTACATTATAAATTATAATAGAATGTTTTTGATAGATTACATGATACTTAAGGTCGGAGTCAAAACTATAATTGAGTGGCTGAAAATGTGAAAATATTTATGACAAAATATGAAATATAATCAATTAGATAAAATAAATTGAATTACACTATATTCATAATAAATACTTTTAAATTTTTAATTTTTAATTTCTTTTAGGTTTATCAACTTTAAGTTTTTCTAAATTAATTCGAATACAATATAGTATAATATAAACTTGTATGCTACATTAATTAAATGATTAATAAAAAATATATTAAAAGAGCATTTAATAATCTTGTGAAAGAGATAAAATAAGAACAAGCGTTACTAATGAGATTTGAACCTGTGATATAGGCTTTTTTTTTATATTAATATCAAGTTTGAAGTTCAAACAACTAATTAAGCTACTCAAACTATTAATGATTTGAACATAAATATAGGTTTTATATAAAACTTAATGCTATATATATGTATATAACTATATATACATACATATATATAAAGGAGTGTGGTGGGGGAGTGGGGCCAGCTGCCCTACACTGGCTTTGTCTCTGGATGAGACCAATTTACCTTTGTCTAAAACAAAATTTTGCTAGAAAAAGTATTAGAAGGACTAAAAAGTATTCACAATTTAGTAGTCTCGGGTGTTTAAAGACAAAAATGATAATTTCATACTTAGATGTGAAATTGCCACAAAAAACAAGGAATCTCATTTGGAATTATCTATATTAATTTCAACCAATTCAATTCAATGAATTTCGTATATCATTAAAAATAAATGAAATGTTAAAATTTGATTACTTTTATACCAAGTAAAGTGATATTCCGGAAACATACAATCAAATCTCTTTGATTAACGAAAAAGTCTGTAATCACTACTCAAATGTGCGTTGTTTTGGGTAAAGTTCGCCTTGTAACCCTGGCTAGCGTGCAAAGGACAACAAGAAGATAAACAACAAATTATACTATGGCCTATGATTAACATTGAAAGGTGGATCACTGACAAATATTCATTTTTTAGTAAAAATATTCATTTTTATATTCTAAAATTTATTTTTAGGTAATAAACAAATAATAAACCTTCATTACACTAATATTTAGAAAAGAGTTAATTCCATTTTTGGTCCTAGATTTATAGGTGACATTCCACTTTTAGTCCTTTTTTTTTTCAAAACATCTATTTTTGGTCATAGTATTATTGTGGCATGACCATTTTTGGTCCTCTGTCAAGAAAATCATTGAAATGTCGTTAAATACAATGACATTTTGATCTTTTTTTATACAAAGTATGTTGACCCGCTATATTTTTTATGTTTATTTTTTGAAACAAAATCAAAATTGAAGACTGAAATGCTCTTGTATTTGACAAAATTTAAACTGTTTTGTTGATGGAGGACCAAAAATGGTCATGCCACAATAATATTAGGATCAAAAGTGGATGTTTTGAAAAAAAAAAAGGGACTAAAAGTGGAATGCCACCTATAAATCTAAGACCAAAAATGGAATTAAGTCTTTAGAAAATGAACTTTCAATATATTAAAAATGAACGTTTAGTATACTAAAAATGAACTTATATGTCAAGTGATTCACCTTATGATGTTGACCATAATCCACTGTATAATTATTGAAAATAAACTAGTCTAGATTCTCATAACTGATTTCAGTCATTATTATCAAAAATTAAAAAAAATTAAAAAAAAAAAATAAAAGGGGGGTTGAAAAGACAAAAATTGTCCTTGCTTGTAGGAATAAGAGTTAGTTGTTCAATGTATGTATTCCCGGGCTTTTTGCTAGTGTTAGAAAATAAACCATCCATTCTCCAAACACAACCATGCATGCATGTCACCCCGCCCTCATCCCATAGTCCCAACAAGGGGCACATCAGAAACTCCAAAAACTAAAAACAGAAATCCCCAAAAAAAAAAAAACAAAACCTAAAAATTTTATAATCTCCCTACCTGTTCCAAACCAAGGGAAATTAATCATCTGAAAACCCCTTTCACCATTTCTCCAAATCATTATCAATTTCTTGATTCGAGCCGAGGGGTTTTCTTCATCATTTTCTTTTCTTCCTCCAATAATCCGTCGTCACAATATGACAATATATTATTATCATATGATGATTACCTGCATTTTTGCATTGCATTGGTGATTCCCCATATATTGATCCTGGTGTTCAAGAGTAGTTAGTTCATAGAGGTAATTAATAAGAAGTTGAAATATAGGTGCCAAACTCAAGGCTAAGATTCAGAAACTCAAGGCAAAGATTCAGAAACTCAAGCACATATATTCCAAGATTAAGAAGATGTTAGAGAATGAGAAAGGCAGAGAAGATTTAGAACATCATCAGAATGATATCAGCATTCATCATGGGGATAAGGGCCCCACTCCCTCCTCCACCAATGATGAACATGTATCTGTGGCTCCTCCTCCTCCCCAGAAAGAAGTTAGACAACCACCTTCAGGTTATCCAATACTCATCATTTTCTTTTTTCTTAGCTCGAAACCTATAAACTGGCTTGATAAAACTAAAAAAGTTTAGGGTTAGGGTCAAAAAAATTTAAGCCCATAAAAAATTAACTTGAAATTGATAAGTCTGATGGCCCAGACTAGAACGAAATCTAAAAGGCTGGCCCCCGATTGACATCCCTACCTACAACATTAGATTTTGCCTAGGCGCTGTATAGAGTTTAACTCTTACTCGGAGAAATTGTGACCCAGAGCTATGATGAGTTTTTAACTTAAGCATGTTTTGAGCTAGGATTCTGATGAACTTTTGTGTGTGTGTGGATGGATTGTTAGATATGGACATGATGAAAGAAAGGTTTTCTAAGCTGCTGCTGGGGGAGGACATGTCAGGAGGAGGGAAGGGTGTTTCATCAGCTCTGGCCTTATCAAATGCCATCACAAATCTAGCTGGTAATTAATCTTTTTCTTTCTGCAAATATTCATGAATGTTGAATTGGTAATCATGAAATTGCTATAATTACTCTTGTTTTTGATTGATTGATTGTTCCATTTCATTTGCTGGGATTCTTGTTTAGCTTCTGTTTTTGGAGAACAATCCAAGCTACAACCCATGGCTCCAGACAGGAAGGCAAGGTGGAAGAAGGAAGTAGATTGGCTCTTATCTGTCACAGATTACATTGTTGAGCTTGTTCCTGCTGAACAAAAGGGAAAGGATGGAAAAATCATGGAGGTAACATAAGGTCACAAGTTCAATTCTACGGAGTAGGCCTATTAGCCTTTTTTATTTAAGTCTGCTAGCTATAGACAATTTAAACTGTTTTACCACTTTGTGGTCCTTTGTCGACATGATTTACCCGTACCCACTCTCGGGTCTACGTGTTTCCCTAGTTACTCAAAACATTACAATTACATTATTCATTGTAAGGTTACAAGTATGATTTTCGCGAGTGATCAATTGGCCTTCTTGATTTGAGCTGATTAATTATGGACAGTTTAGGCTGATTTACCTCCTTATGCATGGTCTTAGAATCATAAAACATGATTTACTGGCGCACACCCTTGGGTCTTCGGGTTTCCTTAGTTACTCAAAACATACTTCATTATTATAATTATAATATCAATTCTCATATGGTTGACATGTGTTTTCATGTCGGTCTGATTTCATGTTTGTGAATTACAGATAATGGTGACACAAAAGAGAAGGGACCTTCTGATGAACATACCTGCACTAAAGAAGCTTGATACCATGCTCCTAGTAAGAAACAAGAAATTCCTTCAATTCGATCGTATCCAATAATATATATAATGTTGTTATATGATATGACTCACAAATTAAACAGGACTGCCTAGACAACTGCAAAGACCAGAACGAATTCTGGTATGTGTCGAAAGACGCGGATGAGTCAGAGAAAGGTGTGCAGAAGAATGCGAAATGGTGGCTTCCCACAGTTAAGGTTCCGCCGAATGGGCTGTCTGAAGCATCCCGGAAATGGCTGCAGTATCAGAAGGACTGCGTCAATCAAGTCCTCAAAGCTTCCATGGCCATTAATGCACAGATTTTGTCTGAGATGGAGATCCCAGAAAGCTACATTGAATCACTCCCAAAGGTAAGCATTCATAATATCTAATGCATTTATTTATTAAATGTTGATGAGGTTTTTCACTTTTGGTCCAATTCCATGTTTGGTTTGTGCATGTACGTGTGTATGTACTGTAGAATGGTAGATCAAGTCTGGGGGATTATATCTACAAGAGCATAACAGTGGAGTTTTTCGACCCGGAACAATTCCTGTCGACGATGGACCTGTCATCTGAGCACAAGATTCTTGATCTGAAGAACAAAATAGAGGCGTCTATAGTGATCTGGAAGAGGAAGATGAACCAGAAGGAGGTGAAGTCTTCGTGGTCTTCAGGTGTAAGTTTGGAGAAGAGGGAACAATTTGAGGAGAGAGCAGAGACGATCTTACTCCTCCTCAAACATCGTTTCCCAGGCCTCCCTCAATCCTCCCTCGACATCAGTAAAATCCAGTACAACAAAGTAAGTCCATCGATCTATCTCTTTTTGTTTTTGAAATAATGCTCAAATAAGTCACTGAAATATATACAAATATGTAATTTAGTTATGAACTTTAAAAACTTACAATTGAATTATTTAACAAACTAAAATTATGCAATTAAATTGCTATTGTTGACATGACGATTACTTTAGAAAAAAATAATTTTTAAATTTTAAAATTAAAAATTAAGTATTTAAAAAAGCAAGCATTCGTCTCCATGCCAGAGAAGAAGGAAGGTCCTTCGTCTTCGTCTCTAGCTGAAGATGAATGCAGGGGATGGGTTGGGGTTTGGGTTATTTTAATTTATTTTATTTTACAATTTTAAAAATATTTAAAATAAAAAATAACAAACATGTCAGTAATAACAAGGTAAACATGTCAATTTTGGTTTAATTGCATAATTTTGGATTGTTCATAGATTCAATTGTAATTTTTTTATAAGTTCAATGGCCTATTTGAGTATTCTTCTTCTTCTTCTTTTTTTTAATGACAAGAGAAACTCAGGTAAACTCATCTTGTGATCCTAATCGAAAAATGATTATAAGAAAATAAATTAGTTATAATTGACTGACTAAAACCAATAAGGTTTTGCTCCCACCGGAAATCGAACTTGAAACCATGTGGTTATCAAATCAACAATCTGACTAACTTGACCGAGGTTGTCTCCAATTTTTTTCATTATTGGTCCCACGATTATGGGCCGTCATTCCTACATTTAATTTGGTCTTTGACTATTAATTTGTTTTAGTTTCATGACTTTTAAATTCTTGTCACATTTAGTCTCTCCGACTTAATTTTCACGTGATCAAATTTCAAGCGACTTATCTTGAAAGACAAAATTGTCATTTCCAATAACCCTTCTACGTGAAGTTTAAGAAAAAAATTAATGAAAGTTGACAATTTTATCTTTTAAGATTAGTCAATTGCCTAGCTAAATTTTGATCTGGTGATTGGAAATTAGGTTAGAAGACTATAAATGTTAAAAAAGAATAGTAATGAATCAAATGTGAAAATGATTTCACAATCATAAGTCAAAATCTTGTTCAAATTAAACTTTTAGTTGAAAGAAAGGACCATTTATGAGTTGTAATATGGTTGGTTGGTTTAGGACGTGGGGCATTCTTGCCTGGAGAGCTACTCGAGGGTACTAGAAAGCCTTGCCAACACAGTAATGTCCCGCATTGAGGATGTCCTCTACGCTGATTCTCTCACACAAGAGCCACCCCCCTCCGAATGCCCGGATTCCTTAGAAGACGCACCAGACGACGCAGGGGACACCAACTCAATGACGTTGCTTGATTTCATGGGCTGGAACCTCGAATCAGGAGGCGGAGACGCAGAAACAAAGAACAACAATTCCTTAGACTCCAACGACGAAACTGAT
>CP025644.1:6414732-6426743 GCA_003576665.1 Ipomoea trifida
AGGAGGCGGAGACGCAGAAACAAAGAACAACAATTCCTTAGACTCCAACGACGAAACTGACGACAAATCTCCCGTGACAAAACCCCTAAACGCTAACTCAAAAAGATTTCCTACGTTGACAAGATCGAAGGTGGCACGTTAGTCCACAGCACGCCATTAAACAGAGAGCGGGAGATCGAGATATCTCCCCAAGAAACAATGAACTAATGACTTATTTGTGTGTATGTATATGTATAGTATAGACAGGTTAACCGACCAAGTGTAAATACTCCAAAACCCTTTTTAAGGAGTTATTGGATTAATTAGTTAGTGATTTATTGTAACTGTTTGTTGGAGCTCCCATACACAACCATCGTGGATAGGGAAGTTCAAAACGTACACATTATTATTATTAATTATTGTTATTTTATTTATTGTATGATTAATTCAAGAGATCGACTTAAATATACCTGTATTATATTCTTTAAAAGTTGTGCACCAAATTACTAATAAATATTAAATACGTACTAATTACTACAAGGTGAATTATATTTAAAATAAAAAACACAATGTTTAAACTTCAAATGCTTTTAAACTTATACAATTAAACATTCTAATATCTTAATATTTGCATAACATAATTCAAAGAAAATTCACATATATTTGGATAATAACAGCATATGACTATAAAAAGCATATGACTGCCTTGTCATTGAACATTTAAAAAAAAGGGGAAAAAATAGCATAAGGAAAGGACATGAATTGAAGCACATGCTACAGGCCTTGGACAAGTTCAAAATTCATTCAATAAAGATAGATTAAATAGAACATTTTTTTAAGTATATGTTCAAGAGTGTCAATATTTCATTTTACCCGAGTGTGACCTAATTGAAACTTACCTAAATTAATCTCATTCAATGGAATGCAAATTCAAGTTCAGTATACAAACAAAAGAAGAAAAAAAATCACATAAATGCATTCATGGTCGGTTTTTGGTCCATGCATAATGCCCAACATACAGCACAGGGCCTCAATTTTAGAGGATCCAATATCTATTTTTAACCTAGCAGCTTAAGAAATATTTTAAAACAACTGCAATAATTAAGCCCACATTCCTTCACGCCTCTTTCTATCTTGTCTAAAATTCATCAATTTTTTTCTCTAAATCACACACCACCATTGAAGAGGAAAAGATTCTTCCTTCCTCCATTAATTTTACAACTTTTGGTAGGGCCTCATTTATTTACAAGAAAGGAACCACAAAAATCCAAAAGACAACTCTAAATGCATGGCCACTAAAAAAAATTTGTCAATAGGATTTACTTAGCATGGTGATCTAAGTCCCGTAAATTCCTGAATCCAAGTCCTCCCCATTTCCTAGGTACACATAGATGTTTCCAAGATTGTTGGAGGATGATAGGAACGAAGCTGCTGAGAAAGGTGTTAATGTCTTTTCTCCTTTAGTCCATTATAACTGCAATCTTTTGTTGGTGTATATATATTGTACTTCCCACTAGCTTATTATTCATTCATTCACTATGTAATCTTCCATTGCAACTAATACAACATTTCATAGTTCTGTTTCCCTCTTGTTGTGACTGTGATCAAATCCAACATGGTATCAGAGCTCGCCGGTGAGGGAGCTATGCCGCCGCAGCTTCCGACACCGGCGAGTCGAAGCATAGAGACCGCTCAACCACTTGTTCATCTCCGACAATCGATCCGCAGTGGATCGTCACTCCGCAGAGGAGTAACAACGCTAAAAACTTCCTTCGAGTTGTGGAGG
The DNA here is from genome assembly GCA_003576665.1 of Ipomoea trifida. Lineage (NCBI taxonomy): Eukaryota > Viridiplantae > Streptophyta > Magnoliopsida > Solanales > Convolvulaceae > Ipomoea > Ipomoea trifida. The sequence goes on from CP025644.1 coordinate 6,416,498, forward strand.
AACTTCGACTCAGTCGCGAGAATGCTGAAGAAGCGCAACGGACCTAGCGCTGCCGTAGGAGGTGGCTGTGGTTTCAAAGCCTCGAAGCAGGATCGGTCGTTCAATTCGAGCAGAGTGCTCATTAATCATACGTTTAAAGCCTTCAATTGTTCTTCGCGGAGCAGGTTCGTGAAGAATTCGAGGCTTGTCAATCCTTTGTTTGCAGGTTTTAATCAAAGTTCGCGGAGCAGATTCACGAAAAGGACGAGCGCAGAGCTCGTCGATCCTTCACAAGTAGCCGTTCCTGGAGCAGATCCATGGAAAGCACGAGCACATTGCTCGTTAATCCTCAACGATTCGTGGAGCAGAGTAATCGTAGCTGTATCATCGCCGCAGCGGCGAACGAGGGAGATGATCGCAGTGCTTATTCATCCTTCATCCATCGCCATTCCTGGAGCAGATCCAATGGTGTGGAAGCAGTTTCGAGGAGCGGTGGATGAGATTGATCCTCTGCCGCCGTCGCCGCAACCTAACTCTACCATGAAGAAGCATCTGCGATCAAAGCTTCCTCGTAGAATTAGCGATGAGAGGGCCGATTCCAAGGCATTTAGCGATGATGATGAGAGTTCGGCTGTAGTTAGTCGGTCTCAATCTGTGAACTTTGATGTTGTCTTCTCAACGAAGCCATCGGACGATTACTTTAATTCCAGCTGCAAAGAGGACTCGGAGTGGCCGAGGAAAGGTTGTCGTCGCCGGACCGACGAGTTCGCTAACCTCTGTGATCGTTGTGCCTCTGCGTATAGGGAGAGCAAGGTCTGTGAAACATTTCACTTAAAAATGCTTCTGGTTGGAGGTCGTGTGAATCTTGTGGGAAGCAAATACATTGTGGATGCATAGTATCATTCTATGCATTTGTGTTGTTGAATGCAGGAGGAATTGAGTGTATAACGAGTGCACATTCTGATTTTCTTCCTCTGCAACCTGAAGGAATTAAAAATTCCACAAGTTGGACTCCAATAGCTGGTTCTGGTCCACCTGTGCCTTCTCTTGAAAACAAGAGAAAAGAGGAAAGTTTTGGAAGCTTATTAAACAGAAGCCTTAAGAGTTGTGTATCAGGAAGACTTGAAAATGAGCATACTGGATTTAGTTGCTCTGAACAGACTAGTGAGCATGCTTTGCTTGCTTTCACCATTGGAGTGAGGCAAATAATTTGCTGTTGTATTAAGATGGTTGTCACCACTAGAGGAATTGAGAAGACCACAAAAGTTTTAGTGTCTGAGCTGAAAAACATGTCAAAAGAGGTGGAAGACAGTGAACTAGCAGATGTGGCTGCAGTGAGTGCTGGGAACAACTATGAAGTGGGAAATATGATTGTTGAAGCCATGAGCAACGATGGTATGAAGGGAGTTGTGACTCTAGAAGAAGGGGAAAGTTTTGAAAACAGTCTACGTATTGTAGGAGGAATGCAATTTGATAGAGGTTACATTTCATCATACTTTGTAACCGATGGTGAGAAAATGGCTGATGAGAAAAATTGGTGGGGTGCATTTCCTCATTGTTTGTTGGTGATTTGTGGTGTGATGGATTACCTTCCAGTGGAGGTGATTGTTAATAGTCTTTCACATCTTGGGCCTGCAACATGAGTGTATGGTTTTTGGAGCTGAAGAAGCATTTATCTCTCCCACTTTCACTCTAAGCTGTGCATACAAACTTGCATGCTCAGGCTTACGGGGGGTGTTGGAGGATGATAGGAACCAAGCTGCGGAGAAAGGTGACAAGTGAGAAGGGTGTTAATGTCTTTTCTCCTTTAGTCCATTATAACTGCAATCTCTTGTTGCTGTATATATATTGTACTTCCCACTAGCTTCTTATTCATTCATTCACTCTGTAATCTTCCATTGCAACTAATACAACATTTCTTAGTTCTGTTTCCCTCTTGCTGTGAGTCTGATAAAATCCAACAAAGATTTCCAATGAATTCCCCTATTCGATCTTCCACATCCGCTCCATGCCTCCACCAATAAGAATTCATAATAGATTAAATTTCCTTAATGAGCCCTATGGGTAGGAGGAAAACCCTCATGGCATATGAAGGGAGAGCCTAAACAACAGTTTTCAATAGGATTTCTCTACCTACTCTAGAAAGGAATCTATGATTCCATCCTTGTATACGGTTGACTATTCTTTGTTTGATGAAGCTCAAGATTTCTTTCTTATTTTTGCCAATTATCATGGGGAGTCCCAAGTAATTCCCATTTCCATCACTGCTTTTGACTCCCATAATTTCCTCCATTGTTTCCTTCACTTCATCATTCACATTTCTGCTGTAACTTAGGGAAGATTTGTCCATATTTATACACTGACCAGAAGCCACAGAGTAATCATTGAGGAAATGTTTTAAATTTGAAGTCTCTTGAGCATTTGCCTTAAAGTAAATATAATTGTCGCCTGCAAAGAACAAATGGCTAATAGGTGGTGCATTCCTAGCAACTTTTATACCATGTAGTTTACCCATTTGTTCATAGCTTCTAATCATAGAGTTGAAACCCTCCGCAACAATAATGAATAGATAAGGGGAAATAGGATCACCTTGCCGAAGTCCTCTTTCTGGTTTGATTGGCCCTATCTCATAATTTTTATTGAGAACGAAGTTGTCCACTATGGTCACACATTCCATCACAAGATTCACCCAACGTTCTTCAAAGCCTAGTTTTAGCATTATTCCACGCAAAAGAGGCCATTCCAATCTGTCATATGCTTTGCTGATGTCAAGCTTCAACGTTGCATATCCTTCACGACCTTGAGTTTTCCTTTTCAGGAAGTGTTGCATTTCAAAGGCCACCATAATATTATCTGTTATCAATCTTCCTGGCACAAAAGCACTTTGAGTATTTGAGATAATATCTTCAAGAAGAACTTTTATCATGTTTGTCATTGCCTTAGCAAGAATTTTGTAAGCCACTATACACAATGCTATCTGTCTAAGATCAGCCATGGTTTCCGGAGCAGATTTTTTTGGGATTAGGACGATTTGGGTGGTGTTTAGTCCTTTAGGGAGCTTACCAGACCTTAGGAATTCATTACAAAGCTGAACAATGCTTTCCCTAGAATATCCCAGTAGCTTTGAAAAAACCCATGATTTAATCCATCAAATCTCGGACTCTTATCAAGATGCATTCCGAACATTGCCTTTTTAATCTCATCTCTAGAGAATCTCCTCAAAAGAGCTCTATTCTGATTGCTGGTGATTTTTGAATTAAGGCAGTTTATCACAGGTGATTGTTCACCAGCAGAACTAGTAAAGAGCTTAGTAAAATAATCTCTCATAAGATCATTTAACTCAGCCCCTTTATTGATCCAGACTCCGTTCTGATCTTGAAGCTTTGTGATATAATTATTCCTTTTTCTCTGTTTAACAACATTGTGGAAAAATCTAGTGTTGTTGTCTCCTCTTTGGTACCAAAACAGTTTCGCTCGTGGCTTCCAAAATTTATTCTGTTTATCCAGAAGCCTTATGTATTCCTTTTGAGCTTTCGAGAATTCCAAAACTCCTTGACTATCAGTTCTAGAGCTTAAATGCCCAAGCTGAGATCGGAGGTGGTCAATTTGAGGTTGTAGATTTTTGTTGAAGTCCTTACCCCACTTCTAGATTTCTTGGCTACATACTTCAAACCGGTCGCAGAGATTAAGACCCACTAATATTTCCCAACTTCGAGACATAATCTCCCGGCATTGAGTTTCCTTTAACCAACAATTCTCAAATTTGAATTTCTTACGTTTCCTTACTCTAACCGAAGACAACGGCCATAGAGCAAGCGGGAGATGATCGCTGCAAGCTGCTTCAAAGGATTCTGCCCTAGCTTCGCCAAAGAGATCCAACCACTGGTTGTTTACAAGGATGCGATCAAGTTTTTCACGGACCCAGTTCACGATGCGTCTTCCTTTTTCCTAAGTATATTGATAACCCTTGAACTCAAAATTCCTAAGACCACTGTAGTTGATAGCTTCACTAAAACCTTGGATGAGCCATTAAGGGTGCTGAATTCTGCCCAGTTTCTCACTTTGGTGTAGGAGGTCATTAAAATCTCCCATTAGAATCCAAGGTAGAGTGTACTGGTGCGACAGGTGCTTTAAAAGATTCCATGAGTTTTTCCTTCTGATTCTCTCCGGGCAACCATAGAAGCCAGTGAAACGCCACGGGGGAATATAAGTTTCTGATTTAATGGATGCATCAATGTGGTTTCTAGAGAAACTAAGAATATCCAATTCCACTTCTTTTTTCCAGATGATTGCTAATCCACCACTTAACCCAACGCTATCCACTGTAAATAGACTCTCAAAACCCAAGGTAACTCTTATCTTCTCCATGGCAGCTGAACACAATCTAGTTCCCATAAGAAAGAAAATAACTGGCCTCTTTGTGCAAACTATATCAACTAAAACTTGAATCGTTGCGAGGTTGCCGAGCCCCCGACAATTCCTGGAGATAATACTCATTGGTCAGGATAGAAATGTAGAGGTTGGCGGATAATAGTTATAAATGCAGGATACAAAAAAAAGTTGATAAAAGATATGTAAAACCAGAAGCAAAGGAAAAGCTTGTTACATGAACAAGAGGGATTAGTTTGTTACTTGAACCAGGGGGGATTTCATCAGGAAGAAACAGACAAGATGCTACAGAAGTCCTAACAAAGCTATTTTCCAGTAAAATTTGTCAACTGAAACTGCTAGACTCGGATGGGGAATTGACCTCCAAACCAACGAAGACGCGGAACGGAAGCTACATCTCTACTGTTATCAGCAAGGGGAGATTGACTAGACACGAAGCTCCTTTAGACGGATTTACATTCCGGTATGTCGATGGCGGAAATAGATGGCGGACTCCGGTAGAGCAGAGCTTGTTAGGCAGCGATGGGAGAAAAATAGAACTCGGCTGCTATGACTCCGGCTAAGAGGGTTCGGCCGTATTCTGTTTTCGGATGCAACAGGAGAAGCCATTATAGCTTACATTTAACTTATCCGAAGAAGTTGCTTCAGGCGAACGGCGGCGAGGGAGGGAGGGAGTATCACGGTGGCGATGGCTTTAGGCTCAAGAAACCAGCAGTGGCACAAGGCTCAAGAGAGAGAATTCTCGACACTAAATCCATTATTTTGTGAAGTTATTCTCAATTTGCCTTATATATGTTTCTTTAATTTGCCTTCTCAACTACCATATCTTCTTCTTCCGTTTCTAACTCAAAGGTCTGCAAATTTCCCATTAAGGCATCTAACGTCAGAGTTTTTAGGTCGGTTGATTGTTTTATAACGACAACTTGCATTTTGAACTTTGAGGGTAAAGACCTCAGAACTTTCCGAACTACTTTTTCTTCCTCAAATGGTTCACCCAAGTTTTGTGCGTTGTTCACCAGGTTTTTTACCCTTGCACTAAACTCAGATACTGACTCGGTTTCTTCCATTCTTAGACTTTCATACTTGGTCATGAGCAATTGTAGTTTTGAGACTTTGACCGGTCCTGTACCTTCGTAATGATTCATAAGTGCGTCCCAAGCAGTTTTTGCAATATCTGTGGCTGATCCAAGTGCACTATGAATAGCATTCATAGCTCTATTGTTGGCTGATGATCGTTTCTTTTCGTCAATTGTCCACTGGCTAAGGGGTTTTTTTTCTTTCTTCGTTCTCGATCGTCATAATAGGTGAGGTCCAGGCATTTTCAATGGCATCCCAACATTCTTCATCTAAGGATTTGATAAAGGCTATCATCCTAGCCTTCCACTAAGCATAATTGCTTACTCCTTTCAACAATGGTGGTCGTGAAATTGAGGCACATTCTTCCATTCTGCAAAACACACTCGAGTATCCCTAGGATCTCGCTAACAAATTAAGCGACACTACTCTAATACCAATTACACAGCTGAATTTGTTAACGCAGTTGGAGAACACCTCCTAATCTGCGGGGCCACGCCCAAAACTTTTTCACTAAAGCTCAACCCGATGGTTTTTACAATTACAAGGTTCAATGAATTACAAAACTAAGTCTACTACCTATTTAAACATTAACCTTATAAAACAACTTTATGAAAAAAGTTACACGTACAGTTTGAACTAATTCTACCAATTAAACAAATTGTAACCAACCTGAATTTTAACACAACTTGTACTGATATTACTTGGAGTTGATTTCTCCGGATTGTACACCAATCTTTTCCCGTAATTGATGTTTCTTCGGAGCACCTTTCAGGCTATATATATGTATATTATTGTCTCTGAAACTTCAATTGTATTCCTTGTGCGATAGCCTATTTATAGTGTTGGATCCATAGCATTGAATCCTTGATTTTCGGAAGCATGAAGCCACGCTGCCATGTTCTCATGTATTCATATATTCCTTTTTCCTTTCTGAACTCTTGTTGCGCCATGTGCTAGACATATATTAATTTCCTATTTGCTCTTCATTTATTCACTTTCACATGTACACAATTTTGCATGCATTTCCCATACACATCACACGTACACAATTTTGCATGCATTTCCCATACACAATTTTGCATGCATTTCCCATACACATTTTATTTATATTTTATATCATAGGTTTGTGTTTGATATTTCGTGCCAATCCACTTGCATTATATAGAGTAATGGACCTACATATAATTAATATACTAACATCTTCCATTATTCATCAGTATGGAATTTTTTCATTTGACCACCTCTTAGCTACCTTGGTTGAAGTTACCATTGTATTGTCACCATCAAGTTTGTCATTAATTCCAAGAATTCTCCAAGAAGAAAGATGGGAGGGAAAAGAGGGAGAAAGGAGGAGAAAAGGGTTGGAGGGGAGGAGAAAAAGATTTTCCAGGGAAAATTGTCTCCCTGGAGAAACACTGATGATAGCACGTGTGACGTATGGTCATCACGCATCAATGAGATGGCACATGCTAGCCACGCGCAGGGGGTGGGGGACCCCACCCAGTGTTTTATATATATATATATACATATATATATATATATATATATATATATATATATACATATATATATATATATATATATATATATATATATATATATATATATATATATATAGTAGCCTTGAGGCTGTTGCTTTGATATTATCTTGACCTCAAACGATTATTTGACCGTTTGAAGTCAATTTTTTTTTAAGTTTTTATTCTTTTTTTTTTATTTTTTTATTTTAAATTTATTTTATTTAAAATTGAAATTTAAAATTATAATTATAAAGTTAAAATGATTAATTGTAGAAAATTGAATAAAATAATAGATGATGCGTAGGAGTGAGGTGGAGTATGACCTACAAAAAGGGAAGAAAAAGGAGAATGATTGAAGATAAAATAAGAGAGGGGATTATATGGTGTGATGTGGAGGAGATGAGCCCACAAAATCGTGCTTCAACAAGTTGAGAAAGTATAGATGAACAAATACTACAATAATGTAATAGAGTCAGTAGTACATACTCAAAATGCATAAGTTTCTAAAGTAAATAATACTATTACAATACAGTATCTGTTCATAACTACCGCATCAAGACTTGAACCCACCCCTTTCCATATGAGATCGGTTGTCACTAGACCACGAGGTTTTAGCAAAGATAGTCTATTTACTTCTTGTTCTCTCCATCACTATCTAAATCATCTAAAGGCCGGTGTACGTGTTGATCAGGTAGGTTAGACTCATCAATACTCATTTCCAAAGTAATTATAATATGTGCATGCTTCGAACTACCCTCCATGCCATCATATTCAATTTTGAGTTTACAACTTTACATGTTTGTCGAAATCACGGTCATCCCCAATGTGTACGTTGGGCATGATATTCAACTACCCATCATGCCACTATATTCAACTACACTTCATACTTCAGTACAGGGCCGGTTTTTTATTTGCGGGGCCATGTACTAATAACTAACTGAGGCCCTATTAAAGTATAAATAAACTGCTAATTGAAGAAAAATTGCAAAGAGAAAAATGCAAAAAATTTAATTTTGGACCAATATAATCACAAATACATATACTAACTATTAGGCCACAGCTGGACTAGGGGGCTCCAAAATTTTGGGGCCCTGTGCGGTTGCACGTCTTGCACGCCCTAAAATCCGGCCCTGCTTCAGTATCAACTACCCAACTTATGCTTACTATTATCTATCTTATCATAATCACTTTCAATTCATTAAACCTGACCTTCCAATTGCTATTCATACTTCAATGCTTGATATATTCTAATGTTTTCATCAATGCTTAGATATGAATAACACTTAGGCATGTTTGGTAAATGACTGTTAGCGGATTTTGTTAGCTGATTAGGTTAGAAGGTATAATTAATTGATAATATTAGCTGATTGTAGAAAATTGTTTGGTAAATTAGTTGTTAGCTGATAGTTGTTTGGTATAATTTCTTTTCTCAAAAGGCTAAGGCCCTGTTTGGTAAATAATCAGCCTATCAGCCAATTTTGGCTTATTTGACCACTATTAGTTGTTTGGTTAATAAGCTTTTTGTAACTCTAAAATGCTAAAATTCAAAAGGCTACTCAAAACAGCCTTTTCAATTAGCTTTTTGAGAAAAGAAATTATACCAAACAGCTATCAGCTAACAGCTAATTTATCAAACAACTTTTTACAATCAGCTAATATTATCAACAAATCATACATTCTAACCCAAACAGCCAACCCAATCAGTCAACAGCCATTTACCAAACAGGGCCTAATTGAAAAGACTGTTTTGAGTAGCCTTTTGAAATTTAGTATTTTGAAGTTACAAATAGCTTATTAACCAAACACTTATATTGATTTTTTAACAAAGTCAAACAATTAATAATGGTCATAGGCTATCAGCTAATTATTTACCAAACAGGCCCTTAGTCTCTAAGTTAGAATACCCTAATTCTATAGGCTTTCAACACAATCATGTCATCAAATTCATTAGGATTCATATTCTCACAAACATCTGCTATACCCCTAAATACATGGATGGTTTACCACCATGTAACAGTTTTAAGTACGTGTAAATTTAAATTTATTTCTTGATGAATTTGTTAAAATTAAAGCAGTATATTAGATAAACTCTAATTGAATGTTTGGTGAAGTGTGAAAGAAAAAAAAAATGCAAACAATAATTACATGTGCGATATTAAAGAAACGGGGTGTAGTCCCACCAAAATGGACCAAAACCTACCTTTCCACACATTACATTACATCCGACTTTAGGTAGTTGCATGTGTATATAACGGTAACAACCACATCTGATCTGATCTCACCACAAACGTACCGCAAATTATATGGTGGACCACGTACTGCAGTTATGTTGAAAAGATATTGTAGTTGTATTGAAAAGATACTGCAATTATGTTGAAAGGAAACTGCCGTTACGCGAAACAGGGGTCGATCATCCGTTTAACACAACTGCAGTATCTGTTCAACACAACTGCATTTACAGACGGATGAAATGACCTCTGTTCCGCGCAACTGCAGTTCCCTTTCAATACAACTGCAGTATTTTTATCAACACAACTGCAATATCAGTTCAACACAACTGCAGTATCAGCCATGACCTATGGTCTACAATGCATTATGGACCATGGTCCACGGTATAACGACTGCAAACGTACACATTTAAGCAGACCAAGAGGACCAAGCTAAGGGATTTTGACTATTGGTGAGACATTGGAATGGAAATTTCAATTTGTCCTATGCATATCTAACTGAATTTATCTTGTATAGATTCAGTTTTTCGTTGATAGCGGGGGATGAGTTTTAAAAAAATTAAATCTGCAATGGATTAAATGTGGATTTTATTAAAAAAAAAAAAAAATCACATATATAGAACCTCACCCGACCCACAATAATGTTATTATAAATACTAGTATTTTCGCCCGTGCGTTGCACGGAATGGATTTGTTATAATATTTAAAGAATATTTGGATCAATATACAATTATATATATTATAACATCGAATATTATATAGCGCATTTGATGAAATTGATTGGATCGATTATGTTTTCTGATGTTTTCCTAGCTTGAATTAGAACAAATAATTGTCTTATTACCCGTGCGTGGATAAATTTTTTTATTATATATTGAGATAATAAAACTAAAGATGAAATTATAAAAAATTCTAATATTGAACGTGTACATTTATTTGATTATAAGATTAGTACAAAAGTATTACTCAATTAATTGAATAATATATGACTTGTTTGTCTAAAATTATCTTTAAAAGATCTATAAGTAATATGACTTATATAATTATATTATT